>JAZKJV010005973.1:600000-952702 GCA_037367405.1 Ottelia alismoides
ATCAAAGTGCGAATGTGAGTCACAATTTATTATACTCTAGAATAATGTGTGATGAACGTGAAATCAATGATATTAATATCATCGAATTATAGTATGGTCGATTTCGCACCATATCAGAAACCGAGCTCGAATGTATCTCCACGAGGAGGGGCTCAATTTAAATAAAATTAATATTTAACTTGGGAAAGTTAATGTCTAACTCAGGGACACGAGCTATCAACTTGATCAATTAGACTCTAATATCTAGGTTAAGTGATTAATGATCAATATAAGTCAACAATGCATAAATACGATGCACATGCGATGTAAAACGTGATGCATGAACATAATGCATTTTATCTCCATTTTATGCATGTTAAATTAAGAGACACAATGCTATAAAATGATATGCAATGAAAACAAAATTACATGCATTAATACACCCCCAAATAATCAACAGAGTAAGCAATATAGTTAGATTCAATTCCATTGGCAATTCATGCTTCAAAATAACATTAATTTCATTCAATGACATTTATATAATAGAGCAAATGGCACTAAGCACCTCTAAATAATTATGATTGTTTTAAAGTGTCAAAACATGAATTAAATCATGCTATTGTGTAGAGCATTAAATAAGTAAAATAATGAAATTGAAATCTTTGAAAAAGGAGTCCATGTGCTAAAGTTATAAACAAAATAGTCCATGGGCATAAATGGAAGGAAAACATGAATATTTAAAAACCTTGCAAATAGGTCTTGTTAGGGTCATTTTTGAAAACATGAGACTTAGTGGGCCTTCCCTGTAATTTTTCTAACGTGCCAGGACCATTTTGCAATTTTCAGAAGAAGGCATGGCCCCCATTCAAAATTCCCAGGTACGCCACTTGTGGCGCGTGCGGTCTGGACCCGTCTACAAATATGGAGAATCTTGAGGGCATAACTGCTAAATTCCCTGTTTGACATGCGCTGTGCTCGTGGATGGAGGTTCGGGGCACGGTGTGTGGACGATGCAAGTGCCTCAAACCACATGGGTGGCTTGAGGTGACTCGGGCAAGGCATAGCCCAACTGTGCCTCTACGTTTCAAGCAGGCGATGTGGCGCTTCTTGTGTCGTTGGATGTATGCTGGGAGGGTGCCATCCAACTGCATCTGTAGCTCTTGGTGCTCCTCCTTCGTTTTGATGTCGTGTGAACAAAACTCCGACGAGATGCTCGGAGTTCTTCCGCCTTCGTCTGCATGCACTGATGGTCTGAGAAGACTCCTAGATGGATGGCGAAGAATCTCTGGTGGAGAAGGAAGAGTGGAACCCTCTGGAAGTGGATGATAATGTTTTCTCATTGGAGGTGGAGCTTTAGAATGGAGCCTTGTCTGAAATCCGACCATTGAAGGAGAAACCTACAAGATTGGTTACTAAATAGCTGAAGCAGTGTGTGTGTGTGTGTGTATGTGTGTGTGTGACGATTGTGAACGGGATGGAGAACTGGAGAGGTAGAGAAAATGGAGGTTTGATGGGTTCCTCCATTGTGGTGGCAGAGGAAAGAGAATGGGGTGGTCAGGTGCATATGTAGGAGGAGGTGACAAGGTAGACCCTCCATGAGGATTGGGGACCGTCGGGGAAGGTCGAGGGTCAGTCAACTCAAGGTGAAGGTGGTTGTACAATGCTAGATTTTTAGGAGAAAATTAACACAAATCAAATAAAATTTGCCTAAGACATTTGAAGATCAATGATGGGCAGAGGGGGACAACTTGGGATGAGATTTTAAGAAAAATTAGGTCATTGCTTGACCTGGGTAGCCGCTTCAAGAAGCTCGAAAGAACGTGGTGATGACTATGGCATGGCTGTCCTAACCATGGGTCTCACTGGAGTTGAACTCCATTCTCGCGACTTAATTCTGCATCCCCCTATTACGGGGAGGGGAAGAGTGTTAGGAGCTAGCTCTCGTAAAGGTGGACAAGAGGCTAAGGAGCTGGAGGAGGTGGCTATGCAGGATGGCTCGACGAGTACAGAAGATGGATCATGGGTCTTGTAACCGTCAAGTGGTTACCCTAGGGGATGGGTCGTGGAGCTTTTAGGGCTTTACGTGGAAGGTGGAGATTAGGGCTTTGTCGGAGAGGTGTTGGATCGTGGGGAGGTGGTATGGTGTTGTGGAGAGAAATGGGAGAAGAAGAGGGTATGACGAGGTGATCATGGGTAGGGGAGCCATTACAGAGGAGGAAGACCAATAGTGGTTGTTGGGTCTTGCGATCCAACAACCTAGGGTGAGGCCCTCAAGTACGGTCATGACGGAATCAATCTAAAGTGTTGATCAATGGCTCAAAGCGCTAACAAATGGCAAACAGAGAGGCGGGCCACGTGGGCAGCCCTTGGGGTGCCACATGGCTTAATGAAATAAAAGATAAATACAAAAATCAAAGATAAATACAAATAAAATATATACATGTTTTAAAATAAAAAGTATTCAACATGAAAGTTGTAGATCTATTTGAGATCTACAAGTTTCATGTAGAACTCAAGATGAAAATAAGCAATATGTATAAACTACAATTTTGTAAGTATTTTCAAGTGAATAAAAATACTCCTTTTAATTTATTTTGTGATTTTTGGTGTTTTAATTTATAAATATTTACAAAGTAAATATATACATCATAAAAATAATTTTATGGTATTTATAATATTAAGAAAATAAAGGAAATAAATAAATACACAGAATTAGGGTTAATTATTTACAAAGGGTTAAATGTTAATATTATAGAATTAGTCAATTATTTTATTCAAGAGCTTAAGTAAGAGGGATAAAAATTAAATGAGATGATTATAAATCATGGATTTATCACCCCTATACTTAAACCTTTCTCGTCTTTGAACAAATAAAGAATGAATAAGTTCAAATAATCCCTGAGTGTGCATGTGAATATTCAAGACTTTATTCATTAAGAATCTTTGGTTTTAGTGATCCTAAAATGTTAAGCAGAACCAAACTCTAGTAAAAAAGAATCCAACTTCCCTAATCACCAGACTCTCTAATATGCATATAGCATAAGGATATGGCATTTAAGTGTGAACTGCATTCATGAGAGTCAAGTCGAAACGTCACTCAAAGTCTCAGTCCAAGAGACTCTCCTCAAGACCCACTCCTCAACACTAGTGAATAAATCATGTCTTGCATTCAATCCACCGTCTATTTAGTTGTCAGACGTTGAAAGTGAAGATGTAAGGCTAGTTGATGTAGGGCATAGGATGGCATCTTTTCTTCTCTCCCTTACATCGGAACAAGGATCCTTTTGAGTGCCTTATTTCTCAACACACATATATTTTTTGTTTGTTGATCAATGTGTCTGTCAAGAGAGTGTTGAGTCATCTGCACTTGTTTCCCCGGGAATGCATTAGGGTGTGCCTCTTTTGAGTATCTAATATACCTTCGACACCCAGACTTGTATAACTATATGATTGATGAATCTCCATTTCATCACCTTTATTCTTTCATTTTGGCCTTAAATCCCTAGTTAAATGCATGTAAATAACATTAAAATACAAGAAATAACACTCATTATTTGACTTAAATATACTGTATAAATACATGTATTTAATCTCAAAATAAAAGAATAAATAAAAAGAAAAGAAAAAGAAATTAAGTGTCAAAGACACGGAATTACCTAACCCTGAGACCAAGTCATCATGATAACTTGGTCGACAAAGAATAAAATAGGGGAGATAGGGCAATTAAACTGTACAGAAAACACATAAAAACTATAATTTAATTTATCAATAATTAAACATTTGTACCCTATTTTATTTTACATTTTATACACCTAATATAATAAAACCATTAACATAAAACTTGTACATAAAAACACAAAGAAAAATACAAAAATAATTGCACATAAAAATAATGCACATGCCTTGGGACACACAGAGGAAAAAGCCGCAAACAAAACTTCACAGATCTGTATCTCCTCCATATGAACTCAAAATTCACCAACCTCACTTCTATAGTTCATAAAATTAAATTATCTATATAATGGAGGTGGTTTCATTTAAAATGGAGTTAAGATGCAAAAGTCAACTTTCGGGTCCCCATTATACCTATATACATGATTATTTTATTTATTTTATTCATTCTTTATATTTTTGCTTTTATATATTTTTAAATATTTGTAAATATTATTTTAAATATATTAAAAACATAATCACAAAATAAAAGCATTAAAAATACATTAAAAGAAATAAAGTATTAAAATACATAGGCATATTATACCTATAATATACACAGCTCTATTTATTTAAGTACATAAATAAAATTAGGAAAATAAAATAAAAATATGTAAATATGTATTTAAATATATTATAAATAAATAAAATATGTACATATCATAATAAAACATAAAATACAAAATAAAAAATAAAGTAGGTCAAATACGTGTATTTATACCCATGTATATACATGTAAATATTTACAACTAATAAATAACGTTATAAAAATAAATAAAAATACCATAAGAATACTACATACAATAATAAACATTTATAATGTTTTAAATTTTATTTAACAAAATCATTTATTATTTTTTATCTATTTCATAAGGAAGTTTTTCCCATCTATTTTCTAGTTGGTCCACATGGACCAACCGGAAGCCAGTGTTTGTTAACTCCTGGTCAAATGTACGCCCTTCACCTTTGACTTCTATCAGAGGTCACGAGATCACTACCTTCTCCATTTTGTTCCCTTTCCTCCATACTCCCTTCCTTCTCGAGGCCACCACCACCCTGCTTCTCCCTCATCCCTAACCCACGCCTGCCATCTAGCTCCCACCAACCACACTTCCCCTTCGCCCCCTTTCGCCAAAAACCTTGACCTATAAATGCACCCCATCCCTGAACTTTTGAGTTAGATCCCATTTATACCATCTTAACCCCAATATGAAGCCACCACATTAAGTTCTAGTGATAGTAGCTGCTCCGCGGAGCTTATCGGTGAGGGTAAGAGACGTGATTTGGAGATCTAAGCGCCACTGGGACTATCCAGGTGGAGCTTCTCTACTCCCTGAAATAGCCAGGTATGAGCTGTTAGGAGTAGTGCAATTAACTAACATTTCCAATTATTAGCTTATATCTAGCATCAGTTTCATTTAATTTCCAGTAAAGTAGTTTAACTTCCAAGAATTTCGATTGCTAGAGCTTTGGCACCTGCCCAAATCCTACTGTTGATCGATTGTATCTTGAGGCGCTTATACCCTCATATTCACCCTCTACGCATTCTCCACCATATCCTCATGTTTCTCCCTCGTTTTCACATGAATCAAGGTCCCTCAATGCTTGATTTTTTCCATATCCATGAGCTTCATTGCCCCTTCACTTAACTTAATGCACAACTTCAGGAACTGGTCGAGGACCTTTGCCTTGAGTCGGAGAATAGTTTTGTGCAGGTATAAACCTTCAAGAGACCTCCTGGAGTTGAATCCAAAGTTCCAAGTTGCGTCGAGAAGTCAGAGCCCTAGGTCTCGTTCGATGGGACCTAGATCCATTCGAGGTCTCCCTGTAGACCCGCTAGCCTCCCAAGAATGTGGTAGGTTGATGAGCTTCGAAGAAAGCCACCAGAGTAATGAGGAATCCCTAACTGAAGGAGCTCTAGGAACTCGTTCTTGTGAGTTCTTCCAGACCGTCTCCAAGCCGTTGGATGGAGCGCTCGGCACTTGATCTATCTATGCAATGGACTGAAGGGGAAGTGATGTGTGTCTCTAACCGTGGATCGAAGTTAAGTATGACTACATGGCATTCTCATGACCGCTGGATCATCCTCCTATTATGGGGTAATTTGCACGGATCCCCATCCACTTTTTGTATTTATCTTTTAACCATGTAAATATAATTAGTAAATATTTCTGTAATATTTGCATAGGACTCCCTAAAACATCTTATTATTGAAAACGAGACCTTTACTAGCTCACCTCATGTGCTCGCGAGTTGTTGGGATTTTTGCACCAAAGACCTTGTGGCTTTATGTATTTATGTTCACTCTCATAATTTGTAAATTAAGTGTTATATTTTTTGGAATATTACAAATAAGACTCTCACTATTAGTTTAATTGCATTTATATCCCTGTAAAGCACTTATTAAATGCATATTTAATTGGGAAAATTATTTACATGCCCTTAGACTTTATTTTTAATGATATTAAATGCATTTATACTTTATTTAAATTATAAATAAGTCCATGTCAGCTTGTTTTTTTAGTTTTTTTCTCTATTATTTTTATTAAATA
Organism: Ottelia alismoides; assembly: GCA_037367405.1. Lineage (NCBI taxonomy): Eukaryota > Viridiplantae > Streptophyta > Magnoliopsida > Alismatales > Hydrocharitaceae > Ottelia > Ottelia alismoides. The sequence goes on from JAZKJV010005973.1 coordinate 606,243, forward strand.
GTTTAGTTGCTCTAAAATTGTGGGAAAAATACCTTGTATGCTTGCTACATAGATTATTCACGCCCATATTTTTTTTGGCATTTAATGTATTTTCTTATTTTCTAAAAAAAGTATTTATTTATTCCCTGTTTGTATATAAAAATCTAAAGAAATTATAAAATCATATTTAAAATAAAAAATATCATAAGTATATTATTATAAATTCTACCTTCAAACTAAAAATCAATATATATATATACAGTGAAAACCTTAAAATGACAAAACCCTAAGAAGACTATAAAAATCAGTAAAAATTAATTAAAACCCCAAAAATATCGTTTTTCATTTTTTATTTTTCTTTATTATATATAATATATATTAAAAATAGTTTTGGAAAATTTTTGACTTATATCTATTTTTAAACACCAAAACTATTCAACTTATTTATTTGATTCACTGCTTTGTATATTTTAATGCATTTAAAATACTTAAAAATTAGCAAAAATTCTCTAAAAATCTCAAAGATAGTGAAAAATATTAAAAATACAAAAACATTTTATTTTATGAGTTTTGAATATATTTATATATATTTGAAATTATAAAACCCTATATATAATACAATACTTATATACTATATATTATTTTTACTTATATATATATATTATATTTTAAAACATTCGAAAAAAGGAGTGTTCCTTTATATATTTACAGTATACTCTATATATTATTTATAATATCGTTGCAACTATATATATTATACCTTAAAAATCAAAAGAAACTACAAATTTGCAGAATAAAAAAGGAAATAAAATTTATAAATGTAAAAATGTAAAAACATAAAATAATTGTAATACATAAAAATTAGATATAATTAGAAACCTACAAAAAACTAGAAAAGTAGAGAATACATAAAACAAATAACTATGATTAGTTATTATTAATTAATAATAATTATACCGATCATCAGTTTGCTCTCAGTGGTTCGACCCTTACACTTGTTAATTATACACACATTTTGTAGGGTATAATAAATTTCACCCCCACACAGATTTTATTTCATATATCATGGGTTGATTGTTGAGTTAATCGGATTATTTGAGTAACGAGAGCCGAGAAAAGGACGATAAAACGATGTCAGATCCGACTTGTTGGACAATGTAGGCTCCTCCAAGACCAGATGTTAGGTACCTCATCAAATCGACTAATCAAATGACGCCATTATCGGGGAACAACTCGGAGGATAGTGTATGCATTATTTGTTTATTTCCTTATTTATATGTTTATTTCTATCTAAAATAATTATTTATCTGTTCGGACCAATTTCCTTTGTTGAGTTTTCTATAAGGACTCGCTACGCGAGGATGGACTTCTAGGAGACCAAAGCACCGAAGCAGAGCGAAGACCAACCCCTTCTTTGCAGGCCAACATGAGTCAGCAGGAGAGTAGACCAGGGAGAAGAGCATAACAATATTGCTTTAGTGTAAATCTTCTTTTTTTGTGAGAGGGAGGCTCATTTAAATTTGTAATAATACATGGATATACTCTTGGACGTTCAAGCCTATTTTACCAGGTATTTTTTTCACTTGGGGACCCACTTAGTTTTTCACGACTTTTCTTGCTTTGTACTCTTTTATTTTCCCTATTTCCCTCTTTATTTTATTTTATTTTATTTCTTGTGTTTTGATTTTTTTCACTTTCTTTTTCTTTCTTTTGCGTGCTTGAAGCCACAAGTTCTAGGATTTTATTTGGTGAGCCTAAAGACTTAGGTCCACACACTTATTAGAATCTTGTACATATAGATCATTGGACTTAGTAAAATTAATAAAGTGGTGCTTCTTGAGTAGAAGTTCATGCTAAGACAGTTTTTGCTCTCACATATATGGGATAGATTTCTTTGCCGTGTACAAATCAACTTGCATGTAGATTGCTGGAGTCAGGTACGCTTCCATATCTCTAACATTTACATTCACTGATTTTTGTGCATCAACTATTCTAAGTTCCTTACCTAGTTTCTTGGATTTAGGCAATAAAAGGAATCAAAAAATTCATTAGATGTTTTCTTTTTCAATACCAAATTTCAATGTGTGGAAAGAATATTACACCTTATTGAGCTTCCTTATGAAAACATTCATCTATATATGAGTATAGATGGTTTTTCATTACTCCTCATGATATTGACCACATTTTCCATCCCTATTTGCATTTTAGTGGGTTGGTATGGTATTCTAAGTTATGGGAAAGAGCATATGATCACATTTCTCATTTGTGAATTTCTAATGATCGTCGTGTACTTCATGCTGGATCTTCTACAATTCTATTGGGAAGGATGTAAAATACAAGTGGACGGTACGAGCACCTAAGAAAAAGGGATCCACATGAAGGATATGGAAAAATCCTTAAGTGCATCATGGAAGCGTGGAGATCGCATCATATGCGATTGGGAGCGACTAGTCGTACTAGTGGCTCGGAGCTGTGGAATTTAAAATTTTAAAATGATGAAACCACATGATCCGATAACACTTCTCGGATCATTTCATCTAAACCACAATTATGTATTAAGGTTACCTCTTGAAGTATGGTTGCGATCGAGTCTCTAAACGAAGAGACCTCCTGTCTCAAGTCCAATCCAACGGAGGAGACGCTTGCGAGCGTGTTAATGAAACATGTGCTCCTTGCAATCCATGTTGATGATCCAAGCAGAGAATCTCCCGAACTCATCTCACAAGATCCGATGTCTTCTTCATGAGCCAAACACACCGAAGAAGATGGAGATCCACGAATATTCAATCCGACGGCACAACAACGTAGCGATTACTATGACCTTATCTAGAGTTTAGGGTGGACGAACACTCTAAGGAGGTAGAGGGGGCATGTGTAGAGAGAGAAAGATGGAGAGAATTTAATTTCTATTGGAATTATTGTGTCATCTAAAAGGCAATGGATACCCTTCCTTTTATACTAGTTGGATGTTTATGGATCTGAATCCATGTGCCATCTTAATCCAACAGTTTAGATTAAGAGGTTATTAATCAATGGCCATGATTTGTTGCTACAAATTTACAACAATAAATTTAATTAAAATAAATTAATTATATACCTTTATCAAAATACAAATAATTCATTTTAATTTCAATTATAATAAATAGATAATAAGGGAGGCAACCACCACCCTAAAAAGCGAGTGGTTTTACCTTCCTTAATATATTTATTATATAGGATAAAATGCAACAACTATTATTGCATTTATCTTCATAAAGATAATTCCAAATTAAATTTGGGAAAACATCAATCATGCCATTGATAAATATGAATCCTATTCATATATCTAACATAATATGTAAATCAAATTTGCAATTAGTTGTTTATTGTGAATCTAATTCACAACAACATATAATTTGTAATTCTATTTACAATTAAATCTCCCCAACATGATATAAATCATATTTATAATATCCATGATTATTATGGATATAGATATCCACATTAGTCATATCTTTGATAACTAATAACATTTAATTATCCAAGATGACTCTTCTCGTGTGCCCAAATAACATGAATCACATTCACATTATTCACATCTTTGATAATTAAATCAAATTTAATTATCATAGATAGCTCTCCTTATATGATAAAATAATAAGAACCATATTCATATTATCCATGATAATTAAATCACATTTAAATACCAATTTTCCTCAATGCTTAGACACATTATAAACAACGAAATTACCCTTGAACTCTTTCAAGAATAATGTGCTTTATCTACGGATACTTGGAGATAAGGATAGGAAGATCATATGTTCCACGTATAATGACTTAAATATTGAGATCATGTGTCAAATCCAGATCTCGGGGACCTCCCATATATGTTTGATTAAATCGAAATCGTAGATCTAATCTTCTAATTGTATCTGAATCACATTCGGATCAATGTCCAACAATTGGACTAAGATAATATCAATTCTATGTAAGAATCACTAAAATCCAGACATGTTTCATCACTCCCTCAGAATGGAAGCATCATGGATATAAAATTGTTTATGATGATATCACTCTTAGGTGTTCCTAATACATTATATCCTGCATATTGGAAGACCTAGAATAAACCCAAAGTTTTAGATCTATTTAGATTATCTTCTTCAGGGTTTTATCATTAAGTTTCTCATTTGATCATTGAGAGTCAGTATCGATCATATACTTTCCAAAAGCATATATGATACCTTGGTATTGATCATATACTTTTCAAAAGTATATATCAAACCTACAAATTCATTCAAGCTTCCAAAGCGAGATGATCGTGCAAGGAATTTGATTCCCAATCTCTCATGAGTGAACTCATGTCTTCCAGTTCAGTAAATGAACTTGTATGATCCGTTTGAGAGATCGTATATTCATATGCCCTTGTATGTACACCAGCACGCCGGTGTATAGACCTTGATTAGATCATCAACCTATTAGTTTACCAAATGTACATACTCAAACATTTAGTAACAAATCTGTCTCTGGTTAGAGGATGCTTTCCTATATCGTGACAACAAATGACATAGGACTTTGGTTATCTCAATCTCGTTAAGTCAACTCTTTGACCTAACTTATCTAACACCTCTGAATCTCTATTCCTATGCAGAGGACCTGCATCAAGAGGTCGGTTAAATATCGGCCAAAAGAGAAAGGATTGCCATCTCCTAATCAGGCTGGAGATCATCTCTTAATAATCATTTGACAGTTCTTGTGAGTCCTCAATCTAACTCTTTAGATATTAGTCCAAGCACCAGCCTCTATGATTCAATAATTGAATCAACAGGTGTATGATCATCAAGATAACATAGTACATAATCCTAATTGTACTAAGGGACCTATTATAAAATTAGTTATTCTTCATTTCAGATCAGGGAATTATATTTTCAATAGCATTTATTGCATAATGGCTCGTCGTGGGCTCGCATGTCCAACAATCTCCCACTAGACCAAAAATCCTTTAATGGGCTAATCTTTAAACCCAGACTCATGTGCTTGTCATAGGTTATTAAGAAAAAATAGCTAGGTAAGCTAACTAGTCACTCTATTCCCGAGAGACTAAGTCAAGTCTTTTTACAGTACTTGCATATCTCTTAGCAATAATACTCGCATCCAATGCGAATATTGCATCTTATGTAACCAATACTCAATTTTAAGGCAGTTCTAGTATCTCCGACACTGTAACTCAATAATCAGTATGCAATTTCTATTATCCTTATCATAATGCCCTTATTCCCAGAGATCTCCATCTCCTAAAGTATCTGCAGTTAAGACCCTTTCAGATCACTATATATAAAGTCTTAAGTTCTTGAAGATAAGACTTTGAGATCACTATCTCTAAAGTCTTGTCATCTTTGAAGATATTGTTATTACTGCAATTAAGTGTTTTATCTCCATAGTAGGATTAGTAGCAGCTTACTACTCCCACTACATGGCCGACATCTGACTTTTGTACACATCTAGCATATTGAGTTTCCCAAAGCTGATACACTATGGCATGTAGCTTTGGTATTGACATCCTCAACTCTTTGAGGCATTATCCGTTCAGATAGGTCAGTACCATATCGTAAGGGAAAGAAGCCTTCCTTGGAGTTTTCCATGAATGGAACATGTCCAAGGTGTACCACTTAATGTGATGGTCCCAATACCCTCTTCTCTTTGCTTTTGAACATCTTCAGAACTAAGATCTAAGAGGTATCATTGAGATCATATCTCAAGGTATGGAAAATCCAGATTTTAAAACACTTATCATCGTTTTTATATCATTCCAAATTATTAGGATATCATCTACATTTAGCACGATGAACACAATGACACTCCCACTAAGATTCACATGGTTCATCAAGATTCTATCTAAAATCAACATTTATAATTTCATTAAGTCTAATGTTCCAACTACAAGAAGCTTATTTGAGTCCATAGATGGAGTTTCTTAAGCTTGCACACCTTGCTTTCCTCAACCATGAAGCCCTGTGGCTACTTCATATGAATATCCTCGTTGAGGTATTCATAGATAAATGCAATATTGACTTCCAGCTTGTAGATGTCAAAGTCAAGTTCTGTAGCTATAATTACCAATATTATGATGGGTTTAAGCAAGGTCACTGAAGACCAAGTCTCATCGTAAGAGATGTCTTCTTTTCATGTGTATCTTGTGGATACGAGCCATGCTATGAAGGTCTCTACCTTCTCATCAGTTTCTCTTTTTCTCTTGAAGATCCATTTGCACCTAACGGGTCCTACCTTATAGATGGATCCTTGAGGGTCCATACACAACACTTGTATAAGAAATCTACTTTAGACTTTATTACTAACATCCGTCTTTCCATGCCATGATCCTTGGAAGCTTCATCATATGACATTGTCAGACTTTACTGACACATGGAATCCATCCTCAAAGTCATTTGAAGAGATATGAGTGTATTATCTTCAATCATCCTTTTAGTTTCCGATTTCAGGAGCCCCATTATCTTCTTAAAATTTAATGAATTCCTTCACTTCATTTTCATCTTGATTATCAAGAAAGTCATTCTCTAATAATCATATCCTTAGGGTTGAAATCTAAGAATCTCAAGGTCATAAAGTAGGTATCCAATACCCTCCTTTATTTTCCTAATGTAGTAGCACTCTGGTGCTAGATTCCATCTTACTTACATGGAACCTTATTAAGAATATATAATGTTGTCTCTACTAATTATATACCTTGGAAACTAAGAGGTAATTATGCTAATATTCATCATTGATCAAATAATGCCGTACATGATCCAATTGCATCTTCCTACAACTCTATTGAGTTTAGGTGTATTAGGACGAGTGAGATAGGAATCGTCTTCTTGTCTCCATAAGATATTCCATGAACTTATCTAATAGGTAATTGTTACTTGGGTCAGATCAAATTCATTTTATATTCCTTCAGACTTTGGTTCTAAACCAAAAATTGTGAAATCTTTGAACATTTCAAAGGTTTCTAAGGTGAAGAGAAGAAATCTCATATCACAAAATCATGATTGATATCACATATCATTAATGCTTTCCATGATATAGATGATCCACATACATCAATATGTATGAGATCTTGAATACCATGACATCTTACACAATTCCCAGAGAAGGGTGCATTGCCATTTTTTTACTTTGAATACAATATCCACAAGTATGTAAGATATGAAATTTAAGACACTCTAAAGTTTCATCTCTTACTAGTCTATTGATTTCATCAACAGACTTATGTCCAAGGCTTGATGTCAGATCATTGTCAAATGATCTTCATCCTCTTATTGATCTTTTAAGGTTTAAATTTTCATCATTTAGAAATGTTAATGAACTAATCATCAATATTCTAATTTAGCAGATTCCACTAGATATTAGATCACTATCTGAAATATATCCATCCTAACTTATTATGATAGGTCTATTCCAGAATTCATGTTTATTTACAACATTTAGAAATAAACAATAAGTGTATTCTAATATCTAGGTCATAGAGACATTTATGGGCTCCCCCACTGAAAATATGAAGTCTATCTATCCAATAGAGATTGTTACAACAATTGCATCACTATCCATGTGGATGACTATTAAACCTTAAGATTAATTTTCTAGTCTCTTAAAACATATGCAACCAATTTCAAGTGTTTTTAGAAGAACGAGTTACAATTTTAGACTTCGATCTTATCCAATAAGCAAGTATCTATGCTTCTTATTTGGGTCAAATCCATGCTTCCATCGTGTTTCTTTTATCTATAAACAACCATTGCTTAAGATAAGAGGATTCTTATGTTGAACTTAAAAGAATTTTATGTAAGAGTATTTCAACATTTATACATGCTTCTTTCAACTCATAGAATATGAATATTATGATGCTTCATGAAAGACTTGAGTATAGACAGTAGAATGATGACACTCATCATATCTATATCCATTTAAACTCTAAAAGACTTTTGGTTCAGGCATGTACTCAAACATTTTGAGTATTCTACCTAATGCAGTGAACCATGTCATGCATGATTAAATGTTGAGGGCACATATGTATGCCAAAACATCTTCTTAGATTTTATGAGGATTATTTGACAATTATGATCATCATCGACATGATACTTCCAAAGCACACTCGATGAGAGATCAATACTATAGAGACATACAAACCCTTGGTTGTTGACCTATTATCTATTTAATTATCATTCCTCATTATTATGAGGAAACTTGCACATTGCAACCACATACATATGTGTCCAACTGTAAGTACAATATCTTGATCATGGATCCAATCCATGATACTGGTTATTATTTAGTATAGTATTGAGTGGGTTTAATGAGGATTATCTAAAATAAGAAATTGTCATAAATATATATATATATATATATTATATACATATTTTACTTTGATTTGAATTTTTATATCAAAGTTGTCTTGCCTTGCCAACACTGAAAGTTCATTTCCTTAATCACCTTCAATGTAAGAGATATACTTACCATTATATCTCAAGTAAGACCTGAGATCTCCTTTCTTATCTTTGTTACATCCAAATAATATGAGAAACTACAACTCGGATAAACAGAAGTGGGAACTCATTCTGCTTTATAAGTCCAACTTGCATTTTCCAATTCAGTCTTTAACACTCGGGTCCACCACCCCTAAGGTGATGTTGACCCACTGTTAATTGAACCAACCGTTAACAGGAATAGAATTCTTTATGCGCAATCCAATATCATCCCAATAATATGAGGAATCAGCATTAGGGTCACTATGCTTACGACCTTACTCTTTCGAGAAGCAAAGACCCCGATACAAATGCACTTGTATACATGAGCTGTCACTTGAGACATGTGTCTCCTACATACAATCCCCTGGCGACAGAAACCCTTTGCCTTGACGAGAGACCATTGATGTCACTTATGTGATCCTCTATATCATGTTCAAATTCTAATTAATTATTATGAATCATATTCACATAATTATATCTTCCAAAGGAATACTACTCTATTCATAATACAGTATTTAATTGGATCTAATTAAATTAATCATATTAAATCAATTATTAATCCAATCAATTAACCAACAAACAATTTTGATTATTACTTGAGGGATGGTATAATATCAAAATACGTATTATTTGAATTTTAATAATTAGAAAAATGCATCATGATCGCTTCAAGCAGTATCCTTTCCTTATCCTCTATCATGGCAAGTACCGATGGGAGTGGGACAGGCGGCTCATGGAGCAACCTTCTACCCCAACGATCCCCGACTATACACCATATCCGCCTCACGTCAGAAAATAGGATTTGGTCATTTTGTATTTGATATGATAATTGATTTTTCAACTAAAGTTCTACCATATAATATTTATCAAAATCATTTTACTAATACTATAACGAGATTTTCTAAACAAATCTACAATCCTATTCAAGCATCAATGTTTGTTGGAAAGGATGTGACCTATTGTAATAAAGATCAATTATCTTACCATTTTGATTAAGATAATGTCATTCAAGGAAATAATCACCTTTAAATATTTCACAAATATTCATCATTAATTATTTCAGAAAATTGGCCATTAATTTCCATTAATATAATTGAATGATAATTACAAGGTTCATGATAAAGTATGTAATTTCCAGCACCGACCCATACTTACTAAAATTAGCATAACTTGATCGAATAAAATTCAAATCATGCAAATTAAGTTTCTTTGATTTGCCTATTTGATTTATAACAGAACCCAAGTGATAAACACACATTTCTAGGCATTTCAACCATAATTAGCTCTTTAATTACATCAAGATTCACCATCAAAATAGTGGATACATGTTCACTATAAAGATCATAACTTGAGCAAACGAATTCCAAATCATGCAAACTCAAGGCACATGGTTTCCTTATTTAATAGGGAACATAATACATGATAAATTAAGCTTTAATGCATTTAAATAGGGTGAAAAAATTGCACAAAATAGGGTTGCATAAATAAAATGCATTGAAACTTCACACAACTTAAAAATGCATGTCATCTTAGGTTTATGGATCATATTAAAACCCTCTGATCTATGGCTTTGATACCACTTGAATGATATGGGAAAGTCCTTAATAGCAATACGGAAGCGTGGAGATCGCATCATATGCGATTGAGAGCGACTAGTCGCACTAGTTGCTCGGGGCAACAGAATTTAAAATTTTAAAATGATGAAACCACATTATCCGAGAACACTTCTAGGATCGTTTCATCTAAACCAAAATTAGTTATTAAGGTTACCTCTTGAATCATGATTACGATCGAGTTTCTAAACGAAGATACCTCCTATCTCAAGTCTGATCCAACGGAGGAGGCGCTTGCGAGCGCATTGATGAAACACGTGCTCCTCGCAATCCATGTTGATGATCCAAGTGGTGAATCTCATGATCTCATCTCACGAGATCCGACATCTACTTCACGAGTCAAATGCACCGAAGAAGATGGAGATCCATAAGTAGTCAGTTTGGCAGCACAAATGACATCACGATGACTATGATCCCCTCCAGTGTTTAGGGCGGATGGCCACTCTAAGGAGGGAGAGAGGGGGTTTGTGTAGAGAGAGAGAGATGGAGAGAGTTTGATTCTTCTTGGACATATGTGTGTCATTTAAAAGGCAAGAGTTACCCTTCCTTTTATACTAGTTGGATGTATATGGATCTCAATCCACGTGCCCTCTTAATCCAACGGTTTAGATTAAGAGGTATTATTTAATGGACATGATTTGTTGCTATAAATTTGCAACAAGTTTAATTAAAATAAATTAGTTATATCCCTTTATCAAAATACAAATTAATTCATTTTAATTTCAATTATAAAAAATAGATAATAAGTGAGCAGCCACTGCCCTAAAAATAGGGTAATTTTGCCTTCCTTAATATATTTATTATACATGATAAAATACAACAACTATTATTGGATTTATCTTCGCAAAAATAATTCCAAATTAAATTTGTGAAAACATCAATCATGCCATTGATTAATATAAATCATATTCAAATATCCAACATAATATGTAAATCAGATTTACAATTATTTTTTATTGTGAATCCAATTCACAACAACATATAATTTGTAATTCTATTTTCAATTAAATTTCTCCAACATATTATAAATCTTATTAATAATATCTATTATTAATATAGATAGAGATATCTATATTAATCATATCTTTGATAGTCAAATCACATTTAATTATCCAAAATGACTCATCTCATGTGCCTAAATATCATGAAACACATTCACATTATTCACATCTTTGATAATTAAATCAAATTTAATTATCATAGATAACTCCCCTTATATCATCAAATAATATGAATCATATTCATATTATCCATGAAAATTAAATCGCATTTAACTATCAATTTTCCTCAATGCTCAGACACATCATCAACAATGAAATTATCTATGAACTCTTTCAAGAATAATGTGCTTTCTCCGTGGATACTTGGAGATAAAGATAGGGAGATTGTACGTTCCGCATATAGTGACTTGGATATTAAGATCACATCTCAAATCCAGATCTCGGGGACCTCCCATTGATGTTTGATTACATCAAAACCGTAGATCTAGTCTTCTCAGTGTATGTGCAGCACATTCAGATCAATTTTCAAAATTTGGACTAAGATCAGATCAATTCTCTATGAGAGGAGTTACTAAAATCCAGACATGTTTCATCACTCCCTCAGAATGGAAGCATCATGGATATACAATCGTTTATGATCACATCACCCTCAGGTATTCCTAATACCTGTATATCCTGCAGACTGGAAGATCTAGAATAAACCTGAAGTTTTAGATCCATTTAGTTTGTCCTCTTCGGGGTTTATCATTAAGTTTCTCATTTGATCATTGGGAGTCAGTATCGATCATATACTTTCCAAAAGCATATATCATATCTAGGAGTTGATAATATAATTTCTAAAAGTATATATTAAACCTACAAATTCAGTCAAGCTTCCAAAGCGAGACGACTGTTATTGAATTTGATTCCTAATATCTCATGAATAAGCTCATGTCTTCCGATTCAGTAAATGAACTTGTATAATCCCTTTGTGAGATCCTATATATCATATGCCCTTGTATGCACACCAACGAGCCAGTGTAGACCTTGGTTGGATCATCAACCTATCAGTCTGCCAAATGTACATACTCAAACATAAAGTAAACATCTGTCTCCGGTCAGAGGATGCATGCCTATATCGTGACAGCAAACGACATAGGACTTTGGTTATGTTGATCTCGTTAAGAAAACTCTTTGACCTAACTTATATACCACCTCCGAATCTATTCCTATGTAGAGGACTTGCATCAAGAGGTCAGATGTCAGCCAAAAGAGAAAGGTTTGCTATCTCCTACTCAGACTGGAGATCATCTCTTAATAATCATTTGACGGTGCTTGATGAGTCCTCAATCTAACTCTTTAGATATTCTTCCAAGCACTAGACTCTATGATTCAACATTTGAATCAACATTTGTATGATTATCAAGATAGCCATGGTACGTAACCCTAGTTGTACTAAGGGACCTATTATCCAAATTAGTTATTCTTCATTTCAGATCAGGGAATGATATTTACAATAACATTTATTGCATAATGGCCCGCCGTGGGCTCGCATGTCCAATAATCTCCCACTAGCCCAAAGATCCATTAATGGGATAATCTTTAAACCCACACTCATGTGCTTGTCATAGACTATTTAGAAAAAAAATAGCTAGACTAGCTGACTAGTCACTCTGTTCTCGAGAGACTACGCCAAGTCCTTTTACAATACTTGCATATCTCCTAGAAATAATGCTCACATCCAATATAAATGTTGCATCTTATGTAACCAATACTCAATTTTAAGGCAGTTCTAATGTCTCCGACACTACAACTCAGTAATCAGTGTCTAATTTCTATTATCCTTATCAAAATGCCCTTATTCTCGGCGATCTCTATCTCCTAAGTAACCATACCATAAAACTTAGCGTAATGATAAATGTCATTGTTTTCGGAGAGTAACCCCCTCATTATCACATGTACACTCCAGACCGAGTGAGGCACATACACATAAGGATTAGAGCCCCCAACCCTGAAATTGTGCCTTAAGTGCTTGGGTTGACTTTAGGAACCTGTTATTGCTGTAAGCACTTGCTTCGACTTTAAACAAAGTGGTCTGATGTTCTAGTAGGTGTGCTATGCTGACTCAAACACAACCACTGTAGGCGAATGCACCTATGATCTTGTAAATAAATTGCTTTGTCACCCAAATCTAAAAACAGAAAAGATAAATGATCGAACCTTCACGATCTTTGTAGTGTTGAGTATGCGAATTGAGGCATTTTTTGTTGGTGTTTGTTTTGTATGTGGTTGATCACTCCACGCATTTGCGCCTTTTTCTGCTCATATTTTGACTTAACGATCATGCTCTCCTTGATCCCCACCTCTTGAAAATTGAACTGGCCGACTGAAGTAACTTTTATCCGGACTTTGTGGATTTCTCTCATTCCACTCTAGTAAGTGCACCTCCATTTTATCATGTGGAATATTATCTGAATTTTTATCTCGTGTACATATCTGCCAATAATCCCACCTATCGAGATGGACCCTCCTCTCGAATGGCCCATGGCAACTTACCCACTTTGACTGTCCATATACATTAGGCCATCCCACTCACCCATAGTATTAGCCACTGGATTTTGACCACCATCCTCACAACCACATTTCCCAACATCACCCCACCTGATGCTACACTATTTTATTGTCCTCCCTTGGAGTTGACTCTTGACTATGTGACCCGATTAGTAGAGCAAATGCAAAAGAGGATTGAGACCCTCATTGAACAGAATAAGAGACATATTGTCGTTTCACCTTCTGTTGTGATGAAGTCACGAGAGGACACCCATGGGAGATCACTGTCAACAAAAATACAAAAAAATGAGCAAAATATAAAAACCCAAAAGACAATAAGATGAGACACCTAGCCAAGATAAAGTTTGAGGGGAGGACACTTGTGCCATCCACTTTGCCCACACACACACCATAGTTCCCACCACCCAATCCATCAAGGATGACTGCGTACAACCTTCTAGTCATGCTTGTGTACACGTTGATTCCAACTTCCTCCCTTCTCTAGGCCGTGAACTTTTCACACACACCCAAGAATAAGAAGAGATATCGTAGGACTGAGCGTCACATTTTGACCATGGCTACTTTGATGTTGTCAGCCATCGCCTTCCCAACAAGAAAAGGGATGCTAGTACACCCTTCATTAGATGTGCCATTTCTGACCATAATTTTGATCACACTCTCCTTGACACTGGCACATCGATTACTATAATACCCTCATCATTTATCGAGACACTCAATCTCATGTATTTAAAAAAAACTCGGCTGATTTGTCAATTTACTGATCGATCAATAAAGAGGTTGAAGGGTATTCTTGAAAATAATGTCATTCAAATACATGACATGAGGTAAACTGTCGATTTTATAGTATTGTCGTGGAGACATCCACCTTTGTGGAGCACACTCCAATCATTCTGGGTAAGCCTTTTCTCGCTACGATGAAGGTCGTTGTTGATGATGGATCTGGAGAGAAACGCTTTCGTTCCCATAACCAGAGTGTTTTGAATGAGACGATCACTGCACCCAATGTTAGTCAGAACCCCACCCCTGATGAGAGTGTACATATGTCAGCTGACTTAGAGGACCATGACCTTGCTGCCGAGATCAGAGATGTTTGTTTTACCATGGATGATACTGAGACCTGAGAATTCCTTTTACAAGGGGAAGACTCAGAAAGAATAGACCTATGTTCTCCCTCTTCTTGTGTGTGGTCATGTGTTAATGAGATCTGCAACATTTACACTCTTGCCACAGAGTGCAGAAAAAGTAGAGACTTCCCAGGACGGACCTGACCTTACTTCTTCCACTGATGTGGTCGTGAATTTTTGTTTTGAGACCGCTGCAGATCTCTGCCACGTCAATCCTGATCGGGTTTTGTGTCGTGCCACGGGATTCGGGTTACCTATTTACACAATATTCACATCATTTAATTTACGATAGTTCACATCAAGTACAGAAATGTAGGGCAAATTTTTCACGAGATGAATGACACCCATCACAAATTGACAAACTACATCAAGACACATGTTACCAAAAAAGATGCATTAATTCCCATATAGTACAACATGTATCAAAAGAAAACAAAATATGCTAATACATGTATTTCAAAAGTATGGTAGAAAAGTGGGTAAGCACAATAAAAATACAACTGTCTAGGATACTATCCTGTGTACCGTTAAAAGAATCGATTGTCCACTAAAAAGTAAGAATCTTTCTACCAAGCTACTCCACTATAGATGGCTTCCCTGCCATCCATGTTTGAGAGAAGAAGACGTCAACAATTATTGTGTACAAGCAATACATATTTAAAATTCAATAGGAATTCAAGAGGTTACAATATCAGAGAAGCAAGTAGATAGGCAATGGTAACACACATAAAATTAGCAAGTTGCTTAAAAAGAAGGTTATCTAACAACTTAGCAAACTATCCACTTTTTCACTCACCATACCCTAAAAATCAATACTTAGTAATTTCATTTATTAATTATGAGAAGATATCATAGTAAAAGGTCTAGATATAAGGCATGTCCTTTCATTGACATCATTCATATGATGTAGTGATGGATTCCTTTAAGATATATATGATTGATGATGATTTCCATGTCGTGATCTTTTTCCTTGCCAAAGCCTACTGGAACTCAAGAGGTGAAGAAGCACCCTAGGGGACTCCTTCGTCTCGCGTCCCTAGTGGAAGGCATTCTAGGGGGAAGCGAGGCAAAACCCCAACTACGACCCCTGAGACAGGTGGGAGAGGGACTCTGGTCCAAGTTACTCCACTCCTGCCCGAATCGATGTAGGAACGGGCTAAAGAAGCTCAAAGAAAACCAAAGGTCCTTCATCCTAGGGACCCTTACAAAACTGAGTGTCAACAGGATTGGTAAGGCGAAAACACGGATTCCAGAGAAGCAGAAAAACTGCGAGCTCACGATTAAAACAAGGGAAGGGATTGGGATTCTATACCCACGCACTAGGCGGTTGCTGCCCAATCGGGGTGTCCTATCTCCAGCTCATTTGAGGGTCATCGCACCATGGTTAGGTGTAATAGTGTACTTCGGTCGGTAAAATATCTGTCATCACTGATTCACATCAAACCAATTATCCGAGTCAACACTCCATTGAAAAAAAAACATGACTCTATCTCGACTGCTAGAAAGTTAAGCTTAATTCAACACAAAAGAAAGGATAAAGCCTGAGATAGTTGAAAAGGAGAAATCCCACCAGCTTGCATCAACTATAAAACCTTCTAGAAAAATGATTGTTCCATGTAAATTCCACATTTTTTTCATTAAAAAATACAAAGAAGCGAACTATTCAAGAGAAAGTCATGAGTTTCCTAGAGAATAGAGTTATAACGTACAAGAAGAGGTCTCAACTCTTGTGATTGGGTAAAAAAATTTTCTACATTTAGCTAACCCTCTCCAAGACTCCTGAAGTAGCTGAGAGTAAGCATCAAGTCAAAACCTTGTTTTAAGCACATAGAAAAATAATGATAAAAATAATATTTTTACATTTGCAATATGTACTATTTAAGTAATATGTTGATTTTGATAATATATTATTTTGGTTATATAATTCGTGTACGCACATCCCATCTTTTCTTTCATCCCAAGAAAATATGTTCTACAGGATCTTAATCTAATTTAAGGGGAAAAATTGAATCAACGTATTCAAGCCATGCTTTTACCATCAACAAAAACTTGCTACAATTTCATATTTATAAAATCCTAACAACTCATTCAAATGTCTGATTTATTTCTATGTTCTGATTTATTTCTACGTTTTACTGAATATGCATTGTATAATGCTTTTAGGTAACCCTGTCAATATGTAAGGGTACCATCAAAGGAACAAACAAACTGGTCTACTGAAGTAACGAGCCTCCGAATATTATCTCACAAAATGCTAATTTTAGGAAAATGTCAACTAAGATTCTCTTGTGATTTCACGATCAATGCATATGCAACACCTGCTCACCAAAGTAGAAAAATGCTATAGTTGTTCTCATTATTACTCTTTGTCATCTAACATAAATAAGGTCAAATTGAAACAACATACAATGAAATGTTGCTTCAAGAACCAGAATCTCGAAAAAAAAAAGATAATAATCTTTTGAAAGTTCATCAAGAGCACATCTTTAAGTGATTTGTCTACTAGTTTAGACGGAACAATAATTTCACTATTATTTCGAGAAATTCTATATTTGTCTCCCCTTTCAATGGAGCACAAGAAATTAGGTGATCTAACTACATGTCACTGTTAGGCATCTTATTTCCTAATCATAAGCATAATTCAATCACAAACGGCCAGCCACAATAGGAGAAAGACGGGAAACTACTATTAATCTAATTCAAGAAACATGCATAACAGCAAAAGGGAGGAGTTTAGCTTGTACCTTGCCCTAGAAATAGAGAAAGGGCGAGTTGGGGAAGATTGTGGAGAGCTTCACCTCAATTGTTGCATTGCCAGAATGACACCGAGCCGCAGCCATGCTCACCGGAGCGTGAGGAAGGAGGGCGTCAGGTTCTCTGTTGAGAAGAAAATGAGGAGGAGAAGAGGTTATGAGGAAAAAGAGGGGTGTCGGGGGCGATATAAAAAGAGGACGGGGTACCTGGAAAGAAATGGGGAGGAAGTGTGTACACGTGTTGTGCTATTTTTATTTTATTTTACTTTCATTCCTATCTTCGATGAAACACTCGAATCATCACAATTGACACAACGAGTCTCCTATTTAGGCATATAATGGCTCGTTTCGACCGTCTCAGAGTGATGATCAACATG
Source organism: Ottelia alismoides (assembly GCA_037367405.1). Classification (NCBI taxonomy): domain Eukaryota; kingdom Viridiplantae; phylum Streptophyta; class Magnoliopsida; order Alismatales; family Hydrocharitaceae; genus Ottelia; species Ottelia alismoides. The sequence continues at coordinate 624,141 of JAZKJV010005973.1, forward strand.
AGTCCAATGTTATTATTTTTCCAACATGAAATGAATTCAGAATTCGATAAAATATGATTCTGTTTCATAATTAAATTTTATGATTAAAATTGATCAAATGACCTCCAATCAACAAATGGTCGATTTCGTTGGTTCCCGTTTATCGAGACAGAATTTGTGATGGTCTCCATTTACATCGTTGTAGGAATCATGTCGTAGGATTTTTCGGACCATGTCGTAGGTTTTTTCGACGACACGGGTACATTATGATTGGTTTTGGCAAATCGCATCCGAACGAGATCCGATCCGCCATATGTATATCAATCTAGGATTACTTGACAATAGTTAGATTTTTATCGGGTTGCACAAACCCAAGGTTGGTCGGATTCTGGTTCGGAGTCAGTTGTAATGTTACAAATATAAAAATCTCAAAGGGAGTCTCGTCCTTGAGACTCGTATCAAGGCAAGAGTGATTAGATGTTTTAAGTATCATCTTTGGTTTCCTGCCATAAAAAAACTATAAAGAGTTTTGAACCCATAAAACCTAAAAGGGAAAATAAGCCACATTCTAAAGCATATAAATCAAATGGGCTTGTAGTGAAAATTACTCGAAAAGAGTTGTGGGTACCTGATGAATTTGCATTTCAACAACAACAATAAATCCTTTTCCCACAACTAAGTAGGACCAACTACATGGATTCTTCACCTCCATTCAGATCTATCTTGGGTCAATCTCGGGCGTATATCCAAAGAACTAAGATCCCTTTGTATAGTCTCTTTCCAGCACTTTTTGGGCCTTCCTCGCCCTCTCTTAGCTGGCTCAACATCCCAACACTCGCATCTCCTAGCTGGTGCATCCGTTGATATTCTTTGCAAATGACCAAACCATCTTAAGTGGTTTTCTCGCATCTTATCATCGATCGGAGCTACACCGACTTTCTTTTTGATTGCATCATTCCGAATCCGATCTTTACGTGTGTGTGTCCACACATTCACCTTAGCATTTTCATTTCTGCTATAGCCATTCTCTGCACAAGTCTATGGTTCACAGGTCAATATTTAGATCCATAGAGCATAGCAGGTCTCATGGTTGCTTTGTAAAACTTTCCTTTAATTTTAAAGGAATTTTCTTATCACAGAGAACAACAGAGGCTCCTCTCCACTTTAGCCAGCCTGCATTTATTCTATTAGTAACCTCCATCAATTTCCCCATCCTGTTGCAAAATAGATCCCATATATCTAAAAGAATCTCTCTTCTGAATGTCATTGTCACCAATCTTCACCTCAATTCCTTCACCATTGCTTCCATCAAAGGTGCACTCCATATATTCCATCTTAGCCCTACTTATACGAAATCCTTTAGTCTCCAATGCATGTCTCCAGACCTCAACTTCTCATTTACTCCATCTCTAGTCTCGTCAATCAACACAATATCATCAACTAATAACATACACCAAGGTAACTCATCCCGAATGTGACTTCTCAACTCATCCATAATCAAAGTAAATAGAAATGGACCCAAAGCTGAACCTTGATGTAAACCAATGTTGATGTTAAAATAGTCATTCTTCCCAGACGGGGTCCTTACACAAGATAAAGCTCTATCATACATGTCCTTTATGACGTTTAATGTATAGGACATGTACTTGTCTCTTCTCCAAAACTCTCCACAATATCTCTCGTTGGACAGAGTCATAAGCCTTCTCTAAATCAATAAGATCATATGGAGGTTCTTCCTTTTAGCTCTATATATCTCCATTGTTCTCCTCAGCAAATGGATGGCTTCAGTAGTTGAGCGATCTGGCATGACTCCGAATTGGTTTTCTTTTACGTTGGAAACTTTCCTCTGCCTTCTTTCGATCACATGTTCCCAAATTTTCATAGTGTGACTCATCAGCTTGATATCTTTGTAATTTGAACAATTATGAATATCTCCTTTATTCTTATAAAGAGGCACCACGATACTCCTCCTCCAATCTTCATGCATTTTCTTGCTTCGCCAAATAACATTGAATATATTCTTAAGCCAAGTCAAACCATGCTCACCTAAAACTCTCCATACTTCTACAGGGATGTCATCCGATCCTACGCCTTTCCCAAGTCTCATAACCTTCAAAGCCTCCTCTACTTCCTTTCTTTGTATTCATCTATAGCTTGCATGATTCAAGTAACTTTCACTACTAGCTAGATCACCCAAAGTGATCTCTCTATTTCCTTCCCCGATGAAAAGTTTATGGAAGTACTGCTCCCATATAGTCTCTATGTCCCTCTGAGTAACAAGCACGTGACCTTCCTCGTCCTTAGTGCATCTCACTTGAGAAAGGTCTTTGGTCTTTCTTTATATTGCTTTGGCCAACCTGAAAATATCCTTCTGGCCCTCCTTAGAGTCGAGATTTTTATAAAAAAAACTTCATTAACCTTTGACTTGGCTTCGCTTACATCCTTCTTTGCTTCCTTCTTTGCTATTTTGTAGTTTTGACAGTTTCCGCTTTTCTATCCTTAGACATAGCTTTAAAGCATGCTCTTTTCAATTTTAGCTTCTCTTGCACCACTTCACTCCATCACCAAGCCTCCTTTTGACCTGGAGCTCCTCCCTTTGACTCACCTAGTATCCCTTTGGCTACCTTTCAAATACAAGATGCTACTGCCTCCCACATCTCGTTTGCACTTCCGCTACAATCCCAAGATAAGTCTTCTAAAACCTTCTCCCTAAAGCTCGATTTCTCCAATGGAAGATTCCGCCATCTAGTTCTAGTGATCTTAGGAACCCTACTTTTCTTTACCATCCCTTTATTTGCACATCCAAGACTAACAAGTGATATTGGGTTGTCAAACTCTCTCCTAAGATTACTTTGCAGTCTTTACAACACAACCGATCTCTTCTCTTCAACGCAAAGTAATCTATCTATGTTCTAGTTGGTTCACTCTTATGAGTAATTAAATGCTCATCCCTCTTATTGAAGAGAGTGTTTTCTATGAAAAGACCATATGCCATTACAAAATCCAGAATGACTTTTCCCTCTTCATTTCTATCCCCAAAACCATGTCCTCCATGAACACTAGATGTCCATTAAGATCTCCACCTATGCAAATCATCTCTCTTTGTGGGATTCCTTGTAAAATCTTATCCAGATCCTCCCAAAAAGCTTGTTTAGTCCTTTCATCTAAACTAATTTGCGGTGCATAAATTGAGATGATATTCAGAATTTCTTCTTCAAGCACCAATTTTAGCAAAATAACATGATCCCCAAATCTTTCCACCTCAACCATACAATCCTTCAAATCCTTATGAACAACCACTCCAACACCGTTTCTACCCTTATCTTTACCTGAATACCAAAGTTTAAAGACCGTCTTCTCGATCTCCCTTGCTTTCTCTCCAATCCATTTAGTCTCTTGAAGAATTAATTTGCATTTCATCATCTTTATTAATTTATTTTAACTTAAAATCCCTTCTTAAACACTTTTAAATACTAATAAATCAAATGTTTTTATTGTTCTTTATTCTTTTATAAATATTATACAAAAATCATTGTTTTTAACCTAAAATAAATAAATAAAGGAAAAATAAAGAAAAGAAAGACTGTTTATATGCACAAAAATAGGCTGACTCTGACCTCGAGAGAAGGTCAAGACTTGATTGATCGACAAAGCATAAAGTAGGAGGAGATAAGGCTACTTGTTGAAAAATAAAGTTAAATTCCGTCCATCAGGTACAAATTGCATATACACATTATTTGTATAAAATTCTTTATTCTATTTTGTTTAACACCCTATTCTTCTTAAATAAAAAAAATTCTTCTTAAAACTTGTACATAAAAATAAGTTGTAAACATTACAAATAATTTCAAGAAGATTCATTATACATTGTGAAAATAATGACATTTAGAAAATACCGCAAAAGCAAACTTGTTAGACTCATATCTTCTGCATAAAAATTCAAAATAAAGCGAACTTATTTTTATCATGCTCAAAATAAAATAAGCTTTAAATAAAGTGGTTTCATTAAAATTAGGGTTAAAGTGTAAAGTGTGGCTTTTTGGAGTGTATTATATATTGTACCTATACTATATATTGTGTGAATATATATATATATATAGATTTTATGTACATAATTGATCATATTGTATTTTTAAATATGTGCAAATACTGTATTTTATCCAAGAAAAATTCAAATAAAAATTACAAAAATCAAAATATACAAAGTAAATTCATTATACATATTGTGTATGTATCACTATATATATTGTAGATATACCTATTTATTTAACTTAACAAATTATTTCATAATAATAATATGAATAAAATCCTTGAAAATACTTTAAATAATTAAAATATTAAATTATATAATTATTTGTAAAAAAATTTAATAAAAATCAAGGTGTTGTATATATAGGTATATATACCTATGAATAAAAGTAATTATTTATTTTAGCCTTTGTAATTTATTTATTTATTTTATTAAAAATCGCCTAAATTAACTTTATTTATTCCTAAACATTTTCTATTTACATTATTTAAATATTTAAAATCATTTTTATTATTTATTTAATCTATTTAACTTTTTATTATTATTTTGTCCTCTAGCATAGCATGTCTTATTCTCTGCATGTTCTGATTGGGGGATCCGGGTCCGTTGACCCAGGTCAACTCCCCTTTCACCTGATTACCCAATTATTCTTATCGTTTAAGCATATTCCACTCTTTTTCTTCGACGATATAATTATCGAATCCATTCAATTTCTTCATGAATAATGTTGCCCGATTATCCATCCTACTCACTCGATAATCAACTTTCAATAACCTGCCTCGGTTCACATGCTCCCATTATTAGAATTTCACCTGCTTGTCACTGCTATATATAACTCCTCAGATCTAATTTGCAAACTTGGTCTGTTTTTAGCGAAATTCATGCCCGAGGTTGGCTTTTGGAGCCAACTGCTCTGACAGTGCATGGGAGAGCGTGAGAGATGCTCGGAGATGAGATCCAGTGTCATCGACAGAGTTTGCCGAAGATGTCGATGCTTCTTCACCTGACGCCGTTAATCGATGCTCAACCTTCATCCTTCCATCCATAGGTAATATAGGTAGTGTTCTTTTCAATTTAGCTTTTAATTCTGCATTTGATTTTTGTTCAAGGGTAATTTAGATCACTTTAATTTTAAGCTCTGATCTGCTTCATTGGAGCTCGTTGATCATCGATCTACATATCTGACTCCTCTATCACATTCACCCAACCTTCTCCACTCTTCGTCTCATATCTGATCGTCCCAGATCTTGTCAAATCTAGACATTTGTCTCCCTTCTGACCACCCATTTCTGGAGACATCCATCCACCTCCATTCTTCTGTTTTATGCTAATAAATCGACCAGAGATCAGCCTCTAAGCAAGGAAACCATCTGCAGGTGTGTGGTGAGCATTTGAGATGCGAAGGAGAATCGGAGCACTACCTAAAACTACAGGTTTCTTGAGCACAGAATCGACGATCAGACAACTTCGAGCCTCATCAATAGGGTTAATCGATGTAGAGGAGTCCCTGCAAGCTTATCAGGCATTCTGGAATCATCATTGACTTAGATCGGCCCAGTTCAGGTCGATCGAAGTTTGCTAGTGGAGACCTTCACATGAGTTCTTCTTGCAGCTTAGTGTTGGATCAAGAACACTAAGTGCGAGATTGAAGCGTAGGCGTTGACAAAACCCTAATCCTGAGCCGTTGATCAAGAGTCTTCAGATCCAGATCCATCCATCCAAAGCGCACGTGGCCCGCACCCTTCAGGTGAAGAATTACATCTTTTACATTGTAGTTTGTTGAATTTGTAAATAAATCCCCGTTGGGACATGTGTCAATATAGAGAGGCTTGAATAATTACATATCTGCACATCTTGTTTATTATAATTGCAACTAAGTCCCATATGAATAGATAAACATGCATCGCACGTGATTTGTGGTGATTTTGTATTTTACTCCCTCATTATCTTGTTATCTGTGAGCCCATTCTAATTAAATAATTCCATAGGGGACTATGCCCGCGTAACTCATGTGCGTTGGCATGCGCCCCCTTTTGAAAAAATTATAGAAATACCCCTACATTTGTTATTTGTTATTCCTTAAATCTTGTAAATAAAATTGTGTGTTATGCCCATGTGAAGCAATTTTTTATTTCCATTTATAAATATAGCCTAATAAATAGCTAATCATTTCCATTAATTCCCTAAAATCACAATTACTCATGCTAAGTATTTCTAGTAATTTTTGCTTTGAATTTTATTTAGTTTTATTATTTTTAATAATTAAAAAATACACTAATTTTCACACGTTTACATTATTAAATAAATAAAAATTATAAAATTTGTTTGAAAAATTATGAAAAGAACTGTGTTTGTTTGTTTCAATTTATGTACAAATTTCATATTTATATTCCTTATAAAACCAAAAAAACAGCACATTATTAAAAATACTTAAAAATTCATATAAAATCATAGAAAAAATATTCTATGTTTATGTATATATTTTATATATTTTTTCTTTTATTTTAAATTTAAAATCACAAAAATATTTATTGCATTTTCTATTTATTGTTTTTCCTATTTTTGTTTTTTTGAAATCTCAAAAATTCTAAAATTATCTAAAAATAGAAAAATAGTTATCAACAACCAAAAAACATTTTACTTGAATTTTCTGCATATTTTTACCTTGGTTTAAAAATCTAAAAAGCTTGATTTGCTTATTCTTTTTATTAGTCTTTATTTTAGCTTTGTTTTAAAATTAAAAATATAAAAACATTTGAAAAGTTAAAACTCATTAAAAAATATATAATCAGAAAAGTATAAAAATATAAAAAAATTCAAAATCAATAAAAAATTTAAAAAATACAAAAATCCATTAAAACCCAATAGTTGCATAGAGAGAACCTCTTTTATTTCGTTGATTTCCTTCTTTGATTTAAATAACCCTTGGGATTGTTGTAGCCTCCCTGAGTTCGATCTTGTATGCTATACATGTAAATAAATAACAATCATATTCCTTGTTCTTACGTTCCTTTTTGTGTTTTTTATTGAGTTGTTATTAAAATAAAAATAAATTTTTGTTGAGACTTTCTTTGGGTTGCGATGACAATTGTGAATATTTCCACATTTTCTTTAAAATATTTAAAACCCATAAAAATCCATGTTCAACAAATGGCACCATTGTCGGGGAGGCATGGTGAGGGTAGTTAGGTTTCTCTATTTGCTTGTTATTCTTGGTTTGTGTATTTGTTTCTATTTCTTTTAATTTTGTCTCTTTTCCATCATTTATTTTTTTGTCAATATTTCTGTATATATAATTGTGGATTTGCTTAGTGTTAAGGAGTGAGCACTCAGATCGAGTATCGCATGATGTGAGGGGGCTTTTTTAATGCTATTAAATGCATTTATACTTTACTTAAATAGAAAATAGGTCCCTGTTAGCTTGTATTTTTAATCTCTTATCTTTTATTTTTTGTCAAATGGTTTAAATGCTCTAAAAATTGTAGGAAAAATACCTTATATGTCTTCTACATATATTATTCACACCCATATTTCTATTTGGCATTTAGTTTATTTTCCTATTTTCTAAAAATAAAAAGGAGTCATTTATTCCCTATTTGCATATAAAAAATATAGAATCATCTTTATAATTAAAAAAATTAGCATAATTATATTATTATTATTATATATTGTACCTTCAGACTAAAAATGCAAAAAAATATAAAACAAAAACATTAAAATCACAAAATCCTAAAAAGACTATAAAAATCAGAAAAAAATTTTAAAAAACCAAAAATATTGTTTTTATTTCTTATTTTTCTTTATTATATGTAGTATATATTAAAAATAATTTTAGAAAAATTTGAATTTATTATATATTATTGAAACCCAAAATTATTCGACTTATTTATTGTATTTATTACCTTGTACATTTCAATATATTACATTTATAAAATATAGCATAAATTCCCTAAAAATCTCGAAAATATAACAAAATATTAAAAACACAAAAATATTTTATTTTCTAAATTTTGAGTATATTTAACTATATTTAAACTTATAAAACCCTATGTATACTACATATACTGTATAATACCTATATACTACATATTATTATTTCTAATAAATAAATATAAATATATGTATATATTTTAAAACTTTTAGGAAAGGAGTGTTCCTTTTCTATTTATTTATTTATTATATGCCTTATATATTATTTATAATGTCTATAATATCATTGTTACTATATATATTATACCTTAAAAATAAAAAAAACTATAGAATTGCAAAATAAAAAAAATATAAAAAAATAAAATAATTAAAACACATAAGAATTAAATATAATTAAAATCCATAAAAATTAGAAAAAAAAACAAAAAGTAAAAAAATAATTATTATTAGTTATTATTAAGTAACAATGATTATATTTATCCTCAGTTTGCTCTCAGTGGTTCGATTCCTACACTTTTTGACTGTACACACATTTTGTAGGGTATAATAAATTTCTACCCGCACACTTAGATTTTATTTCATATATCGTTGGTTGATGTTGACTTATTCATATTTTTTGAGTACTGAGAGCCGAGAGGGGGTCGAACAACAATTGTCGGATCTGACTTGTCGAACATTGCAAACTCCTCCAAGATTGGACGTTAGGTACCTCATTAAACCGACTAATCAACAATGGAGCGATCTTTTTGGATGCTAGACCGACTCATAAAAGCCTAATGTGTTGGTCCAAGTGGACACTTCGAAAGGTTGGGAGCGCTCGCCTTTTGTGGAAGCTCTTTTGAGTGTAATGTTGTAATGTAAGAGCCTTCCTCATTCTTTCCTTTTTCTTTCATTTTTGCATAGCTCCATTACTTTTACCAAGTTGGCTCACACTGATCAACAATTTTATTAATTTCATCACACAATGGTACTTAGGTAAATATCAAGATATTAGTACAAGATCCATATTCTCATACTGGATAAAGGTGCTAACACTCAGGTTTCATGAAGCCTTCATCAATTTTATCTCATCCTCGAGCATCATTAAATCAGGTCCAAACTCAAATCTCCCATCCCAGTTCCTCAAATGAAACCTCAACTCATCTCATCATTAATGCATTTATGTATGTAGCATATCATATTCTTTAAGGTAGAGATTAAGTGTGAAATATAGCACACATATATTTCAATTTAGGGAAGTGTGAATTATTAATTCTCAAAATCCTAATGACTAAGGTTGGTTAACTCTAAATCATAAGACCTCCTAAACGGAGTGTTCTTTATTCCTCAAGTCTTGAGTGCTAGTTATAGGTGTCAGGGATGTATCCAAATCATCTGGTTAGTGTTTTGTGTTTTTTTTCAGAAATTTTTTTATGTTGTTTTAAAATTTAGATTTATTTACAAACACAAGTTAGTCTCATTTACATCCTCATTTTTTAAAAGATTTTTGAAAAATTTTACAAACCATTCACATAATGTAAATTTTCAAAACATTTTTCAAAATGATATCAAAACAAGTAAAATCCCCATTTTTCAAACCATTGTAAAACATTTTTCGAAAATGCCACATAATTAGAAAAATTTTCAAATCATTTTACACACATTTTTGGACAAATCAGTTCAAAAGTATTTTACTGTACCCCAAAAGTTTGAAAATTTTTGAAAATATGAACTATGGCTAAAGTATATACCAAATATATATGGTATACTCCCATATACTTAGATTGTGATATGTACTCATATCACTAAGTGATATAAAGCCATATCTTAGGCTAAATACAAAGGGATATATGGGAACTGACTTGGGTCTTCCGCCCTGTATTTAGGTTAAAAATAACATAAGTATAGGAAGAGGACCAAGAAGAGTGGTCAAATGAGAAAAGAATAAAAAATGGACAGGGACTCGGGTCTCCTCTATTGATGAATCACTATATCATCACCTTTATTCTTTTATTTTGCCTTTAAACCCTGGCTAAATGCATGTATATATCATTATTTTGCCTAAAATAACCTCAATTATTTATTTTAAAAGTATTGTATAAAACATTGCATTTAGAGCCAAAATAAAATAAAAGAAAAAAAATAAATGAAATATCATACGTATTGAATGATCGTAAACCCCGAGACCAAGGCATCATGATGTATCGGTCGACAAGGAATAAAGTATGGGGAGCATGGTCAAAACTAAAATAAAAATCCTAATTTCAAATTCATCAATAAGTTCAATACGGGACACATTTTATTATTTATTCCTCAAATCAATAAACTTTGTACATAAATATTGTCGAAAAAAATATATAGAAAATATAAAATTGATTTCATGTAAAAATAATGCACATTGTGCCTTCTACACTAAAAATAAATATCCAAAATCCCAACTTCACAAACATGTATCTTCTCCTTATGAACTAAAAATTCACAAAATTACCTTTAATTGTATATAACTTTTAATTAGTCGTTTAATAAAGGTGGTTCATTCTATTTGGTGTTAAGATACAAAAGTTATGTTTTGGACCCCTATTGTACATTACACTTGAAAAATTATTTATTTTATTTATTCTTTATATTTTTCATGATTTTGTATTTATAATTTTGTAAATATTATTTATAATATATGTACGTGATTAGAATAAAATAAAATCATCAAAAATATAATAAAATAAATAAGTGTACAAAGGTATGTAGATGAATTATACATATGCATACCTATATAATAAATATACATATTTATTTAAGTGTACAAATTACTTCAGAAAAATAAAAAAATATTCTAGTGTATTCGAATAAGTTATAAACAAAAGATTAAGTGTATAAAAAAATAAAATTCAAAATTGAAAATAAAAAAATGCATACAATATAGGTAAATATACCTATAGTTATACTCGTAGATATAAACTTATAGAAAATTAATTTGTAAAAATAAATAAAAATCATAATAAAATACTACATTAAATAACAAACATTTTTCATGCTTTAATATAAAGTTAATAAAATTATTATTAGTTTTCCAATGAATTAATAAGGTTTTATTTTCCTATTTTGTCGCATTGTGTCCCATGTGGACCAATCAGGGTTGTGTCTGAGTTGACCCCAATCAACTCCTTGCCCACCTTGGTTCTGCTATTGTCAGAGCGTTTGACCCAACTTCCTCAGATTTTTCCCACTCGACTCTTTCATCGACTTGGCTAGAGGTCTTCTTGACTTTTATCTCTCAATAAATGGATTTTCACGCCTAGTCCTCTTCTCGATCAATGAGCCTCTCCATCAAATGCATTTCCCAAGCCAACCTCAGCCAGTATTTAGCATCACCTCCACCTTACTCTTCAATTTAATCCCTCTTCTGCCATCCAAACCCTAACCCTAAACCAGATAGATCCTCCTGGTGACAACAGGATACTCTCTAACGGTTCAATTAGCGAGGAAGAATGCGAATTGAGCCAGATCTAGCTCTACCTCCATCATCGTCGCGAGCTTCTGCTCCCTACTGCTTGGGTCAGGTGAGCATCTATCTCTTTGCATTTTTCCGTTCCTAGAACTTAGAGTAGAGTCACTTAGTTTTTATTTCCAGTTGATTTCACCTTTTATTCCGTAAAATCAAAAATCTGAAGTTTGATAGATCTGAGCTCCGACAACCTTCTTCACCATTTCTCGATCATGTTTCGACCCGTTTTTCGCCTCCATATTGTTCTTCGTCACTCATAATACGCTCAGGCATCTTCACTCAACCAGATCACGCTCGTATCTAGATATTGACTCTCTCATCTCCATCGTTTGCCAGAGAGCCTCTACTATACCCTATCTTATCCCATTTTCCACCCAACTCCAACCTCAAGCCTTCGCTTTTGTATTTCCAAGTTAACCTTGTAGGTTTTGGAGCTTGAAGACCCATCTGGGTCGAATTATTGCCAGCTGAAGGAGCTCCAGGTCTGACATCTTCTTCCAAGCACCATGTCTCCATCAATGGGTTTTGGATATCTCTGAGATCGTCCACTTGTGCGGAAGAGCACCAGGAACATTTTAGACCACTTGGAAACTTCACATGGTGTCGGAGCTCTCTTGGAGCATTGATCTAAGCTTAGGTAACAGGGAGTTCTTCCAAGTTCTTCTAGGGTCGCTCCCTACCATCCAAACAAGGGCCATCTCCATAACTTATGGCAACCATCTAATGCAGACACCCTCGACCGTAGATCCAACTTCCCATATCTAATATGGGCCTTCCATTGGTGAAGGGGTATCGGGTGTCCTCTTGCAGCCACATGTCCAAGTTAATTCATCTCCGCCGCCCGATCTTACTCGTGGGGGTATTTGCACTATAACCCCCCCTGTATTTTATGTTTTATATTTTTAATATGAAAATATTTATTTGTAGTTCAATGTTTTGTGTAAAAATTATATTAAGGCCCCCACAGTTCTATTATTTACAATTTAGTCCCCTGCCACATCACTTCACGCATCTGTGCACATGAGGGGTGGGAATTTTGCAGAGGGACCCTCATCCTTTTTGTATTTCAAATTAGTCTTGTAAGTTTTGATTTCAAAGTTGAACTTTTTGGATATTTTGCAAAAAAGGACCTTGTGATTTTTTGTAATTGCATTTATATCCCTACCTGTGTTGTTTATTGAATATATTCTGGGTATTTTACATCATAGGTCCAAGGTTTTATTTAGGGGTTCAGGAAACAGAGAATACGTTTGGCCATTTCCAAATAGATCCTTGCCAGAAATTGAATTTTATTTCTTTTGTTTTATTTATTAAAAAATACCAATTCATACCAAAAATTCTAGGAAAAATATTTTAAATGCCTTAGACTATTTCAAATCATATATATTTTTCTGAGGTCATTTAAAGCTATTTTCCTATTTTTGGAAATTCAAAAACATTGCATTTTATCCCTATCTACATTTAAAAATACAAAATTATAAAATTGTCTTTAAAAATTCTGGAAAAATTAGATAGTGTTTATTATTATATTTTGTAGCTACAGATAAAAAATCACTAAATATTAAAAGAACAACAAAAAATAGCAAATTCCTTCTAACCCTATAAAAATTATAAAAAAATAATTAGAAAATAATAAAAAATAGAAATTTCAATTTCTGAATTTTCTTTATTATATTTAATATATATTAAAATTAGTTTTGGACATTTTTGAGCTATTTATCTATTTTTGAAATACAAAACAACTCATCCCATTAATACAAGTCACTGTTTTGACATTTTTATCCATATAAAAACACATGAAAATTAACAAAAATTAAAAGAAAAATACAAAAAATAGAGAAAAACATAAAATACAAAAACATTTTATTTTGAGATTTCTGAGTGTTTATATCTATATACATAAATATAAAAACCCTAATCTACTTAAATAGATATATTTACTAATACTGCTACTATTATTATGAGGTGATGAAGTGGTCGATTCAACACGGAAAGATGGGGGAAATGATCCTGGATCTATGAGGAACGTGAAGGGAATAAAATGAAGCAAAGAACGGCCTCGATGGCCTGGGGCCAGAGGGTAGATACCTCGACGGTGGAGCGTCGTCGGAGGTGTGGAACGCGCGTCGATCAAGTGCTATCCAGCCGCCTTGAAGCTCGGAGCTCGGAGCTGTCACCTCCGGGCACCTTTAGGAAGACCAAGGGGGGAAGATCGAATGTATTTTACGGTTCCAAACTCAAATGAAGTCAAGGGGCGGCTTAAGTATGGTTGACGGGCAGTGGGGGTAGAACGAGGGATCTGGCACGATGCAGTGATCCTCAGCCCAAGAAGAACATAGGGCGAGTAAGAGAGATGGTAGGGGAACGATTTTGCAGAAGAAACTTTCGTACTTAAGGGTATTTTTCAAATTTTATCTGTATTTTATATATTTATTATCTTTATTATCTTTACTATATTTATATATCATATATTTATCTTATATATAAAAAGGAAAAAATCAAAAAATTTAAAATCAAAAAATATAAAAAGAAATATAAAAATTGTAAAATTAAAAACACATAAAAATATAAAATCATAAATCCAAAAAATAATTCATTAAAAACACAATAAAAATTCAAAAATACTAATAAAACACCAAAACTGCTGACTTTTTGTCAATTTTTGTTGTTTAGTCCACGTGCTCCATGTGTTTGATCTCCACACTACTTTCCCTATACACATCTTTTTTAACTCCACATTTTACTTTGCTTGATTTATTTGTAGGTTAATTGTTGTTCTAGGGTTTCATGAGCTGTCGCCTCCACTTCTTGCGCCGGTTGCACTTGAATTTAGAAGGGAGTACCTCACTTCTCGAGGAAAGAGTTGCCGGATTGGGAAATTAGGGTCACCATGTTAGAGAAGCCAAACTTTTACCACTTCAGTTGAGAGGAGATACATATCACTGACACTGTACAACGTAGACTCGTAGTCATAAGGGACTACAAATGACATCAACTTGTTCTGGACTAGATTTTGAGGAGACTTGGGTAGAGTTTTGTGGTTCTCAGAGGCTGTTGTATTTCAAATTCACTTCCCAATGTGGCTCCAACCAAACATAATCTTCAAAAGGTCTGACTGATCTACAAATTTAGATTTTTCGAAAACAAGTTTGAAAGTTCTTTCTTTTCCTTATCTTTATTTTTTCTGTATTTATAGGCGTAAGTGTTTGTTAGGGACTGGTAAAGGCAAGTATGGGGGGGTGATGAATATCCATTTCATCACCTTTATTCTTTTATTTTAGCCTTTAAATCTTAGTTAAATGCATATATATATCTTTATTTTATCTAAAATAACCTCCATCATTTATTGTGTAAGTATTGCATAAAACATTGCATTTAAATAAAAAAGAAAAGCATAAAGAAAAGAAAAGAAAACAAAATTAAATACCATAGGCATCGTGATGACTGGGTCGACAAGGAATAAAGTAGGGGGAGATAAGGGTCAAAACTACAATAAAAACCTTAATTTCAAATTCATCAATAAGTCCAATGTGGGACCTATTTTATTATTTATATCTTAACTCAATAAGCTTTGTACATGAAAGTTATAGATACAAATATATAGAAAAATATAAAATTAATTTCATGTAAAAAGAATGCATATTGTGCTTTCTACACTCAAAATAAAAATCCAAATCCCAACTGCACAGAGCTGCATCTTCTCCATATGAACTCAAAATTCACCAAAATAACCATTAATTACATATAACTTCTAATTAGTTGTTTAATAAAGGCGGTTTCATTCAATTCGAAGTTAAGATGCGAAAGTTAGGTTTTGGACCCTACTGTACAATTATACTTTAAAATATTCATTTTATTTATTCTTTACATTTTTCATGATTTTATATTTTTATAATTTTGTAAATATTATTTAATATATGTACATGACTAGAATAAAATAAAACCATAAAAAATATAATAAAATAAATAAGTGTACAAAGATACAAAGATGAATTATACATATACATACCTATATAATAACTATACATACTTATTTAAGTGTACAAATTACTTCATAAAAATAAAATAAAAATATATTCAAGTGTATTTGAAAAGTTATAAATAAACAAATTATGTGTATAAAGTAATAAAATTCAAAATAGAAAATAAAAATAAAATACATACAATATAGGTAAATATACCTATATTTATACTTGTAAATATAAACTCATAATAAATTAACTTGTAAAAATAAATAAAAATCATAATAAAATACTATATTAAAAAAGAAATATTTTAATATTTTAATCTAAATTAATAAAATCATTTATTATTTTTAAATGAATTAGTAAGGCTTTATTTTCCTATTTTTTCACATTGTGGCCCACGTGGACCAATCAGGGATGGGTCTTAGTTGACCCTAGTAAAATCCTCGCTCTCCTTGGTTCTGTTGATGCCATAGCGTTTGACCCAACTTCCTCAGATTTTCCCACTCAATTCTTTTATCGTTTTGGCTCGAGGTCTTCTTGACGTTTGCCTCTCGATCAGTGGACTTTCACACCTACTCCTCCTCTCAATCGATAAGCCTCTATATCGAATGCAATCCCAAGCCAACCTCGACTGTTATTTAGCATCGCCTCCACCTTCCTCCTTGATTTGATCCCTCTTCTGCTATTTTAACCCTAACCCTAGACCGGATCGATCTCTTGGTGAAAGCAGGAGACTCTCTTGGGGTTTATCAAGAGATGAAGGACTTAAATTGAGCCAGATCCAGCTTCGCCGCCATTGTTCCCCGAGTTTCTGCTCCATGCGCCCTGATCCAGTGAGATTCTATCTCTTTGCATTTTTCCGTTCCTAAAACTTAGATTAGAGTAGATTAGTCTTTTTTTTTCTAGTTGATTTCACCTTTTATTCCGTAAACTCAAAAATTCAATGTTTATTGAAGCTGAACTTCTGTGACCTTCTTCTCCGTTTCCCGACAGTGTTCTGACCCGTTTTTCGCCTCCATATCGTTCCTCTTTGCTCTTCCTATGCCCTAGGAATCTTCACTCAACATGATCATGCTTGGATCTGAGTCTTGGCTCTCCCATATCCATCTGTTTGTCAGAGAGCCTCTGCCACACCCCCATCTTTGCATGTTTTCCACCCAACTCGAAACCCAAGCCTTTACTTTTGTATTTCCGAGTTATCCCTGTAGGTTTGGGCGCTTGAGGATCCATCTGGGTCGAGTTTTTGCCAGCTGAAGGAGCTCCAGGTCTACCATCTTCTTCTGAGCACCAGGACCCCATCAAAGGGTCGTGGGCATCTCTGAGACCATCCATCGATGCGGAAGAGCATCAGGAATACTTTGGGCTACTTGGGAACTTCCCAGGTGGTCGGAGCTCTCTTGAAGCTTTGATCAAAGCTTGGGTAGCAGGGAGTTCTTCCCTATTCTTCCAGGGTTGCTCTCTACCATCTGATCAAGGACCATCTCCAAAACTTACATCCATTGAATGCAACCATCTTCGACTGTTGATCTAGCTACCCATATCTAATATGGGCCTTCCATCGGCAAGGGGTATCGGGTGTCATCGTATGGCTATGTGTCCAAGTGAAGTCATCTCCGCCACCTGATCGTGTATGTAGGGGTATTTTGCACTATAACCCCCACACTTTGTATATTTTATTTTTAGTATAAAAATATTTATCTGCATTAAATATTTAAAAGTTGTATTAAGGCCCCCTGTAGTTCTACTATTTACAATTTAGTCCCCTACCACGTCAACTTACGTGCCTGTGCGCGTGAGGGGGCAGGTATTTTGTAGAGGGACCCTTGTCCTTTTTGTATTTCAAATTTGTCTCTTAAGATTTTATTTTAGTATTAATATTTTTGGATATTTTGCAAAAATGACCTCATACTTCTTAGTAATTGCATTTATACCCATGCCAACAATGTTTAACGAATATATTCTGTATATTTTGCATCATAGGCCCTAGATTTTGTTTATGGTTCGGGAAATAAAGAATACTTTTGACTATTTGTAAATAGACCCTTGCTAGAAGTTGATTTTTTGTGTATGTTTTGTTTAGTAAAAATAACATATTGTATCAAAAAATTCTAGGAATTTTTTTAAATACCTTAGACTATTTTAAATCATTTATATTTTTCTAGGGCCATTAAAGCTATTTTACTATTTTTGAAAAATAAAAAACATTACATTTTCACACTATTTGCATTTAAAAACAAAAAATATAAAATTGTCTTTAAAAATTCCAAAAATAGATAGGGTTTATTATTGTATTTTGTAGCAGTAGACCAAAAATCACTAAAAACTTTAAAGAAAACCCCAAAAATAGCAAAACCCTTCTAACCCTCTAAAAATTATATAAAATCATTAATAAAAATACAAAAATAGCATTTTCTATTTCCGAATTTTCTTTATTATATTTACTATATATTAAAATTAGCTTTGGAAATTATTTAGCTATTTAGCTATTTTTAAAATCCAAAACAACTCGACTCATTGATATAAGTCATTTTTTTGACATTTTTATCCATTTTAAAACAAATAAAATTTACTAAAAAATAAAAAAATCGAAAATAGAGAAAAACATAAAATGATAAAAACATTTATTTTAAGATTTTTTTGTACATATATATAACTATAAGCCCTAATATGCTTATATAGCTATATTTATTATTATTATTAAAAATCTGAAAAATAATTTTTATACCCTTAAAAAATAAAAGGGATGCACTTTAGGTTATTTTCTAATTTTCTCTCAATTTTTTATATTTATTGTATATATTATCTATACTATATCTATAAATTATATATTTATTATATATTAAAAATAAAAATAAATTTAAAATCAGAAAATATTAAAAAAATATAAAAATATTATAAAATTATAAACACGTAAAAATATAAAAATAAAAATTCCAAAAATTAAATAATTAAAGACCCACTAAAAATTCAAAAATCCTCATAAAACACCAAAAAAATTGTTGCATTTTTGCCAATTTTTGTTGTCTACTCCCCGTGCTCCTTGTGTTCGCCCTCTACACTACTTGCCCTATACACATCTTTTGTTGAGTTATAATAAATTTTAACTCCACATTTTGCTTTGATATGCTTGATTTATTTGTGGGTTAATTTTGATTGTTCTAGGGTTTTGTGAGTGGTCGCCTTAGCGATAATGTAGGTTTTGTCTTCTGTTGACCGCATTAGGCCCTTGCGACACCCTAGTCATCACCTATAGGCTGAGAAGAGCCTAAGTAGAGAGATTCAGAATTTAGATGGAGGGACACAAGATGAACAATTAGAGATACTTGGTTCCCCCTATACTTAAGTTGAATAGTAGCCTATGTATGTGGATATGGAACTAAGGATGGGGAAACAAGACACTAAGTTAGGGTTAAATAAATCTTCTTATATGAATGAATCTATAAAGATGAAAAATGTAGTAGGGTTTACGGGATGGTTGGGGAAAATACATAATCAAGGCTCAACCAGTCAAAGAAAATAATATCCCTTGAATTCACTAACTCACACATAAAGACCAACAAATGACAGTCATTTAATCTTATCTATTTTATTGGTGATTATCCAACAATGATTACCGGCTCTTTTCATGTATTATGCAAGAGTGAATTTAAATCTAACATTTCATGTATGCAAGTCGAGAAAAGTCGTTCCCTAAATGTGCTTCTATTTGAGAGAAAGAATTCAAGTTATTTGGCTAATGTGAAGCGATGTTTATGTGCTTCTCAATGAATCTTATGAGATATAGTGAATCTTATAGATGCTTTATTAGTGTGTACTACCTATGATTAAGCACATAATGATATGAATGAATTGAAGCTCGAAGAGTCGCGTGCCTAACCGTAGGTTCAAACACTCAATTAAAGCCCCACCAGTGTTAGGAGAGAAACATGCTACCACACACCATTGCCAGATTCCAAGTCCATATTTAAACATGCGAGCCCTCGAATGAGGACTGCTATAAATATGATTATTACACACATAGACAATAAATAAAACAATAAACGCCTATTATTTATTCATTCTTCAGAGTCGCTTATATGGCTCCTCACAGCAGGAGCTCCCGACTCCTCGTCTCCACATCTCCCGAGTGTCCTCGACCTCTACAAGCCTTGCCACATAAGCTATACATTAGATATGATATCAAGAGATATAATCAACGTACAATAGTATAAGATAAATGTATATACATCGTAAAACAAATATTGACCTAGACATCATAATAATCATCTTAATTAGATAAAAATCCAACTAATTAAGAAGATAAGATGTGTCTCTGACAACAGCTCCATCTGATGAATGTGAAATCGATGATGTTAATATCATCAAATTGTAGTACGATCGATTTCATATAGCAACCGAAATCGAGTCCAAATGTCTCTCCGTGAGGAGGGGCTCGATTTAAATAAAATTAAACTTTAACCTGGGCAAGCTAAGGTCGAACTTAAAGACACGAGCTATCTACACGATCAATTATACTCTAATATCTAGGTTAAGCAATAACTAATCAATCTAGGTCAACAATGCATAAATACGATGCACATGAGATGCAAAACATGATGCATGAACAGAATGCACTTTATCTCCATTTTATGCAAATTAAAATACACGCTGCTACAAAATGATATGCAAAAAAGCAAAATTACGTACATTAGTATGCCCCAATGATCGATAGAGCGACCATTATAGTTAGATTTAGTATCATTGGCAATTCATGCGTCAAAATAACTCTAATTTCATTCAATGGCATTTATATAGTAGAGAAAAAACACTAAGCACCTCTAAATAATTCATAATGGTTTAAAATGTCAAACATGAATTAAAGCAGGCCATTGTGTAGAGCATTAAATAAGAAAAATAATGAAATTGAAATCATTGAAAACAGAGTCCATGTGCTCAAGTTATAAATAAAATAGTCCAAAGGCATAAATGAAAGGAAAACATGCTAAAATATATACAAAAGTTTGTAACTAGGTCATGTCAGAGGTATTTTTGCAAATATGAGAACCCAGTGGGCATTCACTATAATTTTTCCAATGCGTGGGGACCATTTTGCATTTTTTAGAAGATGACATGACCCCATGCAAAATTCTCAAGCGCACCACATGAGGCGCATGCAGTCTGGACCTGTTTGCATATATGGAGAACCTTGAGGGCATAGATGCTAAATTCTTGGGCTGACAAGCACTGTGCATGTGGATGGAGGCTTGGGGCGTGGTGTGGCACCGATGTAGGTGCCTCGGGTGAGACTCGATCCCACTGAGCCTCTACACTTCGGGTGGGTGATGTTGCATATCTTGCACCAATGAATGGATACTGGGAGGGTGCCATCCAATGGTACATGTAGATCCAGGTGCTCCTCCTCTCCATTTTGATGTTACGTGAGTGAAGCTCTTGCGAGATGCCCAGACCTTCGCTTTTGTCTACAAGCATTGATGGTTTGGGAAGGCTCCTGGATGGATGGCAAAGAAGCTCTAGTGAAGAAGGAAAAGTGAAACTCTCTAGAAGTAGATGATGATGTTCGCTCATCGAGGCAAAGCTCTAGAATGGAGCCATGCCCGACATCTGGCCATTGAAGGAGAAACCTGCAAGATGGGTTAGTGAATAGCTGAAGCAGTGCATGCATGATGACTGTGAGCAGGATGGAGACTTGGAGAGGTGGAGAACATGGAAGATTGATGGGTTCCTCCCTCGTGGTGGCTGAGGAAAGGGAACAGGGTGGTCAGGTGCGTAGCAAGGAGGTTGTGACAATGTAGACCTACTGCCGGGATAAGGGATCATCGAGGAAGGCCGAGGGCCAGTCAACTTAAGGTGAAGTTGGTTGTGCAGTACTAGAATATCAGGAGAAAATTAGTACAAATCAAATAAAATATTACCTAAAGCATTTGAAGATCAATGGTGGGCAAAAAGGGGCATCTTGAGCTGAGGTTCTAAGGAACCTTGGGTCATCATTTGACTTGGGCAGTCGCTCTCGGAAGCTTGAACGCCCGTGGAGGCGGCCATGGCATGGCTGACCTATCCATGGGTCTCACCGGAGTTAAATTCCATCCTAGCAACTCAAGTCTGCCTCCCCCTATCACGAGGAGGGGAAGAGTGCTAATGGCTAACTATCATAAAGGCGAACAAGATGCAAAGGAGTTGGAGGAGGTGGCTATGAAGGATGTCTCGACGGTTACAGATGATGGAACATGGGCAATGTAATCGTCAAGCAATTTCCCTAGAGGAAGGGTCGTGGAGCTTTTAGGGATTCACATGGAATGCGGAGATTAGGGCTTCATAGGAGAGATGTTGGATCGTGTGGAGGTGGTCTGATGTGGCGGAGAGAAATAGGAGAAGAGGGAACGACGATATGGTCATGGTAGGGGATCCATTATGGAGGAGAAAGATGAGCAATGGTTGTTGTATCATGCCATCCAACAACCTAGGGGGAGGTGCTTAGGAGCGACCATGATGGAATCAATCAAGCGTTGATCAAAGGGTCTGAGCACTAGCGGGTGGCAGATAGAGATGCAGGCCACTTGGCGACCCTAGGAGTGGCATGCGGCCCAATGAAATAAAAGATAAATACAAAAATCAAAGGTAAATAAAATAGAATTTCTATATGTCTCCAAATAAAAATTTGTTCAACATGAAAGTTGTAGATCTTTTTGAGATCTACAACTTTCATGTAGAATTCTAGATGAAAATAAATAATATGTATAAACTACAATTTTTTAAGTATTTTTAAGTGAATAAAAACACTTCTTTTAATTTCTTTTGTGATTTTTTGGTGTTTTAATTTATAAATATTTACAAAGCAAATATATACATCATAAAACTAATTTTTATGGTATTTTTAATATTAAGAAAATAAAGGAAGTAAATAAATACACATAATTAGGATTAATTATTTACAAAGGGTTAAATGTTAATATTATTGAATTAGTCATTTTTTTATTTAAGAGCTTAAGTAAGAGGGATAAAAATCAA
The DNA here is from genome assembly GCA_037367405.1 of Ottelia alismoides. NCBI lineage: Eukaryota > Viridiplantae > Streptophyta > Magnoliopsida > Alismatales > Hydrocharitaceae > Ottelia > Ottelia alismoides. The sequence continues at coordinate 646,534 of JAZKJV010005973.1, forward strand.
ATGATATGATGATAAATCATGGATTTATCAATGTGTATTGGTGTAAGTATGATAGAGTGCTGAACTCAGGGAAGCGTAATGAATTCAAATTTTTATTATTTTAATGTTTTTAATTTTGCGAATTTTTTTATTTTGAATATAAGATAAATAATAATACAGATATAGACTATATACATATTATATAGATAATATAAAGAGAAAATGTGTTTTTGAATTTTTAAATAAGTTAGGTAAAATCAAAATAAAGAAACTAAAATGTTTTTTGTGTTTTTGATAATTTTTTCTATGTTTTTGACAATTTTGTGGTGTTTTCTATAATTACATATTTTTAAAGTTGAAAATACACAAAACAATAGATATATTAAATCAAGAAACTTGATTAGGGTTTTAAATATATACATCAGTTCAAAAATATCCTTAAACTAGTTTTAATATATACTATTAAGAATAAGTAAAATTCAGAAACATGTAACACTTTTTATTTTTCTAGATTTTTTTTAAAATTTTTATATGTTTTTTGTGATTTTTAAGGTTTCCATTTTGTATTTTATGTGATTTTGTATATGTGTCAAAACATACTCAACCACTATGATTTTTATGGGATTTTTGAAATATTTTGTAATTATTATGATTTTTTAATAGGAAAATAGGAGAAAATAATATGCTTTTATATTTTTATAAATAGAAAAATAATGTTAAATTCCAAATAAGAAATATATGTGATATAGTATGGTTTCAGACACTTTGTTCAATTTTCCCATAATTTTTGGGTTAACAAAAGCAGTAAATAAAAATAAAACACATAAAATAAATTAATCTACAACATAAGGATCTATTTGCAATTAAATACACTAAACTTGCATTGTGTAACAGTTCCTATAAATATAAGGGCATGCACATAAGATACCCAAATGCCTCACGTAGAGAGCCACGAGAGGTGACCGGGAATTGGACCTATTTGCTAAGATAGAAAAGGTTAAGGGTCCAACTGCAAATTATCTAAAAATATGACACGTCAAATTAAAGTTCAGATATTAAAAATAAAATACAATATATGAGGGGTTAGATCTACAATATACCCCCACATGTGCGCTATTGGACGATCTAGGATGCTCCACTTAATGTAATCAACGGGTAGAAGCACGCAACGGTTCGACGGAGATGAATAATTTTGATTAAACTTGGAGCCACAACTTGGTCGGACGACACTAAGATGTGCACGAAGAACAGGGAATAACTCGATCTTCCTCGACCTTCGATCCGATCTAGCTTCCTCCAATGGTTATTCAGCTTGCTGAGAAGCTCAAAATCTTCATGGAGTGGTTCTGCGTGACTTAGGATTAGTCCGAGAGTCCAGGCCTCACTTGGTGAGACCTGGCAGTCGAGGTTGCTCAGACGATCTGGAAGGTGCTTACAGTCCTCAATCTTAATCCAAATGGAGTCCTTAAATGTATAGACATGCACCAAAATGTTACTGGGCTCGAGAGAAATTCTCTTGACCACAAAATGGAGTAAAATGAAATTGGGTGTGATGGGTATGAGCCTCCGGCAATGGTGGAAGATGGAGGCAGATTCGTTGATTTGTGCAAGACCAGGATGAGCTAATGGATCAAAGACGTGGAGAATGCGATGGGGGAGCTGATGGGATAATCAGATGCATCGAGGACATAGTATTTCATGATGGAACATTGTCCAGAGCCTAGAGCTCCGAAGAAGTACTATTTAGATTAATAAGCTAAACTATATGAAATCAAATAAAATAAAAGCCTAGACTATGCTAAAGATTAACCTGCGAATCAAAAGAACCAAGAATAACTAGATCACCTGATCCGAATGGCCTGGGAGTAGAGAACCACCCAGAATAACTCCGGCTATGGTTGAATCAACCTCTACCTCCTTCTCCTCAGCTTGGATCGATAGGGGAGCACCTCATGTCACAAGGGCTTAAATCTAGGAACATGTTCAAGGGGTTACAGTGGCCAAACCGGATTAAGCATTACTAGAAAACGGATGAGATGTTTTATAGCTGGCGATCTGGATGGTTCGTTCGTCGTAGTGTTTTCGCCGGATCGAGGGTTGACAAAGGAAGCTCATGGGTTCGCGTGAAAGATCATTGGAATGCGAAGAACTTTCAGGAAGGAATGTGGCATAGAGGAGGTCTGGATCAAGCTTGAAAAATTGGTGAAGAAGAGGACATATCAAGATTCAGACCAGTCCGACGGAGGAATGGGGAGTTGACCTGGGCCATCAGGTGACACTCCCTGATTGGTCCATGTGGACCGCTACGCAACAAAGTAGAAGAGAAAATGGAAATAATTTTGAAATTAAAATAGAAGATGATTTTATTAATTAAATCTCAAAACATAAAAGTTATTTCTTATTTACTAAACTATTTTAGGTGATTTTTATTTATTGTTGTTGGCTTATTTAGTAGCATGTATTATTTATATACTTAATGTATAAGTATTTATACCTATATACTTTGTATTTAATGTTTTATTTTATTATTTGTATACATAATATTATATTTACAAAATTTATTATTTAAAATATACGATAATACATATTTACATAATTTGATGGGATTTTTATTGTTTGATCTTTATGTACACATAAATTTGTTTAATTACATTATAGGTATCTTATACATATGTGTTTGATGTTTAATGATTATTTTTGGTATTTTGAATGCCATTATTTTTATTTACATTTTGTATATATGTTAAATAATATGCACAAAATATTGAAAAATATAATGAAGTTAAAAATGTAAAAAAAATAAAATATATTGGCTTTATATACAGATGAACAAGTACCATAATACCAATATTAGCTGATTTTATCTTGACTCCAATTTAAATGAAACCACCTTGATTGGAGAGATAATTTGATTTAAAACACAATGGAGTTGAGTTAGGTGAATTTTGAGTTGATATGAAGGAGACATCGATCAATGAAGTTTTCTTTGCTGCTTTTTCAACTGAGTGTACATAGTGGCTTGTGCACGATTTATTTGTACCAATAATTTTATTTTCTATACATTATTATGTACAAGTTTCATGTGGATTTTTTTATTTGAGGTGTCTATAAGTATGTATAAAATAGTGTAAGAATGAGCTATATACAGTTTACTGAACACATATGGTTTCTAGGGCTCTCTGTATAATTGTATACACTAATATGACATTATCTCTCCCTACTTTATTCCTTGTCGACCTAGTCAATGTTCGACTTGGACTTGGGGTTAGAGTTAGTTTGTATCTTTGGCACCTCCTTTATTTTTCTTTTCTTTTCTTTATTCTTTTATTTTGTGTTTAAATATAGGTATTTATACAATAATTATACAATAAGGTTAGGATATTAATTCATGCAATTAGTGATATTTATATGTATTTTCCTAGGGATTTAAAGCCAACATAGGAGAATAAAGATGAATGAATCGCTATTCATCATAAGCATGGTTTCAAACCATGGTTCAAATTTGCTTGGAATCTTATTAAGGATACATATTGCAGTCTCTACTACATATACCCAGAAACTAAGAGGTAATTATGCTAAAAGTCATCGTTGATCAGATCATGTCAAACATTATCTAGTTGTATCTCTTTACAACTCTATTGAGCCGAGGCGCATTAGGACGAGTGAGATAGGAATAATATTCCTTTCTCTATTATGTATTCCTTTGAATTCATCTAATAGGTGCTGGCTACCTTGGTTAGATTGAATTTTAACCATCTTCCTTCTAACTTTAGTTCTCAACCAAAATTATGAAATCTTTGAACAATTCAAAGGTTTCTAATGTGTAAGGAAGAAATCATATAAAATCATCAATGAATATTGCATATAATTAATGTTCATTACGCTATAGGGGGTCCACATACATCAACATGTATGGGGTCTTGAATACCTCAGCATCTTACACCATTTACAAATTAGTGTGCATCGAACATTCTACATTGAATACAATATTCACAAGTATGCAAGCTTTGAACTTTCAAACAATCTAAAGTTATACCTCTTACTAGTCTATTGATGTTATCAATAGACTTATGTCCTAGTCTTGATGTCAGATCATCATGAAATGATCTTCATCTTTATTTTAATCTCTTAAGGATTAATTTTAAGTATAAGAAATGTCAACGAACCTTTCGTTAACATTCTACTTTTGTAGATTCTTCTAGATGTTATGTCGTTATATGAAGTACATCCATCATAACTTTTTTATAATGGTCTGAATGTATGTTTATTTCCTACAAATTTATAAATAAACAATTAAAACATCTAGGTCATAGAGATATTCTCTAAGACTAAGGGCTCTCCCGCTGGAAAAAAGTAGTCTATATATCCAATGGAGATTGTTACAATAATTGCATAAAATCCCATATGGATGACTATTATCCTTATGATCAAGTTTTCTAGTCCTCTAAAACACATGCAATCAATTGCAAGTGTTATTAGAAGAAGAAGATACAACTATCAAACTTTTATCTTATCTAATAAGTAATTCGATTTCAATGATGATATGTAGATGTAGAATACATTGTTGCACTATCCGAGTCCTTATCTAAGGATTCTAGATAGTCTAGATAGTCATACTATTAATATATCAACTTGTTGCAATATTGACATTCATCTAACTCTTTGGATGTCATAGGTGTGGAAGTCACAGAAGCATAGTCAATCCTTTGACTCTCCTTCTTACATGGGTTGGACCCATGTTTCCATTACGCTTTCTTGATTTATAAACAACCATTTCTTAAGATAAATGATATCTTAAATTTAACATGTCCTCAAGGGACTCCAATATAAGAATATTTCAACATTTATACTTGATTCATTCATACAATATGAATATTATGAATCTCCATGAGAGACTTGAGTAGAGATTGTAGACTGATGATACTCATCATATCTACATCCATCTTAACTCTTAAATATGATGGTTCAGGTATGTACTAAAATATTTTGAGTACATCATCTCCTATGGAGCCACCATTTTGTATAATGTAGTGAACCATGTCATTCATGATTAAATGTTGAGTACCATATGTTTGCCAAAATATTTCCTTTTGTTTTAGAAGGATCTTGACAATTATGATCATAATTGACATGTTACTTTCAAAGCACACTTGAGGAGATATCAAGACTCTAGAGACACAAAAACCCTTATTTGTGGTTCTATTGTCTAATTAATTATCATTCCTCATTATCATGAGGAAACTTGCATATTGCAACCACATACATTATGTGTCCAACTACAAGCACTACATCTTGACCATGGATCCAATCCACGATACTATACTGGTTATGATTAATTATACATTTTGAGTGGGTTTAGTGAAGGTTATTTGAAATAAGATAATCTGCATAAATATATTTACTTTGATTAAGGTTATTATTGTTTTAAATCAAAATTGTCTCATTGTTTATTACCTTGAAAGTCCATTCCCTTTCAAACTCTCAAAGCATGAGGTATGCTAACCAAAGTACCTCAAGCAAGATCTGGGTTCTCCCTTCCACCATTATCACACCCTAATAATATGAGAAAATGCAACTTGGGTGAAGGAAGTGGGAACTTTTTCTGCCTTGCAAGTCCATATTGCATTTCCCAGTTAGGTATCCAACATTCGAGACCACCACCCCTAAGGTGATGTTAGCTCATTGTCAATTGAATCGACTATTAATATGAATAGATCTCTCTACGAACAATTGATGACTGTGAAATCTTCCTCTTTAATAATCGACAATTGAAGTATAGGAGGCAGAAAATGATTCGTCAAAAACCACAATCTTTGTATGTTGTGGAAAATTTTTACTTGGCAAGTCTACCAAGGTCGAACATAGGGAACACACTATTTCTAGTTGTGTGGTTCTAAATTAATTGAAATAATTACTTAATCATAATATTATTTCTATGTTAGAAAATAAAATGCAATGAAATGAGATGCAATGCGAAGAAAATAAACAGAGAGAATAAGTAAGCTTAGGATCTGTGATGATGATTTTTAAGCCCAGTAATATTAATCAGTATCCTCAAAATTTAATCATAGATCAAAAGATATAATTTCAAGAGATACTCAAATTAATCCTAGATTGTAGGCAAAGAAGGTCAATAGATCAAGTCATACTCCTGCTAAATAGGATAATGATAATTTCAAGGCAGAGTATATCCCCAAAATTCCTATGATTTATTCCTTAAAGAGGGAACCAATGATAATAAAGGAATAAATCCAATAAATCTCCTCAATTTATCCTTACAAAGATTAATCCTTAGATAATATTCATCAATATTCACAAGATGACTAATAAGATTAAATCTCCTCCAATGAACGCCTGTAGATAAAATCAGATGTTTCTCAAGTTAAATGTGGCACAAACATGTCAAAGATCAACCTACATAAAGAAAAATACTCCTCAAATAATAATTAACAATAAATTTCTTCAGATCAATCCAGAATATATATATATATATAATGACAGCACCGAATAAGCTTCAAAACGACATATTATATGCTAAAACAGAGCTCGTATGATAAAGTTATGCTAAAATTAAATGTTAGGGGCTAAATTGTAATAAAAGTAAACATTTTCTTCTCAAAATAGCTCTAAAGGACTTATCTACAATATAGAAGAACTTCCTGAACCTAGTATGCAATTTACCCTTGCATACGTACGGGGCACATGCTTGTTGGGCAGCATGGGTGATACAACAATTCTTGAGAGGGGCAGGGCCTCCCTACAATTTACCAACAAAAAACACAAGGGGATCACATTTCTAAGTCTAGTTCTATGGAGGCTCGAGAGTGGTGGCAGGCTCGGGCAAGGCTCGGGATCAACGAGCCTATGTGGCGGTTGCGGTTGCGGTTGCTTCAGAGAGCCTGAGCCTCTTAGATTAAGCCGAGGCTCGGGGAAGGGTGACGTGGCACGGGAGGGGCCATTGGATTAAGGGCTGGCCCTTGATCCAACGATTACTGGTGGTCGAGGACAGAAGTCGTGGCAGGCCAAGGTGGGGGCGGCGGCTGGCTTGCGTGGCAGAGCTTGACCGACACACAATCGAGTTGTGGCAGAAGTCTGTAGCGTGTTGGAGGAAAGGTGGTGCAGGCCATAGCGGAGGCCTCAAGGGCGATGGAGCTCAACTAGGGGACACACGCCCAAGAGAGCTCCGACGGTCGACTATGCGAGGGTCGAGGGCCGAGGAGCTGCTGGTGGGTGTCGGTGTGCGCGAACGGAAGAGATGGAGAGAAGCAGAGCTAGAGAGAAGCGAAGTGGCTCTCCATGTGATGAGGCAGAGGTGAGCTACCAATAGTGGAATGGGTGGAAAGAAGAGGAAGAAGACGACTAGGAGGACGGTTCCGACCTTTGCGAGGTCGAGGATTGAGGTACGGGGAGAAGGAGGAGGAGGGAAGGTGGGGGGTCGAAGGAGATTTACCTAGAGAGAAGATGAGTCATCTGGGGAAGTGTCCTGATGGTCAAATGACCTGGGCCAGTCTTCGCTCGACAGCCGGCAGAGTTGGAGCGGCTAATCTGTTGCATACAAGGAGCTCGAGCTCCATGGATCACGCTGACCTCCTTCTCAAAGATGCTTGACCAAATCCTGGAGTTGTAACCTCTCAAGGTCTAGGAGCTCAAGCTTTTGGTGAAATGAAGGATGAGGCGAGTGGAGGTGGAGGTGTTGCATCCTTATAGGAGGGTGAGGGAGGTGTATCAGCGGTAGTTGGGAGAGAGGGGGAGGTGGAGGTTTGGCGAGTAGAGGCGGCAGTAGTTACGAGTGCGCAGTCGTAGGTAGGAATGGTTGTGGGGAGGAAGGGGATGGGAGAGGGTCACATTATTGCACGTGACCTGGGAGGAGGATGAGGTCACGTGCGCGATACTTGACCATGCTGGAGTGAAGATAGAAGACAGGGGAAGAGAGAGAAAGAAGAGGGAGGAAATAGAAAAGGTAAAAGAGAGGAAAGAAAATAAAATAAAAAATAAATCAAATAAATAAAAGTTAAATAGAATGAATAATAATAAAAAAGAAAGATAACGGAAAAGTATAAATAAAAAATTAAATAAAGTAAAAATAATAATATGAATTAAAAGAAAAATAAAAAAGAAATAGCAAATGAAGTCAAATCAAAATTGGTCAACAGTAAAATTGTTCATCTCGAAGAGATCTACAATTTTTGTGAAGGAACCAAAAGTAAAAGAGGCCAATTGCACAAATAATTGTTAGTTCTATATAGATAATAAAATAACACATTTTTGCATTTTATGATGTTTTTGTATTTTTAATTGGATTTTAATTAGTGGATTTGTTTATATACAATATATACATAATTAATCTTATTTTTATGGTTTTTATAGGCTAGTAAAGGTAGAATAAAAATGACAAAGATAAAATATGAAAAAATAATACAATATCATATTTTTGTGTTTTCTCTTGATTTTGCTCTTTTTATGGATTTTAATTCTTTATGTCAAGGTAGTTAATTAATCAAATAATAAATTAAGAATTGGGTTAAATAAAGATTATTTACACATAAAATAATAAGCTCGATCTGGGTAAAAATCGGAGTTATTTTATGACAAATTTATCCCTAATTTTAGCATAATTAGTTAAAGTTAAATAATTGATTTTAAGGAGTTTAATTGGTGAATTATTAAAGGTATTTTCTAAAGTGACCATATAGAGTAGATGATTTTCTTGTTCCCAAGCAAATTTTAGTGAGTTGGAAGGTTGAATCCTTGACTGTACATCTGCGAATTTCAAGACTGGCTCATTAAGAATCTTTGATTTGAATGGTCCTAAAATCCTAAGTTGAACCAAGCTCTAGTCAAATGGGAATCCAACTTCTCTCATTTATCAGACTCTCTGTTCATACATATAATATAAGGATATGAACCTTAGTGTGTACTGCAATCATGACAATCAAGTCAAAACATCACTAAAAGTCCAAGTCCGAGAGACTCTCCTCAAGACCTAATCCTCAACACTAGAGAATAAATCAGTTCTCGCATTCAATCTACCATCTTAGTAGTTCGTCAGACTTGAAAGTATATATGACAAGCCAAGATGATGGAGGATTTAGGTTTGTGTATTTTCTTCTCTTCCTCTCATTGGAACAAGGGTCCTCTCAAGTGACTTATTACTATTTTTGGTTGTTGACCAGTGCGTCCGTCAAAAGTTATTGAGTCATATGTACTTGTTTTCTGGGAGTACACAGGGGTGTGTCTTCTTTAAGTATCTAATATACTTACATACAGACTTGTATCGCTTATGATGCAGAGACCTTATTGAGGTACAAGCTTGACTCATTGGTCCTCATTAGCTTTGACCCAATTGGACACTTTGTATATGGTTGGGAGCGCTCGCCCTTGAGGCTCGGGGGAGTGTGGCGTGGCGCGCAAGGGTCCGTTAGATCAAAGGTTGTCCCTTGATCCAACGATTACTAGTGGTCGAGGGTGGAGGTCGTGGCGGGCCAAGGTAGAGATGGAGGTGCATTGTGAAGTGCGGCAGCGAGGGTTGTGTGCAAGTGGCTTGTGTGGCCGAGCTTGGCCGGTACATGGCTGAGCAGTGGCGAAAGTCAGTGGCACGTCAGAGGAAGGGTAGTGCAAGCCGTAGAAGAGGCCTCAAGGGCGGTGGAGCTCAAATAGGCGACAAACATCCAGGAGAGCTCCGACGGTCGATGGAGTGAGGGTCGAGGGTCGAGGAGCTACCAGCGGGTGTTAGGTGTCAGCATTCATGAACGGAAGATATGGAGAGAAGCGGAGTGGCTCTCCGCGTGACGAGGCGGAGGTGAGCTGTTGGCAATGGAATTGGTGGAAAGAAGAGGAAGAATAAGATGACTAGGAGGATGGTTCCGACCTTTGCGAGGTTGGGGATTGAGGTGCGGGGAGGAGGAGAGGAGGAGGGAATGGGGGTGGTCGAATGAGATGTACCTGGAGAGAAGCGGAGTCTCCTAAGGAAGTGGCATGATGGTCGAATGACCTTAGACGGTCTTCGCTCGACAGCTGGCGGAGCTGGAGCGGCTAATCTGCCACAGACAAGGAGCCTGAGCTCCTTGGATCGTACCGACCTCCTGCTCAAAGATGCTCGACCAAGCCATGGAGTTGTCACCTCTCAAGGTCTAGGAGCTCAAATTTTTGGTGAAATGGCAGATGAGGCGAGTGGAGGTGGAGGTGATGTGACCTTATAGAAGGGCAAGGTAGGTGTATCGGTGATAGTTGGGAGAGAGTGGGGAGGCAAAGGACCAACAAGCAAAGGCGACAACTGTTACAAGGACGCGGTTGGGTAGGGACGGTTGAGGAAGGAAGGGGAGGAGGCGGGGGTCATGTGTGTGCACGTGACTTGGGAGGGGGATGAGGTCACGTGTGCGACACGTTATCAGGCTGGAGTGAAGAGAGAAGAGAGGGAAGAGAGAGAAAGAAGAGGGAGGAAAGAGAAAAAAAAGATAAAAAGAAAAAAAAGGAAAGGAAATAAAATAAAATAAGAAAGTAAAATAAATAAAAGTTAAATAGAATAAATAATAATAATAAAGAAAATTAAAGGAAAAAATAAAATTAAAAATTAAATAAACTAAAAATAATAAAAAAAATTAAAAGAAAAATAAAAAAGGAATAGCAAATGAAGTGAAATAAAAATGTGAGCACCACAAAAGTTGTTCGTCTCAATAAGATCTACAACTTTCGTGAAGGATCCAAAAGCAAAAAAGGTCAACTGCACAAAACGTGTTTTTGTTGGTACTCTATAGATAATAAAATACATTATGTTTGCATTTTATGATTTTTTTGTATTTGTAATTGGTTGTTAATTAGTGGATTAATTTATATACAATATATACATAATTAATCTAATTTTTATGGATTTGTTTATAGGTAAGAAAACGGTAGAATAAAAATGACAAATATAAAATATGTAAAAATAATACAATATCATATTTTTGTGTTTTCTCTTGATTTTGCTCTTTTTATGGATTTTGATTCTTTATGTCAAGGTAGTTAATTAATCAAAGAATAAATTAGAGAAAGAATTAGGTTAAAATAAATATTATTTACACATAAAATAATAAGCTCAATCCATGTAAAAATCAGAGTTATTTAATTACAGCTTTTATCCCTAATTTTAGCACAATTAGTGAATGTTAATTAATGGTTTTAGGGAGTTTAATTAGTGAATTATTAAGGAGATTTTGTTAAAACAACCATATAGAGTAGATGAATAATGGATTCATCAACAATCCAATATTGCCTCAATATATGGGGAACAACATTGGGGTCACTATACATACAACCTTACTCCTTCGAGAAGCAAAGAGCTCGATACATGTGCGCTTGTATGTCGGAGCTATGACTTCGCATAGATGTCTCCGCTATACAATCCATGACGACGGGACCCTTCGTCTTGACAAGAGACCATGGATGTCATCTTTTGATCCTCCATATCCCATTCAAAATTTGATTGATCGAATGAATTGCATTTTTATGATCAACCATTCAAAGTGAAATCCAGACTTATTAAATATAGTATGTGTATTTTAAATGAATTGTATTAACTTAATCATATGAAATCAACATTGTTGACTACCAACAAATAATTTATCACTTAAAAATTTAGATATCTGAAAATATTTTTAATTTCCCTAAACTTCAAGTCATATAAAGCAAACAAGTTAGTTTTGCATGCACTGTTGAACTATATCTATTGTAGTTTCAAGGTAGGGTTTATCATGAGGCAATCATTCAATATAAGTTGATGGTTGTCAAATATTTCTCTAAATATATGAATCATCATCTAATCATGATAAATTAATAATTTTCATGATTTATATTGAATAATAAACACAATAAATAAATGTCACGAGATGATCCAATCATCTTCCAACCCATCTGCACATATCACATATCTAGGGCAAACGGAGTTGGAATCGTGCAAAATAAATTCGAGCATTTTTCTAGTTAGATTATTGACATATTTAATGTGTTTTTAACATATTTATGATAGTAAAACAGTAACTAAAATGCATCAAGTTACAGATCCAAAAAAACATGCAAAAACAACACACTGCAGAAACTTTTCATATTCGAATCAATTCCCGATCTTTGCTAACCTTTGGCAAATCTTTTTATGTCATATCCAGACATTATAAACATTATTTAATATACTTAAGTTTGTTAACATCAATCCAATAATAACCATATCATATATGCACAAAAACAATCCGAAATTGCATTTACGTGAAAAACATCAACAAGTTCTCATGCATATGATATCCAAAAACATATTCCCTAAGGGTTTAGATCATATCCAAGACCTTTCACCAAGGAAACAATACCACTTGAAGGGATTCGATAAAGAATCATGCATCACAGAAGCATGGAGATCGTATCATCTGCAATATAGGTCGATTAGTCATACTAGTTGATGGGGTGGCAGAAATTTAAAACTTGTCGATGAAACGACATGACATGAGAATGATTCCCATATAGTTTCATCATGATCACATATGTATAAGTATTACATCTTGAAGCGTGACCACGATCTCAAAGCCTCTATAGGAATAGGCCTCATGTCTCAAGTCTGATCCGACGAGATATCACTTTTGGGCACGTGGATGAAATGTGTGCTTCCCACAATCCAAGGCGGTGATCAGAGCTGGGAACCTCCTGATTTCATTGTATGAAATCCACCACCTTCTTCAAAAGCACGAGGCACTGAAGAAGATGGAGTTCCACGAGCATTCAGTCCGGCAGCAAGATGGCAGCGCGACGACGATGGAGCTCTCAACAAACCCTAGGTGGACAACCACCAAGAGTTGATGGAGAGAGAGCAAACGTGTAGATAGAGAGAAAGTTGTTGCAACTTTTGCTTCAGCTTAATTGTGTGTAGAAAATGGCAAGGGTTATCTCACCTATTATATAAAATTAGATTGCTAAGATTTACACTCCTAATGCAATCCTAATTAAATCAATGGCCAAGATTTTGCAATAATACCTTTAAAAGAAAAAAAGTTGAGGAAATTCTTCAAAAATTTAATTCAATTAAAATCAATTTTATTCTCATGAATAAAGAGAAAGAAGAGAGCTGTCTTCCGAGAATGAGGAAAGGAGATAGCCTCATTCCTTATTAAGGAGGGTGGACGTCCCCCCTTGATTGGAAAGAGATTTTCTCTCTCTAATCTCCTTTAATGTGATCTCATTATATTAAATCTTTATTCACAGAATTATTTGTCAATAAAATATCATCACATATTTTTCAAATTATTTGTGACAATTCCAAATAAACTATTGATTAATTACAAATCATATTCATGCATCCAATATTAAATGTAAATCAAATTTACATTTAATTGTACAATGCGAATCCAATTCACGTTTAATTGTATAATGTGAATCCAATTCACATTTACTTATAAATTGTAAACTTTATTTACAATTAAATTTCTCTATGATATTATGAATCACACTCACAATATTTATCACTGTGGACAGTGCTATCCACATTAATCTTATCTATGGTAATTAAATACTTATTTAATAATCTTTGATGTCTCTCTACATATGGCCAAATAATATGAATCATATCTGTATTACTAATGATAATTAAATCCTACTTAATCATGAAATTTCCAATGCTCAAACATCATCTAATGGAACTATTCTTGAACTCTTTCAAGAACAATGTGCCTTCTCCGTGGATACTTGTAGAAAAGGACATGGCGATTGTATATTCCATGTATAGTGACTTGGATAGTGAGATTTAATCTCATATCCAGACCCAGAAGACCTCTCAGAGATGTTTGATCAAGTCAGATAGAATATCCAATCTTCTCATTGTTTTTGAATTTTCCAACATTTGTATTAAGATTGGATAACTAGTTTATTTAATGGAGTCACTAAAATCCAAACATGTTTCATCACTCCCTCAAAATGGAAGCGTCACGGTCATACAATCGATTAAGATCACATCACCCTCACGTATTCCCAGTACCCGTACATCCTGCATACTAGAAGACTTAAAATAAACATGAAGTTCTGATCTTATTTGAATCGTCTCCTTCAGGGTTTTATCATTAAGTTTCTCTTTGATGGGAGTTGGTATCGATCATAGGCTTTCCAAAAGACTATATATTACATTCAAATCATATCTTGTTTCCAAAACAAGATGACCAATGCTAGAATTTAGTTTATCCCAATATCTCATGAGTGAGCTCCTGTCTTCTGGTTCAATAATGAACATGTATGATCCCTTTGAGAGATCTATTACCCATATGTTGTCGTATACACACCAGCCTATCTCTTTCTAAAGCTAGAGATCTCTTCTTTATAATCACTTGACGGTTTGGTTGAGTCCTCAATCTAACTCTTTAGATATTCAACCCACACCCTCCTTTATAATGAATTTTTGGATTAACGATTGTATGATATCATGATGACCATGGTACATAGCCCTAATTATACCAAGGGATATATTATGAAAATTAGTTATTCTTCATTTCAGATTAATGAATGATCTGCAATAACCTTTATTGTATAATGGCTCATCATGGTCTCACATGTCCAACAACTTTACATCAGGAAAATGTAGAAAATAGCAAATAATTTGCAATTGCAACATCTTCATTACATGAACAAAAGTTTTAGCATAACAAAATATTATGTGAAGCAAAATCACAAACTCAAGGAAATAATTTTCTAACATGGTTTCTTATATTCTCATGAATATTAGGAAGAGAGCAACATTATCTCTTGAAGCGTAAGTCTCTAAAAGAATAGACCTCCCGAATGAAATCTAATCCAAGGACTCTCCTCTCATGGACACGATGATGAGTCATGTGGCTTCCCATGAGCTTTGACATCTATTTCTTCTTGAATTTGTTCACACAAGGATGAGATCAAGATGATCTTAGGGTCATGCTTTTATCACACAAAATTGATCCTTCCTTCACGTACATTGGAGAAGAAGGTGTTCTTTTCTCATGAAGGCCCACACCAATGTAGAGAAGAAGAAGGAAACTTGGTGGACGTGTAGGGTAAGCTAGGATAAGAGGGTGGATGTGTACAAGAGAGTTATAAACTCTCAAGACTCTTCTCTCAAGATAATGGAATTTGTGGAATGAATCATGCTCTCAAGAGAAGGGCTATGCACTCTCTTTTATACAAGAGGGGCGTCCCTTGGAGTCCTACCCCTATTAGGAGCATCCACTCTTGTGAGCTCTTGGATGATGATCTTAAGGCTAAGGGTAAAACCTTTGCCTTCAAGAAATAAGCTCCCATGTATCTTTTCAATTATCATCCAAAATAAATTAGGAGATAACCAAAAAAATAGGAGCCTTCTAATCACATTAGGACTCCATGATTTTGTCCTATTTTTGGTTACAACCTCCTAATATCATTCCATTATCATTATTTAACTATTAATATCATAATAAGGTATTTTGTGAGATCTTCCTCATAAATTATGGATCTTATTCATGAACCCAAAGTAATATGTAAATTCAATTTACATTTAATTTTCAATGTGGATCATATTCACATATATACCTCGGAATAATGTATATACATCATATTCATATGGAGGGCCCTTCCAATGAGGTGCACCTTTCCTGGGTGTATGGAAAACCCATCACGAGATCTGTTAGATCTTGATCTAGTGGTTCTTCATCCAAAAGGGTATTTTAGTCCATACATTTTCATTTTAAATTTGAATTTAATTTGAATTTGAAATTTATTTCATCCTTGTATTTTTTCATTTTTAGCACGTCTGATTTGGTATTTTTTGTTGCCTTTTAGTTAATGAAGTTTTGCCAACGTGGTAGCATTTTCGTGCAATGCAGAATAGCAGATCTCTTTGTAAAATTCTCGTTGATATTGTAGAACTGTATCCTGCATTGTAAAATAAAATCACAATTAGTAATAATTATTTTATTATAATTGTAATTTTGATAACACTATTGTAAAAGTTCATGCACGTTTTGTAAAATCTGTATGAAGATTGTAAATACACACCCACAATTATGTGCGTTTTTCACAAATATGTATGGTACTTCTCGTTCGTGAACTGAAATTGTTAGAAATTTATAATATTAATGATAAATGTAAAAAGTAACATGAAATTGTAAAAATAATCTGAGATTGTAAAGAAACAATCTGAAATTGTAAAGAAACAATATGAGATTTGTAAAAAAATGATTTGATATTGTAAAAAATGATCTGATATTGTAAAAAAGGATCTGAGGTTGTAAAAAAATGATTTTTGATTGTAAAAACTGGACGTGTCCTCCTCCATCTGCACCTCCCTCCATCCTTCTCCTCCACGACCCACCTCCTCCATGCATGTCCTCCACCGCCCACGACCCAATTCACGTTGGGTTGGAGAAAACAGAGCATAATCATTCTAGACGTGGATTGTGGTTTCCTGGGGAAACGTCCTGCAAGAAATAAATAGATATGCACGTGACCATAATCTGAGATGCAGTGATATGTTGAAATAAAATGCTCGAGTACTAACCACCGTCGTGCTCCACCGTCGTGCGTCGTCGTTGTGCTCCTCCGCCGTCATGTTCCGCCACGTGCGCCGCCGCCATTTGTTGTGGGAGAGGACAACCCTAGCAAGGGATTCTCAACGAGCGACCAAAATTAGAATGTGAATTTTCACCTAATATTTTTAGAATGAGTCAAAATGACTAAAATGGATTTTCAACATTAAAAATAATTATGATTAAAAAGGAATTAATCGAATCCATTGGATTAATTATGCGCAGATGAGATGGAGGGCTTTCCTTACACCTAGGAAAGGTACACCTTATTGTAAGTATTTCCTATTCATATATATATATATGTATGTATATATATATGTATATATATATATTATTACTATTAATCAATATTCATACTAATTAAAGACATATGATGTGGTTCGTATCCATAAAACCATGGATATACATATATCCATGATAATAACAATTATTATCATATTCCCAAAACACACAGAATAAAAATCTACAAAGAATAATTCAAAAATACAAAATTAATTTCACTCAAAAATAATGCACACTATTCCCAAGACACACAGAATAAAAAACTACAAAGAAAACTTTGCAGACATGTGTCTTCACCATACAAACTCAAAATTCAACAAATTTACCTTTATTGTTCGTAAAATTAAATGATCTATTTAAAGAAGGTGGTTTCATTCAATTTAGAATTAAGATGCAAAAGTTGACTTTTGGGCCCTCATTATGCAATATACCCATATATAATATTAAATATATTTATTTTTTTATATTTTTAACTTTCTTATATTTTTATAAATTTGTAAATATTATTTAAAATGCATGTACATAATAAAATCAGAATAAAACCACTAAGACGTATTAAAATAAATAAAGATATTTAATACATAGGTAAAGCATACATATAATACATCTATAATATATATAGATATAATTATTTAAGTATATACATAAACTCAAAAAAATAAATTAAAATATGTAAAAGTGTATTTAAATTATTTATAAATATATAAATTATGTTTATAAAATAATAAAATAATAAAATACAAAATAAAATTAAAATACATAAAATACTTGTCTATATACCTATATACATGCATGTAAATATTAGCATGTTATAATTACCTTGTATAAATAAATAAAATCAGAACTATATACTACATAAAATAAAAAAATATTTTCCATGTTTTAACAAAATAATAATAAAAGCAATTCCTATTTTTAAATGAATTATTAAAATAATTATCTCATTCTTTTTCTTGGTTGGACCACGCGGACCAACCAAGGGCCAAGGATTATTGACCGGGCGGGTCAATTGTCCTTCCCAAGCTGCCCAACTTTGTCAGACCACCTACCCCCTAACTTTTCCCCATTTTCATGCCTTATCCCTTCCTCCTTCCTCCTTGAGCCCTTCACCGATATTGAGCCCATCACCTTCCTCCATTTCGCCCACGCGTCTGATCATCCAACCGCTCACTCCATCATGCACCACCCCCGTGATCTTTAGACGTCCATCTCCATCTATAAACAAACCACCTCTTCCCCCTTTTGCGAGTTTGATCCTCTCTTCTTGCTTGTAACCCCAATAGGAGTTCCCCTGTTGAGTCTCGTCGGTGACAACTTTGAGATCCATGCCTTACCAATGTAGTTAAAGATGCAGAAGTATTGTGATCCGAGCTCCACAACCCATCACCAGTGAGCTCCTCTACTCCTTGTATCTGGTACGTACGAGTTGTAGATGTAGGTGCTTTTTATTTCTTTTCATTCCAGTAGCTTAATCCAGTCTTTAGTTTCACTAATGAGGTAGCCAATTAGTCTTACTTACATTTAAAATCTCCAAAGCCTTAAGCTCCGGCACCAAATTCATCGTGATCTCCTACTATGCCGACCCCAATTCGTCCTCATTTCCCTCCTTGTTCGTTTCTCCATCAACCCCCTTGTTTTTCCTTTGATCCCGCAAGGATCGAGTGAGAGTCAGAGCCCTCTCCTCCTCCTTTGTTGAAGCTCCACCGGTTCATTGCCACCTTCCGCATCTAGATTCAGTGGAGGGCCGAGGACATAGCCCTTGAACCCCTTAACAATTTTGTGCAGGACCACAATAAGGAAGATCACCTGGAGCTCGATACCAAAGCAAGAACAAACACTCCAGTGACTGACGCTTCAGGGCCCATTCGATGGGCCTCAGACTCTTTTGAAGGCGTCGACTGATGCGGAAGGCTTCCAGAAAGCCAAGGAGGCTCTCATATGTGAAGGAGAAGGTTGAACGGAGAAGAAAATCGTGAACGAACCTCATTGGAGCCCTATTCGGGTGTTCATCCAGGATGTGTCATCGCCATCCAATTAAGCCTTCAGTCTAGATCTAGTCTGTCCCATTGAATCCAAAGTGAACCGGCATCCTCCCAAGACATCTGATCAGACATGTGGAAGCACAACAACCATCTAATTGTGCTTACTTTAAGGGGTAAATTATTAGGTATCCCCTTTCCTTTTTGTATTTACATATTAGTCTAGTAAATATTTAAGTACGTTCAAACTTTTGTATAAAAATTATACAGATCCCCCTAAGTTTATTATATATTGCATAGGGGTTCGCACCAGCTCAGCTCACGTGGTCCCCGGCGTGAGTTGGGCTACTTACAGAAGGCCCCTCTAGGGGTTTTCTATTTATTTTTAATCTATAAAAATTTTATAATTGTGTAGAACTTTTGGTGTATTTGCAGAAAGCCCCTATATTTTATTTATTTTTGCAAATAGACCTCTACCAGTTCTTGTAAATTTATTTACGTCTCTTATTTTGATTAAATAGCTCTTATTCTTTTACATTCGTGGAAAAATCATAGTACTTGTTTGATATTTTGCTTATTCAAGCCATGAATTTTATTTAGTAATTATTTGCATATTCTATTTATTAAAAAATATTTAGGAGCTATTTATCCCATGTTAGATATAAAAATAAAAAAAATTAAAAATCACTTTAAAAAATTCTAAAAAATTATATATTAAATATTACTATATAATATAACTCTAGAACAAAAATCACAAAAATACAAAAGAAAAACCTTAAAATTGGAAAACCTTTCTAACCCTACAAAATTAGGAAAAAAATATATAACCCAAAAAATAGTTTTCTTCTATAATTTTTTATCTATATAATATACCACATTTTAAAAATAGTTTTGAGAAATTTTGAACTTTTTTTATATTTTTAAATCTCAAAACAATTTGGCATATTTATTAACTCCATATTTTGGAGTATTTCAGATTTTAAAAATACCTAAATATTTGCAAAAATCATAAAAATCACAAAATAGAAGAAAATATAAAAAGAAAAAAGATTTTATTTTATAATTTTTGAGTATTTATAGCTATATTTTTAAATATAATACTATATATAGTATTAATATACTTCATACTACTTATATGAGCTTAATATTAGTATTATTTATTATAAAAACCTAAATATACTTTAAATCCTTAAAAAAATAAAAAAGTACTATTTTTGTTTGTATTTAATATATATATATACATATTATAGATTCCATATATATTATTTACATTATACATAATAGAGAGATATCTACTTATTTATCTTTACAAAGGGAAAAGAAATTAAAAATATAAAATATAAAAAGAAAATAAAAATTATAAAATGGCAAATATAAATATAATAAAATACTAAAAAATTTATTAAAAAATAAATATAATTAAAACCCCACAAAAAATAAAAAACCCAAAAAGCACAAATAGTTGTTCTTTGTTTTTTGTAGACAATAATTATGTGCCTATCCTCCCAGCTTTCAGTGGTTCGACCCATGTACTTGCTTGACTATACACATTTATTTGCAGGATATAATAAATGTCACCCCATACGATTTCATTGATTTATCTTAGATTGTGGGTGGATTATTGTCTTCGTTGGTTGATTGGGATCCGAGAGCCGAGAGAGGCGTCGATACAACAATTGGCGGACCCAACTTGTTTAGCATCGTAGGCCCTCCAAAAGAGGATGCTAAGATCTTCGATTGACAGATCAAACAGTACTCTTTGAAATTTTCAAAGGTTTCATACTTATAATGTAGTTAGAAGACAAAATCATACTATGAATGATCATCGATAAAGGTCATACAATATTGATGTCTGTTACATGTTGCAATTAATGGATTACACATGCATATATGTATGAGGTCAAGTATACATTTTCATCTTACATCTTTCTTGGAGAAGGATGCCCTATACATTTTACCTCGAAGACAGTGCTCGCATGATGATAAATCTTGTACTTTTAGAAAATCTAAAGGTCTATTTTTTTTACCAATCTATTGATGTAATCAACATTTGCACAACTCCAAGTCTTTGGTGCCAGTTCATAGTCAAAAAATTTACACCCTACCTTGATCTTTTAAGGGTTTGTTTATTAGTGGTATTACACATTCGTGATTGATTTATTCATGTCCAATCCAAAGAGTCAATCAAGCGTTGGAAAAAAGTCTGATATGAATTTACCATAATACCTTATGATAAGCTTCTTACAAGATAGAAAGAATATCCATGCCTAACTAGTTTAGATACAAATAATAAATTTTTTATAATATTTGGACCATAAAGACAATCTCTAATTACTATAACTCACTAGATAATAATGGTTCGCATGTTCTAATGGAAATTGATATAATAGTTGCATCAGGTCCTATCAAGATGTCTATCTCCCCTTCATTCTGCATTCTAGTTTCCTACAATAGATGAAAAAGATTGCGCACAAGAACAGAATTAACAAAAGTCAACAATCCAACTTTCTTATCACCTTATGAGTAAGTTAGTTTCAATGATAAATAAAAATGTATTACCTAATGGTCCTTTACTAGTGCCCTTCTTTAAGGTTTTTAGTTATTCTAAGCAGCTATGCTTCTATTACCTTAGCTTATTACAGTGATTGCATACATCCATCTTCTTGAATTTCAAATATGTTGAATCATTCGAAGATTTGCCAACATGTTGAACTTTCTTCTTTTTATTCGGACTGGACCCTTTGAGATGCTTGCTTCCTACCACACTTCTCTTTGATCTGTGATACCATTGCATTATTTGAGGGCTTCTCTTTCTTCATTAATTCTTAACTGACTTCAACATAGAAAGTAAGTCAACATTAGTAAGATTCGATTATTCGTGTGGTATGACATGATGAAGTTGTTGAGATTTTTTTAGAGAGACTATAGATTGAGGTCTGTCTACATTTTTATGTCCATCTCAGCCCCAAGGGCATCCAATTTAGATACATGATACTTGGTTTTTATTGTATTCTAAAAGAGTCGAGTTGTAGCACCAGTAAAAAGCAAATAGTAAACAAAATAATTCTACACTTAAATTTTACCAGTCAAATGTACCTTAGTCGAACTCAAGGAGTGCTATCCAAGAAAATTTTTTCAGTAGGTTATCGATCAAAAGCAAACATATATATAAGAAATACGACAACAAATACACATGCACAGATGATCATGCACAATATATTAGTGCATAACACATGAGAGAGACAATAAGTAGGAGGAGGAACAAGCACATAACGGAAAAGACAACTAAATAATTGAAGAAAATCTTAAAAAGTGAAAATAAGGAAAATTGTGCTATGTGGTTTAGAAGTATATTTGAATGTTTTGGGGATTAAATAACAAAGAAATAATAAAACATGTATTTTGCAAGACCCAGGAAATGTGATTTCAAGCTCAAAACTTGGACTTAAAAATCTATCAATGTTTTTTCTAGGTAGAGGAAAATATGTGGAAGAAAATGCAACTTTGTTTAGGTTTATGACGTTATATGGACTTTTAGTTATTTTCGGAAGTTCTGCAATTTTTTATATTTTAAGTTCTAAACACAATTTTCTTTGATGATTTTTTGACATTTATAAGAATACAATAAACGGCAACTACCACATTTTTCTGATAATTTTTGGAAGTATTTTGATTTTTATGAATTTTCTCTTGAAAATGTGATGAAATATGAATTTGATTTTTAAATTACATCGAATAATGTCGTAACATTCCCAAACAAATCTTAGTTGTATCCCTCAATGTATCTTACTCCTAAAGCTTTTTTTTAAATGAAAAAATGTAGCATAAATAAACCAATAAGTCTAAAACTTGTAAAATTTATGCGTGGCACACAATGCCAATTCAATTAAAATCCTTTGGCTACAAATTATAGCAAGATTCAATGACAAATAAGCCAAGTTTCATTTGCAAAATCAATCTCCATATTTTTCTAGAATTCAAAGAAAAAAGTGCAAATTTTCAAAAAATTAATTCTATATAACTCACTAAATATCAAAATATTACAAACGTTCTTTCAAATGCTAAAGTATTAAGAGCGGAAGATTAGGATATTTTTATATTTTAAAATTAACAACGGAGTGTGAAGATATTACCAATTATTTCCAAGGGATTCTTTACAAAATATGCAACTAACTAAATACACAAAAGATCACACATGGGATTCTTAATTACCCCTAACTGCAAGGGCATGAGTACAAAATAGCTATCTAATACGTGAGCTGCATAAAAATGGCATCAGGTTGACCTCAACGAGGCTCATGCTTCAGCGTAAAAAGAGAGAACTACGCGGGGTTTCTCTGCAAATGACCGGTCACGTGCTAGGAGCACGTGAGCCTTGGTGTTGATCTAAAGACATGAGGTTGTCCATCAAAATTAGATCTGGTGGCTCTGCTTATGCCACGCAAATGATCTTTAGTTGATGGATGGTATTTTGATCAAATGGCGGCTCCCTAATCCCTCACCAACAGCTGTGATAAGGTTTTCAGTGAGATCTGATGGTGGTCCCTTCTTGTACTCCTCTCGGTATTCTGATGCTTTCCCTTAGACGTGAGAGGATGGAAGAGCTCTGATCTCCACCGATGGTTCTCCTGTGGGGTTCTCAATTTTTAATCCAAACCCTAAAAATACGGTAGATAGTTTTCCTCTTATGAAAATGCTATGGTGAATTTGTGATCGTAAACAAAATATCGGATTTGAAATTATGTGATCAGAATGAAAGTTGATGTAGCTTCAATAGAGGATAAGAGAGAGAACTACCTGAGATGGTTTGGCCATTTGTAATGGAGATTGGTAGATGCACCAGTTAGAAGATACAAGATTTGGGACTTTGATCTGGCTAAGAGAGGGCAAGGAGGGCTCAAGAAGTGTTGTAATGAGATTATGCAAAGGATCTTAGTCATTTGGATCTAAGTATAAAAATGACCCAAAGTCGACCCGAATGGAGGCAAAGGGTCTATATAGCCGGTCCTAGTTAACGTCGGAGAAGGCTTCATTGTTGTTGTTGTGTGAATGAAATGAGGAATGTAAAAAGTCTTTTGTAAAATTTTCAATTTAAAATAAATTATCGTATTTTACGTCTTTTCCAATTTTTAAGATGAAAATACAAAATTTTTTGTAAATGAAAGATGTGCATAAATGTAAAATGAACCTACTATAATTTTTTTAAAGTTTTGTAGAATTAATATGACAAAAAAAATGCAGAATATAGATGTTACAAAAAAAATCTAAGAAAAATCCCTAACTTTGATTAATCAATATGTACACAGGACTATTTTTATTTCTTCAAAATTAAGAATAAACTCTAGTTAAAATCTCAACAAATACAATATAATTTACTCAGCGCAAAAAATCAATAATATTCACAAATTTTAGTGAAAAAAATGTGTACATTCAATCTCTTCTGAAGACATATTTTTCCTCAATTTTAGACCTCACGATGAATTAATAAGGAATTAAAATCCACGAAACAAGGGCTTAATTGAAACATTAATGATAGATTCCATAAAGGTCCGGAAGATGTCCACAATAGCTCAAAATGCAGAGGATCGAATATGCTATAAATTGGCACAAAGTTTTCAATTTTATATTATCTAGATTACAAGATATAATTTAATGTTTTTAGGAGCCAATTTGCATATAATGGAATTAAAATGTGCTTCAACAAAACTTAGTTCACAAGGGCTTAGTTGTAATTGACAAAATACATCTGAGCTCCTTCGTAAAACCCCCTAGAGGTGGTGGTATTTTTGTCGTTCCTAGAAGACATAGGATGCTTACTACAATTTCACCACACCACGTGCTGAGATGCACATGAATTGGTTTCTATCAGGCAGTGGAGCTTTAAGCTCTGCATTCGATCCTATGGCTAATAGCATGCCATGTAGCTACCTGTTATATGGATGATCTGATGGACCCAATGGTCAGATCTTGTTGATGAGTTGACGACGGTGATGGACCCAAGTTCGGAATCAAACGGAGGCCACTAATCGTCTTCCAACAGTTGAATTTGATCTCCCCCAAGACTAGTGGTAATTGCATCACAAGGGGAAAGGTCATTGTTTTCATATTGAACTTGTACTGCAATAAAAGTTATTGTGTTATCTGAATTAAAATTGTATTTGCACTTGATAAAAGGTCTCTTAGTACAATTAGAGTTATGTACCATGGTCATATTGATAGTATACAACTGTTGATCTAAAAAGGTAGATCATAGAAGCCGATGCATGATCGTAGATCTAAAGAGTTAGATCGATGGCACAACTGACATCGCCAATTGATATTCAAGAATAATTTCCAGTTTGAGAAAGATATGGCAATCTTTCTCTAAAGACTGATTTCTGACTTACCTTTTGATGTAGGTATGTTGCATATGAATAGAGATTCTGAGATATCAAATTAGTCATGTCAAAGTATTGGCTAAAGTCAACATGTTGACCAAAAAAATCTAAGTGCCGACTAAGATGTTAAATGTTGACCAGAATTCGATATGCATACATCATTCGACTAGATATAGATATACATCTATATGTCCAAGTATGTGCATTTGGAGCAGAAATAGGTCGATGACCTAAACAAGGTCTATATACTGGCATGGTGGTGTGCATATGAGGAGATATACATGATCTCTTCAAGGAATCATACGAATTACTCAAGAGACAGAGCTCACTCATGAGATATTGGGGTCACATCGAATTCCTTGCATGGTTGTCTTGTTTATGAAATAAGACAAGAATCAAGATATATTAATATATGATTTTGTAAAAGCACATGATTGATATTGTTGATCAATGGTCGATTGAGAAAAGATGTTGGTATAACCTCAATGAAGATAGTTAAACAAGGGTTTGAACTTCGAATTTAATCGAAGTCTTCCAGTATGTACGATGCTTGAACATTGGGAATATTCAAGATTGATATCACAATAGATTACATACCATGACATTTCTATTCTGAGGGAGTGATGAAACCATGTGGATTTTCATGACTCCATTTTGTGGCTAATGATTGAGAATTAATTAGATTAAATATCAACTTATTTCTAATACCCATTTCTAGTGCCCATTTCTAGATATAAATATTGGAAATGGAAATAAAAATGGATTCAAACAGGTTGGACATCCAAAAAGTATCCGATTGAAAATGGCCGAAATGTTTTAAACCCTAAAAATGGATGGATATCCAATGTTAAAGTCATTATTCATGGATTGTGTAATCTCTCTGACATTATCTTCAAGTATCAGTGAATGTTGCTCATGAGTCCTAATTGGATTATGACTCGTACTTTGAGATAACAATATCAAGGTAATAATTGTTATTACCATGATATGGGAGTATGTGGATTTGATTCACATATCAGCTATTAATATGAATATAGATTCATAATTATATGAATATGATTTTTACATATATTCAAGACATATGTGAATTGGATGTATATTTAATTTTGGACTAATGAATTGAATTCATTTCTTGGTAGGATATTTTTATAAATCTCCCAATAATGATTATTTAAATTTATATATCAAGAGATGATTAAATTAAAATATTAAGTCCTTAATGGAATTGAAATAAGAGAGAGGGCCATGTGGACGTCCACCATGCTTGCCAAGTGGACATCTACCATGCATGTCATGTGGATGTTGGGGGATATATGGTTAGTTTCATTCCTTTTTAGTTTAGGACTTTTTTTATTGGTTTTTTTATGATTAAGTTGTCTAATTAGTTGGCTAACTACTTGAAGGATAAGTAATCCATCATCTCTATCCCAAATAAATCCTAACTTCTCATCTTACTCGTCCACAATTGTATTTAAATAGGAGACCGAGCTCTCTATGCAATATATGGAAAATACATGAGATTTGAATTCCATTGAGAGCCACCTTTTATCTTGAGCCCTGAGAAGAAAAGTTAGAAGAGAAGACTCTCTTCAAAAACCTCTCCTTGGTCATCCTCGTCATCATCTCCATAAACCCTAGGTCATCCATCTTCATAGCCTCTCTTCCCACTGCTTAGCCTTAGCCAATCTTGAGAAGAATCGACTTCTTCTTCTTTGTGCTCCATGTATGTGTAGGACTTGGTTTCGTGCAATAAAATAAAGAAGCGTAGATCATCTAAATCTCTACTTACATGGAAAACTTGGTGGAGAAGATCACTCAATTCATGAGAAGCAACACAAGTCATCATCATACTCGTGAGAGAAAGTGTCATCAGATCAAACTTGATTCAGCATGTCTCTTATTTTAGAGACTCATGCTTCAAAAGATATTCCTAAATACTCCTATGATTATGCAAAGCGATTTGGAAATAGTTTGATACCATGTAGAATCACATTTGCAATCATTTGTTTGTTGTATAATTGCATTGATGTTCATATGTTGAACATCTTTCTCTACTAATTTGATTCATTTAATCGGTATTATATGATGTGCGAGGTCAAATCTCTCTTCGTTCCAACAGCTGAATTTAGATATCCCCCTAGACTATCGGTAATTACATCACAAGGAGAGAGGTCTTTGTCTTTTTGCCTCATCTCAAGCTAGAGTTGCAAGAGTGATCCAATGTTTGGGCAATCAATGGAGCTAATAATCATCTTTGTTGCCTTCTCCCATGATGATAGTTTGCTCCTGGCTTTGTTGAGTTAATACTTCAAGTTGGATGTATGAAGAGGGAGCTCGAAGGATGGTGTCTTGTGGTTCTCGATGGAAGGGACTTCGCCCTGATGCTGTAGATTTGCAAGTTCAAATGGGTTGCTCGAGCTTGGAGCTTGATCTGTGGCTATGCAAAAGGGAAAGGAGATCCAGAGCTCCTTGTGTAGGGGAAGAAGAGGAGCTGAGCTCCATCACAAATGTTTGAGATGGAGGGGCATTCGGGCAGAGTGGAGGAGAAGCAAGAGGAGAGAAGGATGTGGTCTGATCCCATCAGAGTGAGTGATTTTAACTAATCAGAGAGAAGGCAGAAGTGTAAGGTAAGGGAAATTACCTGATAAAGATCCTACTAGAGTGTATGATACTTAAAGACAACATGATCTATCTCCAGAAGGTTAGTGGGCGTGAAACTTTTAGGATTAACAAAGACTCCAAGGAGTGATGCATCAAGACTCTTTCAATCCCTAAAGTAGGCTAGGTTTGGATTAGTCACTGTCGCTACTTCAATGCAGCTCTCCAAGCTCTCACCGAGGAGGCCGGAAGCTAGTAGTAGTCCTAACTCAAAATGGCAGATGAAGAGTTGAAAGGGGTACCTCGAGGTGTTTTATGTAGACTGAAAGCATGAGGTTTGACGGTAAGGTTTGTGATATAGATTGGTATGAGATTAGGGTGTGGCTGGCGATTGGAATCGAGATAGCATAGTTTAGGGAATTTGTTGGCAATAGATGGAGTGAGATCATCGGAGGGTTGATGAGATGATGAGTTTTGATGCAATTAATGAAGTGCTTGGTTGCGACTAGGTCACAGATGTTTGGTCATCGAAGTTCAGATCAGAGATGGAGGCTTGGGTTGAGGTTGGTTTAGTTTAGGAGTGTTCAGATTCGAGGGTCTGGTCGCGCTCGTATGCAGGTTCACCGAGGTTTTTCGAGTGCAACAAGGAGAAAAGAGAGTGAGAGAGAAAAGAAGCATGGAGGAGGGGGAGTTGATTGAATGGTCAACCCCCAAGGGGGTAGGTCAAAAGGGTTTTGTCCCTTAGCTGATGTGGTGAGCTCTTAGTTTACTAGTTGATGAGGTTTCTAATATACGCACACACACATATATAATACATAGATAAATATATAATAAATACTAGATAACATTATAAATAAAATATAAATAAAATACAATTTTTGGTTAATTTATTTATCTTTAAAATGGTACATAATGCATATATATAATGTAATATTCAGGTTTTCATTGTAAAATGTAGGTATAATACATAAATTAAATGAGATATTTATAATTTTATCTCCTTAACTTTGGAAATAAATATATTATATTATATATATATTAACTTATATCATAATTTTATATATCCAATCCCTAAATCTCTAAATTCGAAGTCTCAATAAAGTCAGTCGTAGATTCGCTCTTAGAAAAACCCGCTACCCCAGCAGGCACTAGAGCTCTCTCAAGGTCCAATTTTTTATTATAATTTTTTTAATTATTTACATGTCTCATAGAATACATTTATATTCTTCATAAGCTTTTTAGACTCATATTCTCTTTTCCTTATTTTTCTTTAATTAATTAATAGCATTTTGATTTTGATTATTATTTTATTTGCATAGTTTACAATATATACAACAAATAAAAAATGCAAATTAGTATATTAGTAGAATAAACACATGGATAAAAATCATTGTACTGTATTTTACATATGTCAAGTAGGTCCCAAAACAGATATTTTGCAAATAAGTTCCGATTTCAATGAAATCACTTTCATATGATAGATAATTTCTTAACTTATACTTTAAAAATGAGTTCGGTCAATTTGGAGTTCATACAGAGTAGGAATTCAATATGGAAGTTAGACTTTATAGCGTTTTCATTTTAAGCTATATAAGCATTTATTTAAGATGGAATTTATTTTATGTACATGTTAGAAGAAGAATTAGGCTAATATGAGTCAATTTGAATTTAATAAAAGTTCAGAAAGTTTATGCACCATTTTGATCTTTTTGTGCTTTTTGTATGCTAATGGATGCTCCTTATAAATTGTTGCATATATGCTAATGATGTAATATAAATATTATAATGCAAACATTTTCTATGTTTGAGCTCTATTTTCAATTTTAATTGGAATAAACGTCATTTAGTCAGTAGTTTATCTTAAAGGTGTAAACATGAAAGTTGTAGATCTTGGGAAGATGTACAACTCTTAAATAAGGTTTTTTCCAAAAGGCTGTTTGAATATAAATACATTTTTGTTAGGCATTTTATATGTATAAAATACCTATATTTTTTTCTTTTATGTTTTTTTTCTTTTTTTTACAAATAATGTACGTAATATAATATAATATAATTATATTAATATAATATGTAATATATTTTACATATTTTTTAGACTTCTAATATGTTAGTTAATAATAGAAATAAAATAGATATATGTTAGTTAATAATATACATACATTTATATATAATACATTGATTCTCTTTTTATCATATTCTTTGCCTATTATATCTATATGATTTTAATTATTTATAGTTAGTATATACACTTAATATATTTATAAAAGAAAAATAAATAAACTAAAATGATTTATTTTTTGTGCATAAATTACAAAGAATTTTAATGTGTGTGTATAAAAATGCTCTTTCTCAATCTATGTTTTCCCTCGTTTTTATTTTTTATTCTTTTATAGTTAGTTATTATACAATTTATATTTGCAAATGCAAAAATAAGAAAATAAAAATAGTTATTATTACATAAAATCTAGCATAATGATTATATATTTATGTGTATTATTTTCTCTTCTTTTATTTCTATTTTTGGTATTTCTATATTTTATATTTTATTTATTTTCAAATATCAATTGGTGCCTATTTTTACATATGCTTGAATTCTAATAATACTATATATATATATATGTATGTATATATATATATGAATGCATGCATGTATTTGTTATATAACTCAATCTTCAACTCTTAGGTGCATGAAACATGATCTCGTTAATATGCACCAAACACTTTGAGTATATGTTATTTGTCCAAGCTTCCTTCTCTTCCAATAAATCATATATTTCATTAAGTTCTATCACTGAGTGCATCGTCATCCATCTTATTCAGATTCAACAAAATGTTCTGAGTACATGCAATATCAGCATGTTGCTTTTGAAATACATTAGACAATGATCCGACAATGATCCCAAAGTGTAGCAACAATGAGTGAATGATAATCATCCCATTTCTTATTGAAAATCAGGTTGTGAGTCTTCGTAGTTGAAATATAAGAGCACATACCCTACGCGCTCTGTTATAAATATGATTATCAATGTATGGATCTGATCTAAATAATTTGGTCTTGTCAATTGATTGACTTCGGGTAATTTATTGAAAGGATTAAGTGATTTCTTTGAAATTAAAACACTTAACACTTTAGCAAATTTTGATAAGGTGAAATTATTTGAAAATCAAAGTTATCTCGCTTTTTTGCATTTTGAAAGTTTATTCCTTTTCCAACTTTCAAACATGGCATGCTAATTAAATGCCTCAAGGCAGATTTAAGAACTTCTCTATAAATGTATGTTTGTATGTATATGTTGGCAACACATCAACAATATGAGGAAATGATGAGAATATGAAAGAAGTGGGAAGTTTTTCACTTTGCGCGTCTAACTTGCATGTTTAGGTTCAATTTATTATATCCATGCCAGCTATGATGTTAACATATTTTTTTATTAAACCAATCGTCAATGAGAAAAATTATAGGTTATGCACAATTCAATACTAGCCCAATTATATATCGAACAATATTGGGGTAAATATGTATATGATCCATAACTTTTAAGAAACGAAACAGTCTGATCCATGTGCACATGTATTTTGGAGTTCTATCTTTACAGTAGTGACTCCAAAATACAATCCATGGTGATGGTACCCTTCGCAATGACGTGAGACTGTGGATGTCATCATATGACTTTATGCTTATCATGTTGAAAAGGGTGATTAATTATTTTTTAATCCAATTTAAGACTAATCCAAATGACTTGTCTTTATTTGAATGTTCGATACATATATAAGGGATAGGGAGCCTGCACCGAGGGTGGAGGTAACTCCCTACACCTGACCTTTTTTCCATTATTTTTGGATTTTTTTGAATAAAACTTCGGGGGAATTACTTAATATGTTGAGTGGAATAAGTGTTTCAAGTTTCATGCAAAACAATCTTCCTAGCATGTTCGTCTAAAATAGGTCAATTTAAGTGATTCTAAGACCGTTAAAACTTGTTAGTCTTGATGGATATGATAGAGGTCTCAAACTAAGTGGCATTTGAATTACACCATGGTCATATAGGGTTATCTAAATCTCACAAGGTTTATTTAAAAAAAAAATAAAAAATAGTGGAAAAGGGATCAGGTGTAGGGAGTTACATGCACCTGCTAGTGTAGATTCATTTCCCTTCCCCCCCTTCCCCCCATTTAGATACGCACACATACACACACAAAAGGTTCGTATACCCATGTATCTAGTAAACATACATCATTCGAATTTAACCTATGATACAAGACATCAAAAATTTCTCATTTAGAATTGCAATGTGACTCATCCACATAACTCTCAACAAAATAAAATTACATGCAATAATGATAAATAAATCATATCACATTATTTACAACGGTACATAATCAGATCTGTCCATAGCGAATACAAAGACATATAGTGGTGTTTTAACTCATTGTTAAGACTATGTGAGTGATTTAGTCCATTATTGCTTGTTGAATTCTAAATCGATTTCTTTGAGTGTTAACGATTTATAATCATCCATGTAAAGAATCAAGTTAGAAATTATTAACTAAAATAAGATATTCTAATTATTTCATAGATCAAAAAATAAAATAAAATGATTTTGGCTTCCAAATTCAAAGTTGAAACCATCACAAATCGAATTGGCAGGCACTATATAAAGTGGACATAAAATTTGTTTGACTTCAAATATTTCATAAATATTAGGTCCAATTGAAGGGAGATTTTTTAGGCATTGCAGATCACGGAAACGTGTAGATCGAATTGTATCCGGTCAAACAAATTGATTTGTCATACGAATCTAGATAGCAACGAAGTTTTAAACTAAAAAAATAAAGTTGAAATCACATGAATTGGGAACCATTCCCAATCTGTTTCATCAGTTCACATGACTACAATTATATAGTCTACAAGTGTGTTCGTGATCCTACAACCTCTAAAGTAAGAGACCTCTTATCTAAGTTCGATCTGATCGATCCGATGGAGTTGTACGTGGGAGGATGAATCGCGTAACTCCCACAATCCAAAGATATGAGCCAACTTCCTTGACAGCCTTGGGGTAGGGGGACGACCACAATCTGAGTGAGAGAGAGAGAGAGATTGTGTTGCTTAATTGTATTTTTTGAGAGCAGGTTATGCCCCTCCTTATATATAAAATCAGATAATTAGGATTGCAATTGAAGAAGCTCAAAACAACTTTTAGGATTGAGAGAGTTCTCAGCAACTTTTAGGACTAGAATTAAATATTAATTATTAATTTAACTAATCTTAAATAAAAAATGAATAACTACATAATTAAAAGAGAGAGAGAAAATCCTCTCCCTATATTTTTAGTGGAAGTCCACCATGGTAGGGCCACCATGGACGTCCACTCTATATCAGGAACGGATTTGTTTCATTTTAAATTAAAGTTAGTTATGTGCTTCAATTACTTATCCATTTATTTGTTTAATGAAATAATTTATAACATTTAGAAATTACACCATTGATAAAAATGAATAATATTCTTTGATCCAAAAACTAAAAAAAATCCAATTTACGTTTATGTTGAATGCGGATCCAATTCACTTACACAATATAATTGTCAATGCAATTCGCAAATAAGTCTCCAAATAGTATTGTGGATCATATACACATTACACCAAAACTTATTATGGATATCACTATCCACATTAATTTTCTCTCTTGTCCAAATGATTGGAATCTATTTCTATCGGAATGATCCATGAACTCTATCTTGGATAGTGTGCCCTGGATACTTGGAGATAAAGTCGATGAAATTGTATTATCCATGTATAGTAACTTGGATATTGAGATCTAATCCTATATCCATATATAAAAGACCTCTTAGTGTTGTTTAATCATATCAGACAATGTATCTTATTTTCTCACTACATCTGAATCCAATTCAGAATAATGTCCAATATTTGGACCAAGATAGAATTACTAAATCACTGAGTGGAGTCACTGAAATCTAAACCTATCGCATCACTCCCTCAAAATGAAAGTGTCATGGTATACATTTATGTACATCCTGCATACTAGAAGATCATAATTAAACCTCAAGTTATGATCTCATTTAATATTGTCTTCTTCAAAGTTTTATTATTAAGTTTCTCATTTAATCATTGAGAATTGGTATCAATTATATGCTTTCCAAAAGCATATATCATAATTACAAATTCTATATTGTTTCTAAAACAAGACGACTATCAATGGAATTTATTTGTCTCAATATCTCATGAGTGAGCTCATGTCTTATGGTTTAGTAGTGAACTTGTATGATCCCTTTGAGAGATCGAATTACTCATATGCCTTCATATGCACACCAACGCACGAGCGTATAAACATTGATTAGGTCATCAACCTATTGGTCTTCCAAATGTACATACTCAGACATATAGTGATACATCTATATCAGGTCAGAGTATGCATGCCTATATCATGACAGGATACGACATAGGACTTTTTTATCTTGATCTCGCTTATGAATCTTTGTTCTCATGTAGAGGACCTGCATCAAGAGGCCGGTTAGATGTCAGCCTTTGGAGTAAGGATTTTCATCTCCTTTTCACGTTGGAAATTCTTTTCTTGAAAATCACTTCACGGTGTGGTTGAGTCCTCAATCTATGTATTTAGATATTCAATTCAGTATCAGTCTCTATGATCCAACAATTGGATCAATAGTTGTATGATATTAAGATGACCAAGGTACATAACCCTGTTTGTACAGAGGGACCTAACAAGTGCATGTATATTATAAAATTGAAAAGGGAGCGAATAAAGCAACAACTTGTATTGATAAATAATTTACGAAAATATTTATTGCAGAAATGGTTCGCTAGAAGCTCACATGTATAACAATATCACACTAGCCCTTAGAACCATTCAGGTACCATCTTTAAAATCATAATCATTGTATGTTAGTCGAAAATCTTTTGGGGCAAATGTTTTGTAAGGGGCTCACTAATGTTGTTGGCAAATGCAACCTTAGTGATTATGATGTCACCATGTTTATGTATCTCCAAAATGATGTGATATTTCATGTACACATTCTTGCTCTTTTGATGCCACCTAGGTTCCTTTGCCTGAGCAATGGTTCCAGTGTTATCACAGAGTAACAGGATGGGAGTCTCTAAGGAAACTATGACCAGATCCAAGATGAACTTACGCAACCACATCGCCTCTTTTGCAGCATCTGATACGGTAATGTACTCAACTTTAGTTGTTGAATCAGTTGCGATGTCCTGCTTCTTGCTTCTATATCTCACAGAACCACCGTTCAGCTGGAATATGAACCATGAAGTTGACTTCGATCATCAATGTCAATTTGGAAGTCTGAATCTGTGTATCCTAACATCTGAATATCACTACCTCCATAGACCAAGATGTAATCTTGCATCTTTACTAGTTACTTGAAAATGCTCTTCATTGAACTCCAGTGTTGTTCTCCGTAGTTGGATTGATAATGGCTTAGCACTCTCACTGCTTGGTAGATGTATGGTCTTGTACACATCATGACATACACCAGGATTTGTACAACGGATATGTAAGGGCATCCGGCCATTGCTTTCTTTTCCTCATCAGTTTGAGGATACATCTATTTAGATAGGTGAATACCATGTTTTAAGAGAAGATAGTCTTTCTTGGAGTTATACATTCCAAATCTCTTTAATATACTCTTAATATACCCATGTTGTGATAGTCCCAAAATCTTCTTTTCTCGAGTTTTGAATAGTTTCAGTCCTAAGATGCAAGAGGCTTCTCCAAGATCTTTCATCTCAAAGGTGAGGGATAACCAGGTCTTAACACTAGTTATCATCCTTATATCATTTCCAATGATAAGGATGTCGTCTACATAAAGCACAATAAACACAATGACGCTCCCACTAAGCTTCTTGTATACACAATGTTCATCCAGTTTTTGAATGCAATCATAACTCTTTATGGTTTCATTAAATCTGTTGTTCGAGTTACAAGAATCTTGTTTGAGCCCATAGATGGACTTTTTAAACTTGCACACTTTGCCTTCCTCATTCATGAATCCTTGCAACTGCTCCATGTAGATATCCTCCTCGAGGTATCCATTAACGAATGCTTTCTCGACATCCATCTGCCAGATGTCGTAGTCAAGATGTGCAACTATGACAAGTAGTGTCTTGATGGATTTAAGCATAGCTATAAGGGAGAATGTCTCATCGTAGTCGATGCCTTATCTAGGTATAGCCATTGACCACGAGCCAAGCCTTGAAGGTTTCTACCTTCTCATCAGGGGAAGAACGCGCGGATGCGGTCAGCTAATCAAACACAATTAGTAATCGATGTAATGATCGATCCTCGGTAGATCAACAATCAAAGCACAATTAAGATTAAGCGATAAATGCAAGCGTGGGTTAAAATTTATTATAACTATACAATAGAAGCATGTAGGTGTAAGTATGGTAGAATATCGAACATAGGGAGCAGACGAGATAGATTGAGAAATTAATGATTAATTGTTGCTGATTAATATCAATTTCTTGTTTTTTCCTTTTTATCTTTTCTTTTTATAAATTTTGTGGGCTTTTAGTTATACTTTAATTTTATGGATTTTTAATTGTGTATATTTTTTGAATTTTTAATTTTATGTTTTCTTTTAATTTTTCAACTTTTTGATTCTTTTTAATTTTTTTAAAATAAGATAAATATTTATATATAATAATATATATTATATATAATATAAGTAATATATAAGGTATATAGTATATATAGGTCATTATATTTTTAATAGATCAAAATATAGTCAAAATTTAGAAAATAAAATATTTTTGTGATTTTTGTATTTTTCTCTATTTTTTAGCTTTTATAGAATTTTCACTAATTTTTATGTATTTTAAAGTAATAAATATAGTCGAACAATGAACATATTAATTATCAGATATTGTTTTAGGTTTAATAAATATATATAAGCCCAAAATTAACTAAAATTATTTTTAATATATAATATAAAAAACATGAATAGGAACTTATACTTTTTGTTCTTTCTTTAATTTTTTCTAATTTCTATAAGATTTTTAGGGTTTAAATTTTAGGTTTATGCTTTGTATTTTTTAGGCATTTTTGGATATGTGGTAAATAATATATTAATATAGTTAGTATATTTTTTGGATTTTTTTAGAGATCTTTTTCTAGTTATTAAAGGTTTTACCATTTGGAAAATAAATAAAATCATCTTTTCGCATTTCTATATATAAAAAAATTAGATAAAATGCTAAATAAAAACTGAGCGTGGATAAGCACAATATTAAGCACTTACAGAAATATTGCTACAATTTTTGGAATAACAAAAAAAATTAATATGACAAATATACATAAAAATAAAATGCAACAAGATAAGGAGCAATTTGTAATTAATATAAACTATGAATACATTTAGAAATTAGTCTAAAAAATACAGGGGCATACATGAAAATATCACAATGCCTCACGTGGGTCAACATGTGAGGCATGAGGCCAAAGTGCAAATTATAGAAACCTTAGGGTCCTACTTGCAAAATATCCTAAAAATATTACACTTAATTAAGTATTTACAAGATATTTCAAAATACAAAAAGGCGGGAGGGGTATAATGTATTTACCCCTATTATGCGCGTCAATAGACGGTCAAATACTCGTCACTTAACTACATGTCGTGCTTTGGACGATCAATACCCCTTCACAGATGAAGGGTCTTGATCAGATCCTGGACACCATCGGAGGGTTCTGGATGTGCTTGATCGAATAGATATGATAAGAACTGGAGGCCCTGTCCTATCCAATGCTCACTGTTACGCACGAAGAACAAGGAAGAACAGATGGTCTTCCCTGCTTCGATCAATCCCCTCTCCAATCTGACGTCCTCCGATTTTGATGAGCTCTATGAATTTCTAGGAAGAATTAGTTGTTGCGGGTGCCTTCAATTAGATCCAAGCTTCATTGATGGAGGCCTTGAGGTCAAAGATAGCTCTAACACCTGGAAGGTCATGTGTCGA
Organism: Ottelia alismoides; assembly: GCA_037367405.1. NCBI lineage: Eukaryota > Viridiplantae > Streptophyta > Magnoliopsida > Alismatales > Hydrocharitaceae > Ottelia > Ottelia alismoides. The sequence continues at coordinate 684,294 of JAZKJV010005973.1, forward strand.
CTGCAATTTACCCCAGATGGGTCTATTTGGAGTACCAACCTGCACATGAGTCAAGGGGTTACAAGGGCAAGCAATTCTGGCCTGGGATTGAATGGAATCAAGTCCAAATGGGGTTGGCGGAGCAGTCTCAGGCGAAGGTGGTGGAGTAGAGACCGGATTTGCTCTATTCGTGCAGAATAGAGGTGGATCAAAATGAGCTAAGGATGGATAAATGGAAGGGGAAAATGTTGGGGTGATTAGTGGGTCGAAATAAGATCGGATACGACGGGATAAAGGGGTGAAGCCTGGTTCTCCAGCGAACTGATTTCTTTGGATTTTAACTTAAAGGAGATGAGCATGAGTGAGATAAAAACTATAGATACCCTAGCGAATTAAAAGAAAACTGAATCTCAGGGATAAGAGGCTTACCTTGTCAGAATGGCTGAGGAGCAATGTCGCCCTGAAGAGCTCCGATAAGGGATTGATTCTCCCTTTTCCTCCCTTCTCCACGTTGCAGATCAAGGGCCCTCACTTCCTATCACGAGGGAGACACTCCAACAAGGGACCCTTGAGGTTACGGTTGGTGAAATGGGGATACAGTGGAAGGGTTTTATTTATAAATAGTGAACGTGCTAACTTGGGATGGAGCTTGTGTGAAGGAGGATTGGAGTTGGTGGGAGCTAGGACATGTGTGAGCGGGAGGGTTGAGGTGGTTGCAGGTAGGTGGGATCCTCGAGAGGAATGGAAGCATGAAGTAGGAGTAGGAAAATTGGAGAAGTTGGGGTCTCACATAACTCTGAAAAAGTCAGAGCACCTGGAGGTACAGTTGAATAGAGGTCAACTGTTATTGGGTCCTGATTGCTCCATGTGGATCCACTCAGGACAAACATGGGTTAATTCTCTTATAAATTCAATTAAAATAACGAATGATTTTATTAATTAAAACTCAAAATATGGAAAATGTTTCTTATTTTTCAAGCTATTTTATAGGTATTTTTTTATTTTTACAACCTTATTTGTAGGATGTTAATTTTTACAAGTAAGAATATAGGTATATTTACTTATGTTTTGGGTATTTTATTTCTATTTTGTATTTTTAACTTTTATTTTCACATGTACATATTTTATATACTTATAATATAATTAAATACATCTTTTCATATTTTTATCTTGTTTTTATGAATTTATTTACATGCTTAAATAAATATATGTATATACATTATAGATATAGTATGCCTATATATTGTATTGTACTATCTATTTTAGTGTATTTTAAATTGTTTTATTTTGTATTTATGTTTTTAATGTATTTCAAATAATATATACAATCATTTAGAAATATAAGGAAAGTAAAAAATGTATAGAATAAAACATATGAATAAAATATACCGATACATAGTACAATGGGATCCTAGAAAGCCGGTTTTTGCATCTTGACTCTATTTTTAATGAAACCAACTTCATTAAATAAATATATTAAAGTGTCAAGATAATGGAGGATGGTGAATTTTAAATTTGTACGGAGAAGATATTGGTCTCTGAAGATCGATTTGCAGCTTTTTCATATGGGTGTCCCAGTTGCATCGTCTATTATTTTTATGTGCAATTATTTTTGAAATTTTCTATGTATTTTTACGTACAAGTTTCATGTAGATCATATTGCTAATTGAGGTGTATAAAATAAATAATAAAATGGTGTAAAATGGGTACTTATCAGAGTAGAAATTAGGGTATTTTATACAGTATAGACCATTATCTCCCCATACTTTATTCCTTGTCAACCAAGTCAATATTGACTTTACCTCATGGTTTATGGTCAATTAGTAGCTATAATACTTCCTTTATTTTTTTTCTTTTCTTCTTTTTATTCTTGAGTTTGGATTTAAATGCTTAGATTTATACATTATTTAGAGGCTAATTATAGATGAATAGTGGATGCTAATTTGTACAGGTTATTGATATTTACATGTGTTTTTTCTAGGGATTTAAATATAAAATAGAAGAATATAGATAGATCAATGGCTATTCATCACCCCCTATTCTTACCTTTGCTAGTCCCTAGCAGACACTTATTAGAAGAAAAAGTGATGCAAAAGAAAAATTAAAGAAAAGGGAAATAAAGAAAGTTAGAATTAGCATGATTTTTAAACTTGTATTTTACACAATCAAAGTTTGGAGCTCAGTTAAGACCTTTGGATTTTTATTTTGTTCGGAACCTTATTGGTAATAGGATCTAAAACTTAACATCCCTCAAGTTCAAAGAGTCTTTGTTTAGGTCGCCTCAATAACTAGGTCAGAATAAGTCTATTCATATGAAAACCCTTAAGACTATGAGTCTTAGTTGTACAATGTAAGTACATGTAGCTCTTATCCTCAAAAGTAGCAGGGAATAGTCTACTTTAACAAGATAACCCTAATTCCTCAATCTAGCTACTCTTTCCTCGAGGACCAAGTTATTCCCTTCTAAGTTCAAGTGCAATGGCTCAAAAAGAGGGGTAGAGAGAAGAATGGATTGTGACCAAAATAGTCACATATCCTATGGAGCTTGGCCAGTGTATCCATGTCTCTTATTGTAAGCACCATTGAGATATTTGACTTTAAAGCATCTTGCCTTGCTTATTTCATACGTACTTCGATGGGATTGAATTTTCATTGATCTTTCTTCATCTATTCTTTTTGGGGTTTTTGATTTTGCATTTTTTTATTTATTTTTGGTACTATATACAACAACATTTACATAAGGAATTTTCCTCTTGAGCTAGTAGACTATCTCTCTTTTGAAGCTTTATTACAACCCATAACGTCCTATCTTTAGGCATCCATGCCACTAGATCAGCTTGGTGGCACTGGCCACCTATTAGGGCTATGTATGTTTCCACACGTGAGCTTCCTCAAGCTAAAGAATCCTACCCTCATCATCTCCTCAGAGTTGAGCTAAGTGTAGAGTGCAGTATCCAAGTTAGGTTATTATCAGCAAGAGTTGTGTGTGCTTTGAAATACTCTACTTAGGCTAATCAAGATGACATATGAACACAGCCTTGTGGACTCAAAGAATTAAGTCTCGTTGACCAAAAAAGTCTTGGATTCAGTTCCTATAAGGTTTCTATGAAATTAAGTGGATCAAGGTCTATATCAAGCTCCTATCTTCATATTTTACTTAGACTTGTTTGATTGTCAAAATCATTCAGAACATTAATCATGAAATGCAGAAAATAATTTTATGAAATTATTTTACGATTTTGAATTTTTATGGAGTTTTCTAAAAGTTTTGCAAATTTTTATGGAGTTTTGAAAAGTTTTTTTCCAAATTTCTATGACTTTTTTTGAATTTTTGCAATTTTTTATAGAATTTTTGAAAAAGCAAATAAGTTAATGAATTAGATGTATTCACGTTTTCACAAGAATTCTATACATATTTATAAAAAATTTTGTGCAGGTTATGTTCTAGTTTTTATACAAGTATATATAAAGAATTTGGTATGTCTATGTACATGTTTATTTGTAGGATTTTTGCAAGGATATATTATCAGGGTTTTCAAAATTAATTTGAAAATATTTTTCTCAAACATTTGTCGAATATTTTGAAAACTTATTTTGTAAATATTTTTTAAAGATTTTTTCAAAAATATTTTACAAACAATTTTCTCAAACTTATACAAACATTTACAAAGTGCTTCTTTTCCAAATGGTTTGAAAACATTTTACAAAAATTCTTCAAATGTTTTCAAAAAATCAAAATGTTTCAAAACCATTTTCCATATCATTTTGCAAAAATAGTTTCAAACCATTTTTTGCAAATAATTTTTCAAAAGTTTATATATATATATATTTACAAGAGTCTATTCTTTACAATTGATTTATTGTTTACCCCTACCCACTATAGTATATTAACCATATTATTGAAAAATATGAAAGTACAAGTTATGTCTAACATATATATATAGGGTTAAATGGGGCTGTCCCCTGGGAGTAGCCAACTTGGCTACTCTCACCCCTATTTTTCCCTCATATTTTTATTTCTTTGGAAAATAAAAATTTGTAAATTCATCATTATATCCCTCTAACATTCTATTAAAATTTCGTCAGAAACAGAGACTCCTACGGCCTCCATCCAAAGAGGGTCAATTTAAAAAATCATGCGACCGTTAAAGAAATGACGTCTGGATGAAGGGCCTAGGAGTCTCTGTTTCTGATGAAATTTTAATAGAATATTAGAGGGATGTAGTGATGAGTATACAAATTTTTATTTTCCAAAAAAATAAAAAAATGAGGGAAAAATAGGGGTGGGAGTAGCCAAGTTGGCTACTCCCAGGGGGCAGCCCCATTTTACCCATATATATATGCATATATACGACCCCCCTATACTTAGCTCGAACTATGCATTCATAGTGATCAAAGAACAATAAAAGAAGACATAACTCATGCTAAGTATAGAAAAGTATATACTACAAGGACTCAATAAATGAGAAGTCGATCGTCTCCTTATACTTAAGAGCAACTAATCCTAAGTATAGACTACTATACACAAAGCAGGGATGATCGAGGATTAGAATGTATGAAATGATCGACGACTCGGATTGCCCCCTTGATGAATCCGCGATTCATCATCTTAATATCTTGATCTTAGCAAAATCCCCGAGTAAAATCCCATATAAATGTCAATAAAATCAATAAACTAACAAAATACCTCTTGTAAATAAAACACACTAATTATTGTATATTAGATTGTACAAAATAAATTACACATAAAAAGCCGCAAAAATAAGGAGTTTTATACATGTAAATAGCACAAAACTTCATGGATTTTTAATAATTTCATTTCAACTCCTTTTTGCCTAATTCTTTCTCTAACTTGTTCATAATAATGTATATAAAAATACAAAAATAGAAAACAAATTTTACCTTAAATAAATGCTCCTAGATCCCAATGGGAAAAAGCCGTAAAGACCAACTTCCAAGCTAAATTCCCGCTCCGTATGAACTCCAAATTCACCAAACTCACTTTTAAAGTTCAAGTTAGAAAATTATCTATCCAACGGAAGTGGTTTCATTAAAATCGGAGCTCATTTGCAAAAGTTGGGTTTTGGGACCTAGATGTACATTGTACATTATGTATATATTCATACTTTCTTCATTTTTTTATTATATCTTTCTTAATTATTAAAAATACAAAAAAATCATACTTGTGTTGTATTTTAATTATACTATGTTATTGTATTTTTTCGTTGTAAATATCTCTTATTAAAAAGACAAAAAAATTACATATTAGAAAAGTAAAAAAAATGTACATGTTGTTTGTCTTCCCTTGTAAATTCTCCACCATTCTTTTATCTTTTTATTTTATTGTAAATAAAGTAGCCAACTTTATTTTATCTATTTATTTATTTTATTTTTTACATTCTCTACAATAACCACCAATTCAACTCCATTATTCCACCATTTTTCTCAACTTCCCATTCAACCCCATTAATAAATCAACTTCCCATTCAACTCCACCACTTTAATAACCTCTCATCCCATTCTCTTTATATACATGTCATTCTCCTCATTTTTGCCTTTGATCCATCTTTATGTGAGGAGAGCTTAGTTCCCTGAGTTGAATCGGTGACAGCGACGCAACCGCGGTCGAGCGACGACGGCCCTCTCTCCGGTGTGATCCGTTGGCTTTTTGGCCAACACCGCAGCCGCAACCGCGCGCTGCTCGAGCTCATCGCACGCCGGCGATTTGAGCGAAGACCGTGCTCACGTGAGCACGCCATAGGCGACCTTCCATCTTAGGTAATTTTATTTTCATTTTCTCGTCATCATTTGTTTATTGGCAAATTTTTTTTATCACATCACATTACCACCCATACACCCTCCCATTTGTTCCACATCATCCACTTCATCACCATCATCATTATATAATTTTGTTCTCCGTATATATGTGTTCTTATTTCCTGTTTAAAGAAAATTAAAAAAAAAAGTTAAAAAATTAAAACAAAAAAAATCCCTTTTTTTATTACAGTAAAAAATCAAAAAGAAAAAAAAATTTAAAAAAAAAACATCTCTCACGGTGGGGGAAGTTCCCACCACCGCCGCAGCAGCGGTGGGGGAAGTTCCCACCACCGCCGCCGCCCACTCTCTCACGGCCACCGCGCCGGTGGCCACCAGCCGCGGGGCAGCCACCGGCCGCTCCCGTCGCGGCCGCCCAACCGACCAGCGGCGGCCCGCACCGGCGCCCCACTCCAGGTCGCCTCCACCTCCCAGCACCGGCCGCTCATCCAGCCGCAGGTCCTCCGCCGCGCGGCACCGCCCTCCGCCGACCCCTCCGCCGCACCTCTGCGCCTCCGCCGGCCGCGCGGCCCCTCCCACCACCGCCGCCGACTTCAACCTGGGTGGGTTTTTCCCATCGTATACCAAGAAGGAAGAAGAAGGTCCACTTTTTCTTATTTTTTTTATTATAAAAATTGCAAAATGTTTTTGTATAGTTTTTATATTTACCAAACAGTCCTTGTGCATGTTTTCTATTGTATATCTTGTTTTCTAATTTGCACATAGACCCCTGTGTTCGCACCTTAAGTTGGACTTCGTTTATGCACATTTTTATTCAATGAAAAATGGTATCATGTTGAGCAACTTATCCTCTATCATCTGACTATTTACTTGTGTTTTTATGATAGTTGGGTAATTAATTAAAATTGTCAAATTGAAATTCTGTGTATTTTACCCAATCCGTGCTCCTAAATTTATATCTCACACACCGTTGCTCTAAAAATTCTAGAAAAAATATATATGATGCCTTGATATGTGATTAACTTACAGTCCAAATTTCACATCAATTAGAGTTGTCTTGTGCCTGAAATAATTTATTGAGTGATTTTAGTAATCGATTTTTAATTAAATCCACAAATATCTTTTTTACGAAATTTCACCTCTCCTGGATTGATAATCTAAATATCTACTTGAGATAAATCACACTCTGATTAATTTGATAACGTGGATTAATTAGGAATTAATTACTCACTGTCACTCTATTTTCACTAAAAAATTCAAAAAAAATTCATACTTTATCAAAAAATTCCAAAAAAATTACTGTAGTCTTCTTGCATCATGTTTTCATTTCAGTAAATTTTTCATAATTTTTGCTTACTGTTTTTGTGAGAAATTGCGAAAAAACCCATAAAAAGTGTGCATTTTTCACTATTGCATTTTAAACCTAAAAAAATACAAAAAAATGTGTTTTGTATTCCCCACTGGATTAGGACTCTAGAAAAAATACGAATTGGCTAATTTGGACTTCTTTTTCATTAAAATTAATTTGGCCTTGTTGTATGCTTTCTTAGTGTCGTAATTCAACCGCATTTTGCATTGGCATTTCTTCTTGCATTAAAAAAATCTAAAAAAAACCGCGTTGGATATCTAGATCTTAAATTTGCGAATTAACCCCCAAGTTGTTCCTTTGCCTCCCTGAGTTCGACCCCGGACTTACCCGGGATATAAATTAAGCCGAGACACTCTTCACGGAGATCTTCTCTCGGTTCTGACCGAATCGCTAAGTACACGTGCTACAACGTGACCTAATTAAACAACGTATCTAGCGACCCATCACCCCTCTATACTTAGGGTGAATTATCCTTAAGTATAGACAAAATATCAACAAGTTGAGAGACAAGCGAGAGAATAAATGAATAATAACCCAAACGCGCTCATCCCCCCTATACTTAGGATGAAATATATCCTAAGTATAGCACAAATGAATGGAATGAATGAAATAACATAAGAATAGAAGAATTGAAAAAGAAATGAAAAGAAGAAAAGAAGAACATTTTTGGAGCTCATGTGTTGATCCTTCTATATGTGGAGATTATCTTGAAATACCACTTGATTTGAATCCATAACATACATGAATGTATCATTCTCTAAATACAGCTTCAGCAAGTGTTCATAGACCACAAACGGTTGTGCTTCAGATGGCAATGCTGATATGGAAATACTACCGTTGTCACGTACATTTCTTACAAAAATGGCCTTATCTACTTTCTCTTCAGCTTGCTTGGAAATAATTTCAACTTTGCATCAAACAACCACACCTTCTAACCAGGCTCGAAAGTCTTCCTTCGGATATGTTTGTCATGCCATCTCTTAACTTTCTCCTTGTACATCGGGTTGTTGTCATATGCATAGTCTCTGAATTCTAGTAATCTGTTCAGATCAAGCTTTCTGTTCTTTCCAGATTTCTGAAATCCAAGTTACAAACATTAATTGCCCAAAAAGATTTGTGAATAAGTTCCACGAGAAAGTGACAAGGGTTACCATATACCAAACGATAGGGAGACATGCCCAAGGGTGAGTTATACACCGTATGATAAGCCCATCTAACTGAGTCAAGAAATTATGAGCAGTTCTTTCTATCAGGACACATAAGTTTCTGTAGAATCATCTTGATCTTCCTATGTGAACACTCAGCCAAGTCATTAGTCTACAGATGGTAAGGAGATGTGACACGATGTTCAATGTCATACTCCTTCGTGAGTTTCTTATTTATTAATGAAATTGTTGCCCCCATCGGATATTAGAATTTCGGAATCCTGAACTGCACAATGATGTTATCTTTGAGAAAGCGATAGATGGTGTGTCTGTTGGCGGCTCGAGCGAGAAAGCCTCCACCCATTGACTAACATAATCAATAGCAAACTGGATGTACTGAAAAACTTGATTGTTCGTAAATGGTCCCATAAAGTCTATACCCCATGCATAAGAGACATATGATATATGAATATACTTTAGAGGCATGGTATTCCTAGAATTGATGGTGTCGCCCATCTTCTAGTAGTCAGTACAACCTTTCACATACTCAGTAGCATACTTGAAAGAGTCGGCTACCAAAGGCTACATTGAAGAACTTTTATTTCCGTACACTTCCCAAAATGGTGTCCTCTGTATTCTAACTTATGGAAATGCTCTAGGACACTTGTGTACTCCCCCTCAAGAATGCACCTTCTCCAGATGCAATATGCACCTTCACAAAATAAGTATGGGTCCTCCCGCTGGTAAAAATGGATCTTAGACAAGAATTCGTCAACTTTTAATTTTGACCAATCCTGTAGAACATTATTGGAGACAAGATAGTTGACAATGTTGGCATACCATGAGAGTGAGGTGACATACAAGATCACCTCATCTTGGAAAGTTTCAGTGATCGGCGTAATGGCTTGCTCAAGAGTACCTACCTAGGTAATTCTTGAAAGGTGGTCTTCCACAACATTTTTTACTCCATGCTTATTATGGGCCGTAAATTTGTCCTTTTAATTTGATGGAATTAAATGCTTAAAAAAGGTTTTGTTGTAGGCATGTAATTCACGATTGATCGAAAACCACAAATTAATTAATGTCAATTAAATCGAGCGATCAATTTTTTTACTTGGTTAAGTCCAAGGTCAAATTCAGGGAGGCAACTGTCTCCTTAGGTTGGTTAAAAGTCGATCTCGAATTTAGGTTTTCATAGACGAATATTTTTGGTATTTTTTAAATGCGATAAATGCATGATATGCAATTTTTGTAAAGTTCAGGGGCTAAATTGCAATTTTTGATCAAGTTATGTCAAAAAATCCTCAAATTTGGCAAGAATGTGAAATACAATGAAATTAAGCTACTGTAATTTTTTTGAAATATTTGGATGTAAAATGAATTATCCGTGAATAAAATAATGCAAATAATGAAATTTTCACTAATTAATTATAATACATATTAAATCTTTTTATTTTCAGGAAATAAAATTATCTAAGATAGGTCCCTATGTGATCTATCTCAGAAAAATCATAAACCCTAAAAACATTGGATTTAATACCTATTAAAAATTAATTAATGAAATGGACGAAACGATTTTTAAAGAGAAAACTATGCACACAAATGCAAATTTTTTTAGGCACAATGTTCCTACCAATTAATTCTATGATCCGTGAATTTTTGGTAATTTTTGGAGCCGTGGTTAATTATCTACGAATTTTTAAGCATAGATTGGGTAAAATACGTCAATTTTCACAAGAACAATTATTATTAATTAATCACTCAACATAAAAATATCATGAGCTTTCCACAAAGTAGATAATTAATTGAAGAACAAAACACACATTTTTAATAAATAAAATGATGCCTGAATGAAGTTCAAAACAATTGGAGAACACAAAGTAACAAAAGGAAATTATAAAAATGTAGACAGGACTAGAATGAAGATACCTAGATCCAAAAAGGGTCTGATGCAATTTCTCCACCAGGGCATGTGTGTGGCATGTGCCTGCTTGAGGGGAGGGGCTTGATTGTGGATAGGTAGTTCTGTGGGAGCTTTGGTGCAACTTTTCCAGATGATCACGTGCATAGCACGTGACCTTGGACATCAGGGTCTTCGACACAAATGTCTAAATGTGTAGGGTGTCCCTGCAAATTACCCCTCCTGCACGTGATACACATACGGGTAGGGGGGTTCTTTGGTTTCTTCACCTCCGAGGCACGGGGGCTCCAGGCGCTGTCTGGATTGGAGCAGGAGACACCACCGCTGAGGGGGTGGTGCACGGTTGTCGACGATGGCACATACCGCTGGACGGTGGCAGGGTTGGGCCACGCTCGCAGGCAGACAATAGGCGGAGGGAGTCCATAGTAGGTAGTGCCACAGGTGGCATGCAGTGTCGATGTAGATGATCCTCGGAGAGTGGTCGGTCCTGCCTCTAGGTGGCGATGATGAGGGTGCGGAAGCTCGTTGTGGGTGGTTGGCTGCTCACGCCTGGTTGGAGCACTACCGATGGAGATGCGCGACCCAAGTGATGATGCCATGGAGCTTTGGCCTGGCGGCATAATCGAGGTGAAGCACGACAGAGCAGCTCTGTAGTTGTCGGTGAAGACATTGTTGCAAGGCGAAGCGACAGAGGGCGCTTGGCCGCTGGCGCGTCGATGTAGAGCGCAGCTGCTGTCGGAGCAGCTCCATGTGGAGCGGGCTTCTCGAGGGAGAGGGCTCCGATGGGATCGATGGCTGAGGAGTCCTCCAGGTGACCGTGGTGGTATCGAATGACAATAGGTGGACGTGCGAGAGGGAGCAAGGGTGATGCACGTAACGGATCGAGGGTGGCTAAGAAGATGTGGATGGAACGGGAATAAAAAGTAGGAGAAACAGGGGAATACGAGAAAAACAAAGGATAGAGGAATAGCAAGGAGAAGGGGGAAATAGTATACCTGCGGATGGAGTCGAATGGGTGTTGATGCATGGGGATAAGCTGCTGGAGGTGCAGCTCAGTTCTTAGCCTCGATTCGAGCAGGTGGCATGCTCAAAGAAGCTTTGCAATCAATGATGGGGCCACTGCAACAGTGGGTGAGACCCACTGGATCTCGCCGGAGTGGTTGGAGGGTCGTTGCTTGACACCAAGGCGGCCTTCAGCTGTCACCTGAAAGACCTGGAGGGCTCTCTCTCCTGACGGCGGATGCCTTGGATAGATGGGGATGCGGGGTTTTTTATCGGACGTCAAGAGAGAGGAGGTTGCGGGGATAAAGGGGAGGCGGCGGTTGCACGACGGCCGTGAGGATAAGGGAGTGGTGGTTGCGGAACGGGCGAGGGTTGGCCCGTTGACTAGGAGGAAGGGGGAAGGCCTCACGTGCGTGGCACGTGAGTTGGGAGAAAAAGGATTTTTTTTATTTTTATTTTTTTGAACAAAATGAGATAAAAAAGTTTTAAAAATGAGTGGCACGTGGCGGCTCCAGGAGCTGCCACGTGTCAGCTTCAGAAAAATCTGAAAATTAAATAAAAAGATAAATGGGAAAGAAATAGCAAATGTCCTCGGATCGAAAAGTGCCCAACACAAAAATTGTTCGTCTCGATGAGATCTACAACTTTTTGAAGAGATCAAGAATAAAAGAGGTCATCTATGCAAGATAATATTTTTGAGATACTCTATGTACATAAAATACCATGATTTTTTTGAGGTTTGTATTTTTTTATGACTTTTAATTAAGATAAAAATCAAGAAAAATAATGATAAAATCAAAGATAAATATTTACACCTTAATCTATTTTTTTGGATTTTTAATAAATAATAAAATAAGGAAATAAAATAAAGAAGAAAATGGGAGATATTTGTACAAACTTGCAAAGGACACTTGGACTCGGTCAGTTTCTTTGAGTTCAGTCTTAATTTGAACTTGGATATTTGTGGATTTTATTAAAACTTTAATCAAAGAATATATATGAAATATAAATAAAAGAAAAAGAGTTAATTATGTACATAAAACAATAGGTCAAAAACGGGTAAAACACAAAACACGTAAAGATGCCCAAAACCCAACTTTCACATGCGAGCTCCGATGTTTACGAAATTGGTCTTGTTTTGAAGGTTTTTGAATATATATTATTTTAAAAGTGTTTAGACCTAAATCAGACACCGTATGAGGAAGATATGAGCGTTTTAGTATATCCAGTCTAAAATTGGGATTTTGTCTCATGGGTCAATTATTTGAGTTAGTAAACTTTTTTTTGTATTTTTCCTTTAATTATGTTAGTAATATGTTCACAATGGAAGTGGTTTGAGGTCAATAGGAGTTAGCATGAATTAGCTAAAAATGCATGAAATTGGGTACAAATATGAAGATGATTATGAATGCAATTCAAAGTGTAAAAATACAAATATTAATTTTCATGCATGAATGATAAAAATACATGATAATTGATGAAATGTTGCTAATTACTTAGGAACAAAGCTCTATTTTCATCTTTTAGTATGATGGATCATGAATTCATCAGCTTATCACGTATTTCTAAATCAAACTCATGGAGTAGAAGGATCCAGCGAAGTAATCGTAACTTAGCATCCTTTTTTCTTCTTAGGTATCAGATGGAAGAATGATCAATGTAATTAATAACCTTGGATCTAAGTAGATGAGATCTGAATTTATCCAATGTCATCTCTAGCAGTTCTTTCTTATAATGGTATAATATTTCTAGGCCTCATCTAATGTTCTATTAGCATAATGAATCGTAAATGGTAATCCATACCATCTCCACCCCAACCATAATAACATAATCAGAAGCATCCGTCATGATATCAAATGGAAGAGACCAATCTAGCAGCTGTAGGATAGGTGCTTGTGTAATTTGATCTTTCAAATGATTGAAGGCATGGAGGACTCTATTATTAAGAATAAAAGTAGTATCCTTGCCTAACAGCTCAGTCAAAGGTCAGGTAGTATTGCTGAAGTCTTTAATGAATCTCTGTAGAAGCTGACATGCCAAAGAAAAGATCTGACTTGCTTCAGACTGGTAGATGACTCAAGCTTAGATACCACTTCCACCTTGGTCGGGTCAACCTCCATGCCTCGCTTGAAGACGACGTGGCCAAGCACAATTCCCTCAGTCACCATGAAGAGACTCGTTTCCTACAAGCGTACTAGATTGACTTCACAACAACATTGAAGTACTCGGTCCAGATATGTCAAACATATATCAAAACTACCCCCGTAGATCAAGAAAATATTCATGAAAACCTCAAGGAAACTACCCACCATGTCAGTGAATACGACCATCATACATCTTTGAAATGTAACTAGGGCGTTACATAATCCTAACGACATTCATTTAAAGGTGTAAGTCCCAAATGGATAGGTGAATGTAGTTTTCTCTTAGTCTTCAGGAGCTATCACAACTTGATTGTATCCAGAGTACCCATCCAAGAAATAAAAGTATTCCTTCTCAACTAGTCTTTCGAATATTTGTTCAATCAAGGGAAATAGAAAATGGTCCTTATTAGTGGATAAGTTCATGCATCGGTATCTACATAGAAAAGCACCATGATGTAGGTACTCTGGTTGAAATATCCTCTCCTTTATCTTTTGTTACAATTTTGATACTGAATTTCTTTGGAACCACGTATAACGTACTTACCTTCTTTGAATCGGAGATGAGATAAATGAATCCATCATCATACCATTTTGTTATCTCCTTCATCACAACCTCCTGAAGGTTAGGGTTCAGTCTTTATTGGAATTTGCAGGATGATTTGTTGTCTTATTCCAAGTAGATGTGATGCGAGCATAGAGATAGATTTATCCCATGGAGATCTGTAATTTTCTAACCTATCACCTTTGCGATTTCTTTCTAGAACTTCAAGTAGATGAGATTCTTGGTCCTTGGTCAGCTGAGAATTGATTATGACTAGGAATAAGTTCGGAGGATGGCAATTATTTCAGATATGGTGGTGTTTGAATCGGTTTTAGTGTACCTTTACAATTGTGGTTGGTTTCAGATCTGTCGACTGTATACTGTCCACCATGGTTACCTCTGGCTCTGAGTACAAAATATCATAGCGATCAATAATGAATTCATCATGTTTTGACGGGGATGGAAGAATATTGAACAACTCAGTTAGCTCATCGCAACAACTCATCCTCAAAGACATGACAAAACTCGATAGTGCTTTCCTGGCCTTCCTCCTTGGAGAGGAATTCTACAGTCTCAACATCATCCAAAAATAATGCAATATCTCTGATCTCTTCTAGAAAATCACAATCACTTGTTTAATTATGCTTAAGTTTACTCTCATATGATGTGGACTTTGCCATCTTTGGTACCTGGATCATCTCAATCGGGAATTTATCGTTGCTGGAGCAAAAGGTAATCTCTCTAATGTCGTAATCCACTACTAATTCAGTTGTTCGAAGGAGCAGTTGTCCTAGTATGATCATGGTATGGAGGTGGTGTAGAGGTGTTCATGTCCAAGACAATGAAATCCATTAGGGAATTGCATCCATTGGACTATAACAATCACATCATCTAACATGTCCTTCGGGCACTTAACTGACCGGTCTGCAAACTACAGAATCATCCTTGTCAACTTGAGCGGTCCTAACCCAAATTCTTTGAGTAAAGACGAAGGTAACAAATTGATAGATGATCTACTATCGAGCAGGGTGCTCTCAAATTCTTGACTAAAAATCCCACATCTGATGAGACGTGTTCCCTTGTCTTTCTTTTTGCCAAGGTGGTTGTTGATGACATTCAAGGTAGCCATGGTAAGAATGTATTTCTCTGCACGATTGTACCTGCTCTTTCGTGGTTGAGGCTTTGATAAACATGCCTTATTCAATACTTTTCTCACATTCATCATGTACCCCATGGCTTTTAATATATGAATTTCAAGCATAATATTTTGCAATATCTCCACAATACTAGGATCAGACAAAGTAATTTTCAATTTTCTATTTTTTGGTATTTTTCATTTCTTCAGAAAATAGAATATTTACATCCTCAAAAGCTCCATTACCATTGATAACCATTTCAGTTTGTACATTTGAATGATTAGAGGGGGTACAATCATTCAAAATATACGGGGAAATAAAAGCAGGAAATTCAACATCTTCATCTCGCACGGGATCCATTGTTGGTGCTGGCGTTTCCTTGGTTGCATTAGGTCAGCCTTGGCTATTATTGATGATATTTGATTTTCAGTTTTTTTCATTTTTTATCTTTTTCTTCTCCTCCTATAGAGCTTGATGCAGACACTACTTACGAAGAATCGCCATGTGAAGCTTTATTCTTCCCTTTAGTAGTGGCAGTTGGCTGTAGAGTCCTACCGCTCCTGAGAGTCACAATGTTGTTCATTCATACTTGACTCGGGACCCTACGGGACACTATTTTCTACCTACTCCTTACACTGGAGGTTATTTGGTTTGGCTTTGACCTATGTTGGAATGATGGTTTTCACAACGATCAAATCATCTAGCTTCTAGCTCATTTCACTTAATCTCTTCACCAGTTGTGCCAAGAAATCAAGGGTTGGATTCAGTAAGGTTGCCTCAATCTTCTCAACGGGTGTCGCTCGCTGACTCTGATACTTGTGTGGAGGTTTATGTTGATAGCTCTGATAGTGATGAGGAGGTTATTGCTATTGTGGAGGGGGTACTACTGCTGATAATGAGTAGTTGGTTGATGCTGGTGGTATGAAGGTTGGCGATAGGCCGATTGTTGGAAATTTAGTCTCTAGTTGTTAGCATTCTATGGAGACTGGTCATGTGAGGGTCAGTGTTGGTATGGTCTTCCACCTTGTTGCTGGTGGGATAGGCGCATAGCTGATGACTGAGCATGTGGTTGTTCGATAGGACGGGTCAATTGCCTATCGTTACTCCAAATACCATTCACTTCTTGGATCTGTGAGGGTGAAGGAAAGAACGGCTTGACAAATAATAGGGGCTCAAGATTGTATACTGCATCTGTGTCAGTTGCTACTGTGGTGGTACCCAGTCAGGTGCCTACACATAGTACACGTGCTAGATTGACTATGGTTTCCATGGACTCTACGACGGTTGGGCTTATTTGGGTTCAACAGATGTCTTGGCAGATGAACTCACAGACTGACACGAGGTTATTGTGCTGACCAAGAGATCCAACTACTTAGTTATTTAATTGAGCTTTTACCACTTTTTTGTCCTTTTTATGATCACATTTAGTTTTTCCTAGTTCTATGATCATTTCTCAATGATGTTGACTTTTGAGAGATGGTTCCCGATGATGCTGATGTTGGAACTCTCATCTCTCTTCTCCATATGACGATGCCATATGAATAGGTTTTGGAGGAATATGAGGATTCTTTTGGAAGGAAATGTATGAAGATAGGGCAGTCGAGCCTTCGACCATCTCCTCGAAGATCTGCCACATGACTTCTTCATCTTTATTAAAATTTGATCCCCCACAGGTTGCATCTACCAGCTTCTAACTCTTCCGATCCAAACCCCCGACAAGTTTTGGACCAAATTGGACTTCAGAATGTCGATGTGGGCACTATTGTTGTAGATCTATAATCTTTCTCATGCTTCATGGATAGGCTCATGGGACAACTGTAAGAAGTTCGAGATCAATGCTCGCATCTAGTTCAAGCGACCAAGGGGGTAATATTTATGAAAGAATGTAGACTTAATGCTTCCCAGGTCGTCACGACCTTCCTCAAATGATTGATCCAATAGAGAGCCTTATCTTGAAGGCTAAAGTTGAAGGAAAACATCTTGACTACCTCCAACGGGATGTTGGGGTAGTACATTGTTCTGCAAATGCGGTTGAACTGTTATAGATGAATGTAAGACTCTTCATTCATGTTCCCATGGAAAATGGGTAGAAGTGAGAGTAGATGAGACCATGTATCTGAGGAATCTGGATCGACTCGGTGATCTGTCCGACTCACGGATTGTATGGTTCTTTGAGAATCATCTTGGGTTTCTCTATCACCTCATCATCCCCTTCATTGTGTCCACATGCTTGGCAGTCATCTCCTCCATGTTGTGCTTCTACTCCTCCACGGTTCTCTATGTCCCTCTTCATGTCATTAAGTATTGTCTTGAAAAGCAACTTGAGTGAGAACATGATCGGTCAATTGTTGTTGAATGGCATGGATAGAAGCGAGAAACTAATTTTTGACTTCATTTTGGTCAGTTTGTTTGCCCTTTCGTTTTTGAGGTGTCATCTTTGAGTCTTAATCTGACAGTACTTCCAGATTGTGCCTTTTAACTGCAAGAAGAAATAGACCTCGATCAGACTGAAAATAGGCACCAGATGAATGAAATTTTTCAAGATTAAGTTTAATCCTAAACTGCGTGAGAGTGGGGGATTTGTATGGAGATAGGTCAATCTCCATACAAAAGGGAACGAGTTCGGGACAAGAGTGATCCCAGATTATTTTAGGTAGAATACACAAGGAGTCCCCAGCATGGTTCACAAAGTTCGAACCAATCTCTCTAAAATCACCTTGAATTTATTGGGGATGTCGACATCGAGGAATCGATGTGGGTGTCTGTAGAGTTCAGACTAAACCATCCCGGATGAAATATCTTGAAAAGAAAAAGGGAATGAGATGAGGAATAAGGAACACAATGATTCACATGTAAATAGAATGAAAAAGATAGAAGGCTCAAAAGTGAGTGGGATGAAAGGAACGATCGAAAAGTAGGGATGAAGGGCGTAAAGTCAAGGATTTTTTGATCTTGACCATGTTAAAACTAATCCATCAAACCTTAAAACAAGGTTGGGTTCACCAACACAACATGTGAAGGCGTCAGATTTCGATTGTTATCTAGGTAGTTTTATTGTTTGTTATTCAGGCAATCTTATAATAAGTCCTTATTGGCTAACCCTATAGGAGAGTGAGTACTACCAGACAAGTGTCATGTACTTCCCAGTTTCTTTATAACTTGAAACTTGTACTTTTTTAATAATCCTTGTTATTAGGTATGGATCCACTACTGAGACAAAGAATAGAGGAGGAAGCCGATAGGCCAAATCAATACTTCCCCTTGCGGGGTACTCGAACGTGGCACAATGAGATAGGGACCAGCCGTCGTGGTTACCCTATGCTCAGTACTTCATACTAAGTCTGCAGAAGACTCGGCCCTAATCGCCCATGCATCGATAGAAGTGCCAATACTTCATGAATCCATTCAATAAACAAGGCAATACCCAGGCCAGGATTTTGGCTCTAATTCCTAGGCTCATGCCTCATTCTATCTGAAAGGTAACTGAAAACAATGTGGGCTTTATGAACCTAATCTAATGAAGTCCATTAATCAATTTTAATTAGGTCAAGGTTTTCTTAGCAGACCCTTATTTAGTTTTGGGTTCTCTCTTTTTTGAGTATTTTTCAATAACAATAGCTAATGAATTTTCCGATTCCCAAGTATTCTAAGTCCAAGAAAATGGAGGAGAAGTCGGAAAAGCCGATGCGTAAGAAAACGATGAATGTGAATGCAAAGTCAAAAATGCATAGCTTACTCCAGCACCCTACATGCAACATGATCTGCTGCGCATAAATTTAAACTAATCTATATGCAATGCAATTGCTTAAATCAACCTAAGCAGGAGTTGTTATTAGCGTGAATCACCGGTTATTTTGACTAAGTCCAAGCATGGGAGTTTTTAGGATGATTCAGATATTAGGGCTTTGGACCTAAGTACCGAGCAAGCAATCCTAAGTGTCTAAGGGCTCAATCAGCTAAGACATAAACTAGAAAAGGTGAAAAGCACAAATCATGAGAAATAAAAATAAACAAGTGGGAAAATAGGGAGGAAAAAAGTGTATAAGGCGATGAAAAACACGATAAAACCTAGTTGGGACCCCTAGACGAACAATCACCTGATGAAATGGACCCATAAAGTTCAATTGTCCTTGTTCCGAATTATTACAAATTTATCTATAAATCTCTCTCGGCAAAAATAAAATAAAATCTACATTAAAGTAGTCTACATGGCTCCTGGTTCTTCTTTGTCGCTCTCTCATGCTGACTAGGCCGAATAGTCGGCCTCTGTCTTGTGTGGGCTTCTCATGTCCTCTTAAGAAGTCCATCTTTATCCACGGGCCCTTACAACAAATCCAAACAAGAAGATGTTTCAGACAAGTTATGTATATATAAACAAAAGAGACAGAAGCGGGTAGAGAAATAATGTACAAAAGAAACTAAAGAAACAATCTATACTATGTTGCTCCCCAACAATGACACCATTTGAAGAGCAAGCGTACACGGTCTGCTAATCAAACACCATTTGCAATCATTGTAATGATCAATCCTCGATAGATCAACAATCAACATACAATTAAGATTAAGCGATAAATGCAAGTATGAGTCAAAATTTATTATAAATCTGTTATAAATGTGTAAAGGGTGTAAGTATGGAAGAGTATCGAACAGAGAGAGCAAACAAGATAGATTGAGAAATTAATGATTAATAATTCCTAATTAATATTAATTTCTTGTGTATTTTCTTTTTATCTTTTCCATTTTATAATTTGTGCGGGGTTCTGATTATATTTATATTTCATGGATTTATATTTGGGAAAAGGGAGCCTACACCCATGTGTAGGTAACTTTCCTACACCCACATCTTTTTTTCCTCAATTTTGTTATTTTTTTGAATTTATTCCTTGGGGAATTTAGATCACAATATACCATCATGCTGTCATTCAAATTTCAACTTATTTCGAGACTTCTAACTTATCCATCATGATAGTCAAATTTTAACGGTTTCAGATTTGCTGAAATCCGCCCCTTCCGATGGAGCAGTTAGGAATATCCGTTTTACATGAAATTTGAAACACATATTTCATTTAATATTCTAAGTAAATCCCCTAAAGATCCCTTTCAAAAAATCAAAAAAAAATGAGGGAATAAGAGGTGGGTGTAGGAAAGTTACCTACACATGGGTGTAGGCTCCCCAATCCCTTTATATATATATATTGGATCTTTAATTTTGTTACATTTTTATATCTTTTTATTTTTTTCAAATAAGAAACATATTTATATATAATAATGTAGATATTATATATAATATAAGTAATATATAAGTTATATAGTATATATAGGGTATAATATTTTTAACAAATCAAATATAGTCAAAATTCATAAAATAAAATATTTTTTGATTTTTTATTTTTTCTCTATTTTGGAATTTTTTTATATATTTTTACTAATGTCTATCTATTTTTCAAGTAATAAATACAGTCAAATAATGAACAAAATAATTATTAGAGTTTCTTTTAGGTTTAATAAAAAAATAAGTCCAAAATTAAACTGAAATTACTTTCATTATATATTATATATAATAAAAAATCACAAATAGAAACCTATTTTTGGATTTTTCTTTAATTTTTGGCTAATTTTTATAAGTTTTTAGAGTTGCTATAATTTTTAGGTTTTATACTTTGTATTTTTAATGGATTTTTTATTATGTGGTACATCAAATATTAATATAAATAACATATTTTTGAATTGTTTTAGAGATGTTTTTTCTAATTTTTAGGGATATTTAGACATGGTAGAAAAGCATATTTTTGCTTTTTAATCAATAGGAAAATTAGATAAAATACAAATAAAAATGAGTGTGGATAAGTACAATATAAGGAGTATTTTTGCTACAATTTTTGAAGCAACAAAAATATTTAATATGATAAATATACATAAAAATAAAATGCCACATGAGAGGGACCAATCTATGACTATTAAAAACTATAAATGCAGTTAGAAATTAGACCAGAAACTACTGTAGCATACATGTAAATATAAAAGTGCCTCACGTGGGTAAACACGTGAGGTGTGAGAACTAAAGTGCAAATTACAAAAACCTCCGGATCCTACTTAGAAATATCCTAAAATATTACACTTAATTAAATATTTACGGGATTATTTCAAAATATACAAAAAGGTGAGAGGGGTGCTTTGTAATTTACCACTAATATGTGCGTTGATGGACGATCAGATACTTGTCACTTTAAACCATATGTCACGTTCTGGATGACCGATACCGATACACCTTTGCAGGTGAAGGGTCTTGATCAGATCCTGGCCACCATAGAAGGGTTCTGGATGTGCTTGATCCGATGGCTGTGATGAGAACTGGAGGCCTCGTCTAATCCAACAGTCACTGCTGCGCACGAAGAACATGGAAGAACAGATGGTCTTCCCTGCTCCAGTCGGCCCTCTCTCTCTACTCTGACATCCTCCTTCGGTTCTAATGACCTCTATGCATTCCTGGGATGAATCTATTGCTGCAGGTGCGCTCAATTAGATCCAAGCCTCATTAATGGAGGTATAGAGGTCAAAGATAACTCTAACACCTTGAAGGTCATGTGTCGACTGCAATCAACCCCATATGAGTCTATTTGGAGTACCAACCTACACATGAGGAAATAGTGGAAGGGCTTTTTTAAACAGAGGAACGAGCTGACTTGGGATGGAGCATACGTGAAGGAGGATTGGAGTTGGTGGGAGCTAGGAGATGGGCGAATGAGAGGATTGAGGTGGCTACAGATTGTGGGGATGCTCAAGAGGAATGGAAGCATGGAGGAGGAGTAGGAAATTGGAGAAGATGGGGTCTCGCATGACGCTAACAAAGTTAGAGCGCCTGGAGGTACACTTGACCAGAGGTCAACTACTCTCAGGTCTTGATTGGTCCTCGTGGACCAAGTCACGACAAAACAAGGGTTAATTCCCTTATTAATTTGAATAAAAATAATAAATGATTTTAATAATTAAAACTCAAAATATGAAAAATGTTTCTTATTTTTCAAAATATTTTCTAGGTTTTTTATTTATTTTTACAACCTTATTTGTAGCATGTTAATTTTTACAAGTAAGAATATATGTATATTTACCAATGTTTTGGGTATTTTATTTTTATTTGTATTATCATATGTACATATTTTTATAAAATAAAGATTCATATTTACATATTTTTATCTTATTTTTATGAATTTATACATGCTTAAGTGAATATAGTTTTATACATTATAGGTATAGTATGCCTATATATTTTATTCTAATGTTTATTTAAGTGTATTTTTAATTATTTTATTTTGTATTTTTATTTTTAATGTATTTAAAATAATATATATGATTATTTAGAAATATAAGGAGAGTAAAAAATATAGAATAAAATATATGAATAAAATATACAGATACATAGTACAATGGGACCCCAAAAAGCTGCCTTTTGCATCTTGACTCTATTTTAATGAAGCTGACTTCATTAAATAGATAATTTAATTTTAAATACAATGGAAGTGAGTTTGGTGAATTTTGAGTTTGTATGGAGAAGATATTGGTCTGTTGGTTTTTAGCTTTTTCATATGTACATCCCAGTTTCATTGTTATTATTTTTCTGTACAATTATTTTTGTAATTTTCTATATATTTTTATGTACAAGTTTTATGTAAATTATTTTGTTATTTGAGGTATATAAAATAAATAATAAAATGGTGTAAACCGGGTACTTAAAGGAGTAGAAATTAGGGTTTCCTATACAGTATAGACCCTTATCACCCCCTACTTTATTCCTTGCAAGTCAATATTGACTTTATATTGGGGTTTAGGTTCATTCAGTATTTACAACAACTCCTTTATTTTTCTTTTCTTTTCTTTATTCTTTTATTTTGGACTTAAATGCATAGATTTGTACAATATTTAGAGACTAATTATATATGAATAGTGAATGCTAATTTGTACAAGTTATTCATATTTGCATGTGTTTTGCTATGGATCTAAATACAAATGAAAGAATAAAGGTAGATGAATGGATATTCATCATTAGGTCCCCTTTTTTCTCTTGAAGATCCATTTACTCCCGATGGATTTTACCTCCATTAGGTGGATCATATGTGGTCGACACACCATTATTGTGCATGGAATCTATTTCAAACATCATATCTAACATATATCTATCCATGACATGATCCGCTAGTGTTTTATCATATGAAACTGGATTATTATCCGATTTTGACACATGGAATCTATACCGTTCAAGTTATCTAACCCCCTCGAACTCTTTCAAATAGGTATATGTGCTTCATATTCAATTAACTCTTCAGTTTCTGACTAAGGAATCTCATTATACTTTGACGATTCAATGAGCTCCTTAATTTTACTCTTTTCATGTCCTTTAAGGAAGTCATCCTCCAAGAACTTTACGTCCCTAGAGATGAATAACTTTCGAGTCTCAGGGTCATAGATTTGGTGTTCTATACAATCCTTTATATAACCAATGAAGTAGCACTATGTAGTGCAAGATTCCATCCTACTTGCATCCACATTTTTGGCATGGACCAAGCTTCCCTAATCATCAAGTGTCTAACACTGGGCTTGGTTCCAAACCAAAGCTCATGAGGCATTTTTTGTGTATGGATTTTCTCAAAATCTTACTAAGAATGTATATTGTAGTCTCAACTCCATATCCCCATAAAGTAAGGGGTAATTGTGATGTATGCATTATTGATCTGACCATATCCATTATGGACATGTTGCATCTTTCAGCAACACCATTTAGTTGGGGAGTTCCAAGAGGAGTGAGATTGGATACAATTTCATTCTCTTTAAGGTATTCCTTTAACTCATCTGAGAGGTACTTCCCATCTTAGTCAGGTCTAATTTATCTGACATGAATTATTTTAACTTTCATAGGTTTTAAACTTATTACTTAATAGGAAGACAAACCCATATCATGAATGGTCATCAGTAAATGTCACCTAATATCGATGTCCATCTCAAGTCATTGTACCGAAGGGACCACATACATCAATATGTATAAGGTCAAGTACACCTTCGCATCGGGTACCCATAATATGGAAAGGTGCTATAGTCATTTTACCTCGAATGCAATCTTTGCAGGTAGGCAAACTTTGAACTTTTAGAAAATCTAATGGTCCATCCTTTACCAACATATTCATCCAATCAATAGATAAATGACTAACTCTTTCATGCAAAATCATGGTTAAATGATTTCCATCCTCTCTAGATCTCTTAGGGTTTTTATCAATGGCAATAACATTCAAGACACAATCATTAATGCATAAGTCATAGAATCCATTAGTAGTCAGAAAGCCTTCTATAATATATTTATCATAACAACTTATGATAAGTTTATTACAGAATGAGAATGTGTATCCATGTCCAACTAGATTAGATACATATATTAATGTTCTTCTAACATCCAGAACATAGAGACACCATCTATGTACTAGGACTCTTCCACTAGATAATGAAAGCTTGTACATCTCGACGTCGACTGCTGCAACATTTGCATCAGATCCCATCTAGATGACTATCTCCCATTTATCAAGATTTCTAGTTTCCTGAAATAGATGCAACAAATTGCATACATGAACAGAAGCACCGGAATCAACTAGCCAACTCCCTTCTCATTATATAAGAAAGTTGGTTTCAATGATGAAAGTAGATTTCATACCTACCGAGGCATTATCTTTACCATTCTATAAGGTTTTCATATAATCCAAATAGATTCTTTTCTAGTGCCCCAGCTTCTTGCAGTGATGACACACATCCATTTAATTGGATATCAGAAATGTGGAAGCTTGAGATGATGAGCCAACACATTGACTCCTATTCTTCTTCTGGGTTGGACCCTTCTAGAACCCATGCTTCTGGCCATGTGTTCCCATTGATGTGTGCAACCATTGCACTACTAGCAAGATTCTCCTTCTTCATGATGTCCTTGCGGACTTCAACGAAGTCATTAGTTTCGTGTTCGTCAACCTCAACTTCTTCATTTGCAGATACCACAAAGTTGCTGAAAGACTTGAGTAGAGAAAGTAGAATAAAGTCAGATTACATGTTTGAAACCATCTTTTGAGTTTGAGGGCTCATGATACCACTAGAGGGGGTGAATAATGTCTCGACATAGTTTTGAAAAACTTTATGGAATAATCAACAAGCAGAGAAAAATATTCAAGAAGATCAATCATCACACTTGCAAAGTATTTATGTGGAAACTCACCTGGGTAAAAATCATTACCCGAGTACTGACTCTTGATTTCCCGATTAACCAAGCTAATCAACTGTTTCACTAAATCTTAGGATATTTACATAGATATCTCAACAGTTTACAAAGCTGATGTTTTACAATATTGGATCAAACACCAAGATCAACACTACATATTTGACATTGTAGCACAAGTAGGAGAACAAGAGTGCTTTCATCCTTCTTCATGCTCCCTTGGAGATCTCATGTCCAAGAACATCTCCACTCACTTAGGACCAGACACCTAAAGTCATGTAGAAAGATTTTAACTGGAAACAAGGTATATATATAATAACTATGATGTGTTATCTCCACATATATCAAGAATAATTCTCCAAAAAATGACAGATGATATCTTAAGAAAAACACAATAGTATAATTGCACAAATAATTATCAAAGAATAGCACATGAAATTATATCACATATATCGCATGTGGATACACAATATCAAGCAATATAATAAATACCATCGCGTTGAGACGAGGCTGCCAAAAGAACTCTGACTAATGTAGAGGAACATGAAAACTGGAAAGCGGATCAAAGACTGCCGATCAGAACAACTTACTTCACAGCTTTTTCAACCAAGAATATTCTTATCAAATATGGAATGAGTTGAAGAACATGAGAAAGAATATTGAGAAAATCACTCAAAAAGAATTTCTTACCATTCTAAATGAAAGTAAAAGTTACTACTCAAATGGTGTGTGTTTGAACAATAGGTACGGGGTCGTTTATATAAGAGCTCAAGAAAATGGTTGTTGAAATACAAATATCATATGAAATTAGATGAAATTTCCTAATGATCGATCATGGTAACAAGTATGACCGATCAACTTTATGTAATCAATCAACTAAATATCTATGATTGATCAGTTGATGATTGTTTAAATTATATTCAAAATATGACCAATAATTTCAAAGGGCATGATCGACAAGTAGTGATCGGTCATTTGAAATACATGATCGATCAGGTGTGACCGATCAAGCTAAAAATATCATCGATAAGTTCATCAATAATTTGATATTCCAGAAAAAGAAACTTTCGGTTGAAGCTTGTTGAAGTTACAAATTTTGGAAACTTGATACAAAAGAACTATTACAAGTATTTTGAACAAAGAAACAATAAGTCTAAGCATCTGGATCTGCTTTAAATCCACACTTGTAGTCCTGCAATCATGGAAAATATGCGAGAGACTACAACATAATTTTATGTGTGTCATCTTTAAAATGTTAGAGGATAAAAAACTAACAATATCTCCATTTTCAATGATGACCAAATCTTTTTCAAACTCTTAAAAAAGTTGTAAACACTTAAGCATAAGCAATTATCAAAACATACTAGATATATGTGACTCGATATCAACACGACAAAAGAATCTTGAGATCCAATTTAAGTCTATATTTTAGCTCCTCCTTACTAAAAGAATCATTAAACTTTATTTTAATTCCTATAAGGTGAATAAGGTTATAAAACTTCTTATTTTTGAACAATTATTTCCCTTAGTTTATTAATCTTTATTTTATTCTACTTCCTATTCTCCCTTTGTAAACTTGATTTAAGCTCTTTCATTCTATTCTCCCCTTTTTTGTTATCAATTAAAAAATTAAGAGAGAATGAAAGAAAACATGCTTAATTCATTAATAAGTAGAAACACTTATAAAAAGTATTTATGTGGGCAAAAAATGGTTCCAATACAGAGAAAAAAGAAACAAACACAAAGACTAGAATACTAAGGGTTCGTTTGGTTGCAAGGTTGGGCAGGGTTGGGTACTATTCACAGGGCAGGGTGAATAGTAAACTGTGAGGAGGGGGCACCCCTGTGAATAGTACCCAACCCAACCCAACCCTGCCCAACCCTGCAACCAAACGAACCCTAAGAAACAACAATGAACTACATAGTCAGTCAGAAGGGGCATAATCGAAATCCTCAACATAGGGTAACCGAAGAGTTCTCTTGCTCTACTCAATGACTGTATGAGTGTCTGAGTTGTTGTCGTAATTAGGGGTTCTGAACTCAGAATCCTCTAACTCAGTAGCTTATTCTTCTTCAGGATCAGGGATAGGAGTAGGCATCTGAATTCCCCTGCATGGTCTGAAGGAGGAGCCACTATGGGCAGAAGGTTTGGGTGAAGGCTAAGGAGGAGTAGGTGCTTACTTAGGTACTGTGTGGTGAGCTCGTGCATGGAGTGCACGGGGCCTTGGTGTTGCAGGTGTTGGGGAAGGAGTGCGACATATGCATCATATGAATATTGTCTAACATCTAGTACAACATCTCATATTGATCATTTACGAGCTAAGCATATTTGTTCGAGAAGGATGCCATCTCCTACTGGAAATTCATCACTACATCAACCATCTCTTGTATCAGTTAGAACTCAAGAGAGTGAGCATCAATGATAGTCTGCCGGCTGAGCTGCTCCTCGGGGCCAAGGCGATAGTCAAAATATGCCCAAGTCAAATCAAAGGTTGAGGGGTTGGGAGGAACAAGCATAGGAACACATCCAGAAAAATGAGGGGCCAGAGTGGGAAGGACGAGTATGTCTCTATCGGTGGTGATAGGCAGCTCTACCTCTAGTTCATCAACCTCGCTCGTATAAAGCATCAACTCCAAGCTGGAGGATCTGACTCGAGTGATCTGGGTTGGGTCACAAGGAATAAAGACGACAAAGTGCTAGAGGTTGTGAGTAATCAAAAATCCTAACAATATGTGAGATCTGGGGGACTGAGAGAGAAGGTGACATTGATAGTGGGACTAGTTGAATGGTTGGACTTGAACAAAGACATAAATTAGTATTGAACCTCTACAGTCACATGTACAAGGTTTGATTTCTGGTTGTGAAAGCACTGGGAGAACACATAGTTAAGAAACCTAGGGAGTGGGCTAAGATTTGGTGCAATGAGCATCTTTGTAATGTTCTAGATGGGCATCAAGGCTTCTCTCAGCATGTCCTGAGATATCGTACCTAAAATATCAAAAATCATTGGACCCATGTTGGGACAACCAAGAATTGCTGAGATGATTGAAGGACCGATGACAAAGGTGGTCTTATTGACCGTGAACCTATGACAGTAGTGATTGGAATCATCAATGTCATTGAGGTTCATGTAGAACTCGATGATGGCATCAGATGAGATGGATTCAACGAAAGAATCTAAATAGCTAGGAAATGTCATGGGATCGAACAGATTCCTAATCCTTTTTCATGCTAAAGATCCTAGTGAACTATGGAAAATGGTTGTTGAAAACAACCCGCGAATTGGTCGAGAGGTCATGAACCTGAGATGAGAGAAGGTAAAGATATGGTCTTGTACAGAGGCGTATGGGATGAGTAGTTGGCTTTCAATCTCTTGGGAGGCATCTGAGATAGAGTAATGAGTTCCTATAATTAGCAGTAAGATTAGGAACGAGATGGATCTAAGAAAAGAGAAGAAAAATGAAGAAAACAGGGGGTCTATACTTCCAGATGATATGACATGAACTACTCTATAATCGATAAGGGTTGATCGATCAGACACTTGGAGATAATTGATCAGGCATATGCTAGGGCTCAAGAAAAGTTTGTATTCCGGCGGTCTTTCTTGCTCTTGAGTAGGTGTGCCGAGAAGGGATGCCTTGGGTTCCTATTTAAGGTTGATTGGAAGGCGATGGATGAGATCAATCACAAATTTTAAAAGATTTTTAGGTGTTCGTTCCCAATGTGTACTAGGTGTCCTTTTCAAAATTAGAGGGGCACCAAAAATTGAAATTTTGAAAATTCAAATTTCACCCAGATGATCGATCAGTCACCTCTGTATGATCGATCAGGGGTGATCGATCCATGTTTGATTAATGCTCGATCAAGGATGACTGATCAACCTACTTCAAATGATTGATCATGTGTGCTCTAAATGAGTTCCTTTTATGAATATTAAATTCGACAAATATCACTCATTTTGCATAATCCTAATTCTCTTCTAATGAACTTAAACTAAGTTGAGGCTAAAGGTTTTGTAAAAATGTCTGCAAGTTGTCTATCTGTTGATACGTAGTATAAACAGATTTCGTCTTTCAAGACATTTTCTCTAAGAAAGTGATGAGAACATCTACGTGCTTCATCCTAGAGTGGTTGACAGGGTTCATAGCTAATTTAATAGAGCTAGTGTTGTTGCACATTTTTTTATTCTAAAGTTTAAACCAAAGTAAGAAAGAGATTTTTCATCTAGAGTAGTTGAGAACAAGCTGAAGATGTAGTTTTATACTCTGCTTCAATAGGTTATAGTGCCACACAATTTTGTTTCTTAGAAAACCATGATACAATGGCATTCCCCATGAATTGGAAGGTGCCACTTGCACTTTTTCTATGCATATGACTACCAACATAATGTATGTCACTATATGCAAATAATGAATGCATCTTTGGATAAAACAAATCAAAATCTTTTGTATGAGTTAAATGATGAAAGATTCTTTTTATGACTTTTAGGTGGCTATCTTTTGGCACTGATTGAAAACGTGCAGCTAAACAGGTGCTAAACAATATATCATGTATGCTCGTAGTTGGATAAAGCAAAGAGTCAATCATACTTCTGTAAAGACTTTTGTTAATAGGCTTCCCGGACTCGTCCAGGTCAAGGTGAGTCGTAGAGCAATCGGAGTATACTTCCCTAAAATTTTGCCAAACCCGAACATTGTCAGCATCTCTTGTGTACTTCTATTGTGAAAAGAAACTATTTGACTCTGTCTGGTTGATCTGCAATAATAGAAAAAATTTGAGTTGTCCCATCATGCTCATCTCGAATTGTTCCTGCATAGCTTGAGAGAATTCCTTAAAAAGAGTTGCATTTGCAGAACCAAGCAGGATATCATCCACATAAATTTGTATAATTGATGGATCAACAGTTCACCATCTTCATTCCTTCATTTTGGCTTGAAATCCCATATAAAACACATGTAAATATCACTAGCTCTCATCTTTTAGAAAATCTTACATCATATTCTAATATTATATTATTATACCTTAACCCAAAATAAATGAATAAATAAGAAAATAAAAAGAAAGATAAATGAGGTTGTATATATATGTAATATATACAGACTAATCCTGATCCCGAGAGTAGGTCAAGTGTTGACCTAATCAACAAGGAATAAAGTATGGGGAGATAGGGTCCTTAACTTATAAATATCTCAGAAAACCAAGTTGACAATGTACATATTAATCATATTCATTATGTACATATCTTATACTATTTTATTTATCATCATATCAATCTCAAATAAAAAAAATTCTTCATGAAACTTGTACATAAAAATGTTCTTTAAATAATAAAAATATTTGAAAAACTAAATAATGTATAGAACAATAGGTACAACACTTCAAAGAGTCATAAAACAAGAATTAAAAGGTTAATATCTTCTCAATATGAACTCAAAATAAATCAAACTCTTTTCATTATGTTTAAAATAAAATAATCTTACAGATGAAAGTGGTTTCATAAAATTTAGAGTTAAGATGTGAAAGTTGGCTTTTTAGAGTGTCGTTGTACTTGTATAATTGTATATAACTTGTATTTATTTTAGTCTTTGCACTTTTTGTACATATTGTATTTTGAGTGTTTTAAACATATTTTATATTATTCATATAAAATACACATAAAAATAACAAACATTAAAAATAACCAAAAAAGGTACATTTACTTTATATGTATAATATTCCTATATTTGTATATGTCACTATTTATTTTTATCAATAAATAAATCCTTCAAAATAATACAAAATTATATTTATGAACACTAAATTATTTCCTAAATAAATAAAATACAAAATCCATAGTATATTTGTAAAAATAAATAAGTAAAAATACAATATACTATATATATGTAGTTTATACCTTTGAATACATGTATGTTAATTACTTAACTATTTAAATTAACTTATTCGATTTATTAAAAATCACCATAAGTAGTTTATTAATCTATAAAACTTTTTATTTTAAAGTTTTAAATTTAAGGTCATTTTATATTTATTTTATATTTATCTATATTATTTTTAATTTATTTTGTATTTTAATGGTTGGCCTTATTCAGGTTGGGCTCTGATTGGCCCGAACCTGAATGTTGACCGACTCGATCAACTCCCCCTCCACCTCCTAAACGCTTGTAACTCTCTAACCGCCTACTTCACCATTTATTCCAGCCCGTTTCCCAAACCAATAAACCTGAAACTCACCTCCATTAGCATGCGTGGATTCTAGATCCACACCCAATACATATTTCACCAATTCCCCTCGTTTCATGTGCCCTTCCCTCGTTTGAATTATGTCGCTCCTCTTCGCTTATTTAAGCATCTCCTGGTGTCCAGGCCCTATCTGATCCGTCCTTGGCCGCCATTTCTCCCCGATCTTGATCACCGGAATTCGAGCCTCGATGGGAAGCTCCTCATCGAGTAGGAGCGTGAGAGAGAAGGTTGGAGGTCAATCCGGTGCCGGTGGAATCCCTCCGACGAGCTCGAGCTTAATTAGCCCTTCACAGTCAGATCGAGGCGAAAACCATCCCAATATCCATCACAGTTCCTCGTTGGTAATGGTAGATTTTGAATTTTGTTCAATTCTCCCTTTTTGTCAATTTGATTTCAGTAGCAGTAGGATTTGAATCTTCCTCCAAACAATCACTCTTGTTTTGATCTGATTCATCTGATCAATCCCTTTCATCACGAATCTATGCTTGTCTACCCTTCGATCCGCATCTGATCACCTTA
The DNA here is from genome assembly GCA_037367405.1 of Ottelia alismoides. Lineage (NCBI taxonomy): Eukaryota > Viridiplantae > Streptophyta > Magnoliopsida > Alismatales > Hydrocharitaceae > Ottelia > Ottelia alismoides. Next base: position 716,309 of record JAZKJV010005973.1, read on the forward strand.
TATCATCATATCTGAGGTTTTGGGTTCAACTCTTCCATCATCACATGAATCTGATCCATTCCTCTTCATTTTTTGTCAAAACCCTTGATCGAGGCTCACAGAGCTTCGAGCTTCTTCAATAACTCTGTAGGGATCTGGAATAATCACTTGGAGTGTGCTTCGAGTTCATCGAAGCATTTGTAGCAAGTAAAAGATCTTCACTTCCAGATCTTGGATCAGCAACATCTAGTGCTTTTGATCTCCACTAGCTGACATGGAATCTTCACATCTAGCCGTTGAGGTCCTCATAGTTCTGATCCAATACGAACGAGAAAGATTTGAGAGTTCTAAGATCAACAGGTGTTGCCTTCAATTGAGTTCTTCCAAGATCATTTGAATCCGTCCGATTGGAGTAGTGATGCTCCAGATCAGATCGAGTCCGTCCAATTCCATCCAAAGTCAGTCTTCCGATCTGATCTGGAGTAGCTAATCCTAGCCATCCACCGCCTCAGTCGAAGCACATGTAAGGCATGCCTTCTTGATGAATTTTGCAGTCCATTCCTACAACTATTTATATTTGTAATTAAGTCATTTTTCTATAAATAAAACATTAAAATAATTGCTTGTATTCCCCTGTCTTTATTTTGATTTGCATTTTGGTCCATGTGAACTGTGTGCATGTGGTTCTCACATGCATTTGTAGATTAATTGTTCTTTCATTCCCAAAACATTTACTTTGTTAATAAGTGTTCAGACATTTTTAGTTAATGGATATTAAGTCCCTACTGGTGTTGATCACGTGGTCCCCTACGTGTTTTCCTAGAATAATTGTGCATTTTGCCCTGGAAATCTTTAATTTGTTAGTAAATGCTTAATTAGTTTCTATTAATTGCATTTAGATCCCTATAAAGATGCATTTAATTTCAATGCTTATTTTGCTTGATTTAATTAGCTCCATTTATTCAAAAATTCAACAAAAAAATGCAACATACCTAATAACCATATCTACCTCCAATAAAATCAGTTTTGAACATTAACTTTATTTTATAATTTTTAAAATACAAAAACAAACCTCATTTCACTGTTTCATTTAAAATTTTGAAAATTGTTTATAAAAAAAAGTCATGTATCTCACTTTTACTGTAGTTTATCACATATACAAAAATCAAATAGAAGTACAAACAGAAAACCTTAAAAATTAAAGTACATGCAAAACCTTATACAAATCATATAAAATTACACAAAAATCACAAAAATATGTTCCTGGACTTTTTTTGAAGCTTAATAAAAATTCTTTTGTACAAAATTAAGTTCTAGTTTGTTTGGGTTGAATTTCCATTTTAAAAATCACAAAAATAATTACTTATTTTCATTTGTAAATTGTTTTCAACTTTAATCAATATAAAATAAAAAAACCACAAAAATTACCAAAAATAGTAAAAAAATACTTAAAACCAAAAACATTTTATTTTTCTTATTTTTTATTTCACCCATTTTAAAAATCTAAAAAGGCTTTTATTTCATATATATATCTCACTAATAAATTGAAACTAAAATTTAAAATACATAAAACTTTGCAAAATTAAAATCAAAATATAAATTAAAAATTAGAAAATATAAAAATCATAAAATATATAAAAATTAATATATATATATATATAATTCACTAAAATACAGAAATCATTAAAATCATTAAAAAGGACATAAAACTAGAGAAATAAAAAAATTTTAAAATCCTATATTAATTAGAAATAATTAATTACCCTCATTTATTTATAGTCTTCATGAGTTTGGACATGGGTGTTATACCATGTAAAATAAAAAGCACAATTCACTAAGATAAATTTTTGTAGCCTAACTATGACACTGCATTTATCTTCTTAATTAAAAGACCGAGAACTGTGTGCAAATCAACAATCAATAAATCAGATAACACATACTTTACAAATAAAGTGCTCTACTTTTCCTACTGTGAATCCTGAGGTGGGTAGAAAGGTCCTTAGTCGGTCATGCCATGCTCGAGGATCTTGTTTAAGTCCGTAAAGGGCTTTTTTGAGCTTTAAAACCGTGTTCAGGTCTTGAGATGTCTTTAAAATCGGGTGGGTTGATTGACACAAAATACTTATTTAATGAATATGTTTAAGAAGGTGCTTTTGGCATACATTTGATACAGCTTGGTTCCTTTGAAACAAGTGGAAGTTAATAGCATTCTGATTGACTCAATCCTTGCAATATGTGCATAGGTTTCATCGAAATCAATGCCTTCTTGTTGAGTATATATTTGAGCAGCAAGTCTTCACTTGTTCCTAACAACTGTCCCTGACTCATGCATTTTGTTCTTAAAAACACACTTGGTTCTTATAACTGTGTGATTTTCAGATCTAAGCACAAGCTCCCATACCTAGTTTCTCTCCAATTGAATAAGTTCATCTTACATTGCCATTAACCAAGAATTAATGTTGCAAGCCTTGTCAAACTTCGGCTCAATTGACGATACAAATGTAGATATCACAAATGAATTTAAATGCAATCTTGTTTGGATTCCTTTCGAGATGTCCTCAATCACCAACTCTTTTGGGTGATCTCTAACAAAGCTAAAATCCTTGGGTAACCCGTGAGAATCTCTCTTCTAAGAGATGATGGAAGGATCTACTTGAGCATCTTCTTCAAATTCATATCCCTATAGCTAAGGAGTTTTACTAAGTTCCCATCAATTGAAATGTTAACCGCTTCTACGATATTCATTATTTTATTATTGAATACCATGTATACTTTACTTCTTGAAGAGTGATTTAGTAAGATTCCTGCTTCACTTTTAGGATCAAAATTGTCAAGATTTCCCTTAGTGTTAAGAATAAAACATTTACTTCAAAAAATACGGAAATATCATATTCGTGGTAAGCGTCCTAAATAGAGCACAAAAGGTGCGTGCTTAAATCCTTGTTGAATCGAAGTCTTGTTTAAGACATAGCATGTTATATTCGCATCATCTTCCCAAAACTATATAGGTAGATTGGATTCACATAGCATTGTGTGAGCACATTCCTTAAGAGTATGATTTTTCCATTCAACTATGACATTCTAAGCTAGTGTTTTGGGTGTAGAAAATTCATGCTTGATCCCAGCCTTAGTACAGTAGTAAAAAAAAGTTCTCAAACTCCCCACCATGATCACTTCTTAACCTAGTGATGGTAGATCTTTATTCATTCTAAATTCATTTGGCTAGCTTCTTAAATTGAGATAAGGCTATGTCCTTGGAAGAAATTAAGAAAATCCAAGTATAACGTGAGTAGTCATCTACTATGACAAAAGAATAGCGGCAACCACTTACTCTTTCAGATTTTGTGGGTCCAAAAAGATCTAGGTGTAAAATCTCTAATGGTCTGTTCGAGCTAATATTCTTCTGGAGTTTCAGGAGTTTTCTATGGATTTTTCCTAATTCGCATGTTGAGCACATGTTTACCTTCTTATAGAATAGTTTAGGAAGGTCTTTAACTAGGTCAAGTTTGCTAATCCTATAGATTAATTTAAAGTAAATGTGACCTAATAGTTTATTCCAGAGTAAAGGTTCTTCTTGTGCTGCTAGAAGACAATCTACCAATGAACACTCATTAAATCTAAGTACGTAGATACTTTTGCCTTAAGCATCAAGTCTAGTGTCTTCCTTAAGAATTTCAAAACAAGAAGGAAACACTGCTTTAAAACCATTATCACAGATATGAGACACACTCAAAATATTATGTTTCAAACCTTCAACAAGTCTAACATGACTAATAGAAGTTAGAGGATTTTTTATCGTTCCATTGCTGATTATCATACCTATGTGGTTGTTGCCAAAAGTAACCACCACAACAACCTTGGCATTGATGATGAGAAAAAATACCCTTATCTCCAATAATGTGTTGTGAAAATCCACTGTCCATGATCCACTTTCTGGTATGGTCTTTCTTGATGTCTTGCAAAATATGGTCTGGTCATGAATGGACATTCAATTTGTCTTATTTGGTTAACATTGGTTTCTACAAAATTTGTGGATTTCTTTGGTACCCATTGCTTACGGGTCCTTGGAGTGTTAGTGTAGTTCCTTGTATTATTCCTTGGTTCCACTATCCTCTTAGCTTTAACTTGGCCAGAAATCTTCTTATTAGGTAAAGCAGATTTTATTAGTTTTACGGATTTAGAACAACTAACCTTTTTTAGGTTGTACCCTAACCCACACTTAGTTCTACTTTCATAGTTACCTCCTAGTAATTTATCTAGGTTGTCCTTACCTTTAGTGAGTTTTGCTAGGTCATTTACTAAGGTGTGGTTGTTCTGATTTAGTTTACCTATAGCGATTTCTAAGTTACTATATTTGCCTTGAGTAGCTTAATTTCAGTTTCACGTTGTTTCTCAGAAACATACAGACTAGATGTGATTTCTCTAATATGGTCTTTCAAAAGCGAACCTCTTTTCAATTATCTTCTACTGTGGTTCGTGCAATTAATTTTAGCAACTTATTTTTTTTTAACTTAACAATTAAGTTGTGTAAGTGATGAGCCCGTATTTACCCCTAGTTAATTTGTTGGAATCAACGTTGATTTGTTCATTGCAGTCGGGCAAATTCGTATTAATCAAAAACCACAAGTTTAATTATTTGTCCAATGAAAATGAGCGTTCAATTTTTTTACTTGGACAAGCCCAAGGTCCAACTTAGTGAGGCCATTGTCTCTTTAGGTTGATTTATAGTCGACCTAGAGAGTAGGTTTTCAAAGAGGTATTTTTAAATGCAATAAATGAGTGAAATGCAATTTTGGTGAAGTTCGGGGAATAAAATATAATTTATGATGAAATTAAGTCCAAAAATCCTCAAACTTGTCCGAAATTTGAAATATGATGAAATTAGGCTACTATATTTTTTTGAAAATTTTGGGTGCAAATTGAATTAATTATAAATTAAATAATATAGACTAGGTGATTTTACGTTAATTAATTTTAATAAATACAAAACATCAATATTTTCTAGAAATTAATTTATCCTAGATAAGTTTGTATGATAGATATCCAAAATAATTTTAGTTCCTAAAAATACTAAGTGGGGAATAACTAAAAATCAATTACTAAGATCACCATTCAATTTATTATGGCCTATATATGCATGCAAATGAGATGAAATTTGGGCATAATGTAAAGCAATCTAAAATCTACCTATTTTGAATTTTTGGATTTTTTTTGCTTTAATGAATAATTAAATATCAATTTTAGAATAAAAAATAGGTAAACTACGCAATTTTTCACCAAATTGATTATAATAAATAATTCACTGATCACAAAAATGTAAATAAATGCTCATTAAATAGAAAATGAGTTACTCAACAAAATTTTATTTTTGATTTTAAAAATGATGTGAAATGATCATGCAAATTAATGCCTAAACACAAGGGTATTTATGCAAAATAGAAAATAAAACAAAATAAAAAAATAGCGCACAAGGGTGCTTCTTTAATTACCATCTAGTCCAGGGGCCTGCTGGCATGTAATCCAATGGGCGGGGGTATGCATGTGATATGTAGGAACTGCAGGGGGTCTCACTGTAAATCCTTCAAGGGGCGTGTGCCTTGCACATGCCTGCAATTGTTGGGGGTCTTCTTGATGTTTCTAGAATCTGCAAGGACGTGGCTGCAATTGTTCCCGCTCTCACATGCCTTGCACGTGAGGTGCGGTTGAGCAACAGGCGGGCTGGAATGTGGGGGGGTGGCGTAAGAGATGCTCGAGGCTGGTGGCGGCTGGGAAGTGGTGGCTGGACACGCGCAGCAGCGGGCGGCTGGCTGCTAGAGGAGCTGGGTACAGTGGAGCAGTAGGGGCGTCGCCACGTGTTGGAGATGGAGCCGCGGGGGCGCTGGATGGTGGTGGATGCGGACGCAGGCGGGGGTTGCGCAAGGCGGCAGGGACCGAGGGTGTGGTCGGCTGGAGTCGCTGGAGGAGCGACCGCTGATCTGGAGTGTGGCCAGTGGTGGGTGCACGACTGAGCACGGCTACTCGCAGCTGGAGCAGGGGGCGATGTCATAGCGGCGGTCACGAGAATGCGGCAAATGATGACAGACGAGGGGGGTTCACGTGGAGGGGCTGGCTGCGGGTGCTGGAGCGCGAGGAAAGCAATGGGCTGGGCACGCAGTGGTTGGCGACTGCGCATATGCAGCGCCGGACGCGTTATGGCTGACAGCGAGGGGGTGCACGGTGACACGTGGACCCGCTATTGCTGCTGCTCCTCCTCTTGGGGAGTCGTGGCCTGCTGGGCTGTGCGAGGGCACAATCGAATCCTGGACCTTAGGCGACACACGCCCGAGGTCCAGGGAGGAGGCTGGAGGCGTCTGAAGCTGTTGTCGTCGTCGACGTGGCTGCTAGGCGAGGGCCATGGTGGATGTGCGAGGGGATGATGATGTATGTAGATGGAGGGAAGATGATGGTGGGTGTATGATGTAAGGTGGAGGTGAAAATGAAGGAAGAAGAGAAGAAAACGGGTAGAACAAGGAAGATGTAGAGAAAGAAGAGAAGAAGGAGAGAGAGAGAGAGAGGAGCCTAGTGGTACAATCACATAATAAAAAAATCCATGCATTTGTTTAGCAAGGTTAAATTTCTATTTAATTGATTCAAGATATTCTCAAAAAATTAAATAGAAATCATGATTAGATTTATAGTATATAATTTATCCGTAGAAATGGAATTTGTTTGGTGATCTGGTGAAAGGATGATGGTGAAATAAAGATAGATAAGATATTAAGAGTAAGGTACGTTACCTGAGATGGGTCTTCGTCGATGGTCAAGCGAGCTTGACGGAGCTTCGTCTCTGGTCTTGGCCTCGATCAGCGAGGCAGAGGGTCGCTGAGAAGCTAGGCAGTCCCCTTGTGGAGGGATGCTACATGAACAAAGCTCACGGATCTTTCCAATAGCAGAAGATGGTTGGAACTCGTCGTCGCTCTACAGAATAAGGTTGTCACTATCACCTCGACCTCTCTGAAGCTGGATTTCTTCTCACGAAATTGACGGATGCCGTCGAATGGGGGTAGGTGTTGGCTATGTGAAGGGGATTGAGAGAGAAGAGGGGAAGGTCGTGAGGATATGTGCAATGTGCATGGGCACGGGACGTGAGGGGGGAGGTTGAATGGGTAGTGGGGATAGGGGGGAGAGAGAGAGACAGAGGAGAGAGTGTGCGTGAGAGGGAAGTGTGGGAGTAGAGGCACGAGACGTTGCATGGGAGAAAGAGAGAGATGAGAGAGAGCGTGAGAAGTGGAAAGAGAAAAACGTGAGGGGAGAGGGAAATAAAAGTGGGCCCTGTGGCACACCGTGGGGCTACCATGTGACGGCGAGAAAAATATAAATAGAAATAAAAAAATAAAAAAATAATAATAAAATAAATAAAAATTTAATATAAGTAAAATAAAATCAGATAATAAAAAATAATAAATAATTATAATAAATAACTAAAAGAAAAATAGGGGTGACACCTGGCGGCTCTAGAAGTCGCCACGTGTAGCTCCCATAAAAATCAAAAAATAAATGTGAAGAAAAATAAAAAATGAATAACAAAAGGGATCAGACCAAAAAGTGTTAACACAAAATTTGCTCGTCTCGACGAGATCTACAACTTTCATGAAGGATCAAAAATCAAAAGAAGTCATTTGTACAAAAAGTATTTTTGAGGGTATCTTATAGGTATAAAATACTATTTTTTTATCTTTTACAGATTTTTTGTCACTTTTAAATAAGAGAAAAATCAAAATAAAATTAGAGAAAATATGACAGGAATATTTACAATTTAATCTATTTTTTTGGATTTTTAATAATTAATAAAATAAAAAGACAAAATAAATGGTAGTTTGGTCAATATGTACAATATACAATAGGGGCTCAAAATCCAAGTTTTACATACGAACTCCGATTCTTTTGAATTTGGTCTTGTTTTGAAGGTATTTGAATGTATTAGAAGTGAGTAGAAGTCTATAGGAGACTGTATGGAGAGATATTCACATTTTAAGGTTCTTAGTCTCAAACTAAAGTTTGGATTTTATTAGTCGATTTTATAAGTTATTATTTTTTTGATATTTTTCCTTTATTAGTGTTAGTAATATATACACTATATAGTTTATTTTATTCAATCTTGAGTTAGATAAAATTAAATAAAAATAGGAAAATAAGGTGAATATACATGTGATGTTTACAAGTGAATTTGGCTTCTTATTTCATGCAAATATGCATGCTAAAATGCATACATTAATTCTAAAAGCATGAATGGAAATAATGCAAAATAAATGGAGATATGAAGCTAATTACTCAGAAACAAAGCTATATTTTTGACTTTTAGAGTGATGAATCACATATTCATCAGTAAGTCAGAAAGATCTTCATGTAATTCATCTAAAGATGGATCTTCGGAAATTACCTCTTCTCCTTCGAGAGCCATTAATCCGAGCAAGGCTTCTTCTTTACTTGAGTCATATGACATGCTTGCAGAACATGTTCAGGTGTCCGAGTCAGAGTTGGAAGAATCCCAAGTAATATTGAAGGATCTCCTCTATGGATACTTGTGAAGGTGTCTGTGACTTTTTCTCCACTCGTCTTTGAAAATTTTCTTTCCTTTACTGGAGTCGTGACTTTGAGTCTATTAAGAACATATTCTTTTGAGGAACGGACAATATTTCTTGAAATGTCCTTGTTTTTTATAATTGAAGCATTCTTGATTGATTTCTTTCTTTGCTTCATTTTTCTTAAAGAACTTCTTGAATTTTCTGGTGAGCATTGCTAGATCATCCTCTAAGCTTTCATCCAAAGTTGATTTGATTGCTTAGAGAGAAACTCCTTTATTCTTTTTGTTTTTGGCAACTATGTTGGTTGTCTGAGACTTCTCGACTTAGTTGGAAAGAAGCTTTCCCACAAGATCGTTAACTGGGATAGTGTTGACTCGTTGGCTTCCTTGATGATAGTCGTTGTCGTACTCCAAATCGGTGTGCGGGATCTGAGCATTTTTTTCACCTATTTGGCATTGATGACCTCAACCTTGAGATTTCTAAGATTGTTTATTATTGTCGAGAATTTGGTGTACATGTTACTGATGGACTTTCTGCTTTCCATCTTGAACTCTTATATCTATGTTGTTGTAAGCTTATTTTAGACTCTTGGAGCTTGATCGTACCTTTGCATGTAACACTAAGATTGTTTCAAATCTCGTACAATGTCTTGTATGCTTATATTTAGTTGAACTCAGCTATTGTAATGGCACAGAAGATTGTGTTCATGGCCTTTGAGTTGTATGCATCTTTTTTATCATCATAAGTGAGCATCGTTTTGATAATTAGTCTAGTATACTTAGTTTCTATGATATTCCAGACATCAATATTTATAGATGCTAAGAATATTTGCATTTGTACCTTCTAGTTGTTGTAGTGCTCCATTGAAGGGCGATGGCCTGATGGTTGACTGACTTTCAAAGTTCATGCTTGCTGAACCTGTCATATAGATCTTGAATAGTTACTTCGAGATACAGATCATTGCTCTGATACCAAATGTGATTTTGAGGGATCACGACATCGCTAGAGGGGTGTGAATAGTAGTGCGAGGCTGTTTTAAAAAACATTACGGAATAATCAACAAGAACAGATAAAATATTTAAGTAGATCAATCAACACACTTGCACAATATTTTTATGTGGAAATCCATATAGGTAAAAATAACGACCCGAGTCTTCCTAACTCAGGATTTCTTGATTAGCCAAGCTAATCAACTTCTTCGCGAAAGCCCAAGAAATTTACGCAGATATCTCAACAGTTTACAAAGTTGATGCTTCACAATCTTTGATCAAACACCAAGATCAACACTACAGATCTGACAATGTAGCACAAGAAGAAGAACATGAGAGATTTCGTCTTTCTTCATGCTCCCTTGGAGATCTCACATCCAAGAACTTCTCTGCACACTTGGGATCTGACACCTGAATTCCTGCAGATATATATTAACCGGAAACAAGATATATAGAACAATTATAATATCTAGAAATGTTATCTCCACATATATCAAGAATAATTCTTGAAATAGTGATAGATGATATATTGAGATAAAGACAACAGTATAATTGCATAGATAATTCTCGAAGAATAGCACAAGAAATTATATCACATATATCACAGGTAGATAATTAATATCGACCAATACAATAAAGGGATTTTTACACCCATAACCATGAGTAATTTCATAATAACATTCATAACCCTGCATAATCATGAATTACATGAGAAAACCCGGATAGTCACTCTGTCTTACACTCATAACCCACCATATGAATGAGTTAATCTAACCAACCTATGATCTAACAGTTAGGATTATCCAAAATAAAAAAAGAAAGGAAAAAATAAATGACAAGGTGGAGGCACGTTTGCAAGCGGATGCGGTGACGGTGGGAGGGCATTTTCGTTGCAGGTTGGTGGAGGGAGTCAGAAGGCAGGTCGAGCTTCGAGCTCTGGCAGCAGGCGAGAGACGAGAAGCTCGATGGGGGGCCTCGAGCTTCGGCTGGACGGGGATGGGGGGGTACTTCAAGCTTCGGCTGGGGGCGGAGGGGGGGCTCGAGCTTCGTTGTCAGGTTCTTGTTGGGGTTTTGGGTGGGGGGCAAGGGGGCTCGAGCTTCGGCGGTGCGTGGGCCAGGAGCTTCGAGTAGGGGAGGAGCGGGTGGGACACGGGGAGGGTGGGGGCTTTGAAGCTTCGAGCAAGGGAGGACTAGGCAGGGGGTCTTTGAGCTTCAGCAGTGCCCGGGGCGGGAGCTTCGAGCAGGGAAATAGCCGGCGGGACGCCAAGGGGAGGTGGCTTTGAGCGTCGGCGGTGCGCGGGGTCCTGAAAGAGGAGAGGAGCGGGCTGGGGGTGGAAGGGGGATTTGAGCTTCGATCGGCTGGGTGGGGAGGCTTGGGGAGAGCTGCTCGGTGCTGGCTCGGATTCAGCTTCAGGGAGAGATGTTGATCGATGCCGTCTGCAGTGGATGGTAGGAGGAGCTACTGCTGGGGAGGGCTTCGAGCAGAGGATCGATGGTGAGCTTATCGACAGCGGGTTGCTTTGGGCTTCAAGGCAGGGGAGGATCGGAGAAGGGATTGACGACGGGTTGCTTCAAGTAGGCTTCGACTGGGGAAGAGAGAATGGCATGTTTTGTAAATAAGAATGAGATTTAGGGGCATTGCAATCTTTTTTAACGGAAACCGTCAAATATAATGGAGGTCCTAAACAGAATACAACACGGGGTTATGTCATGTAAGAGTTAAGCACTACTCGGGGTTTCTCATTTAATTCATGATTATGCAGGGTTATGAATGTTATTGCGAAATTTTCTTAGGGTAATGGGTGTAAAAATCCCTACAATAAATATCATTGCATTGAAAGAGACTGCCAAAAGAACTCTGATTGATGCAGAAGAGCTTGAATAATGGCGAGTGGATCGAAGACTATTGATCTGAACAACTTGCTTCGTACCTTTTTTAACCTAGAATATTCTTCTTAAATATCAAACGAGATGAAGAACATGAGAAACATTATTGAGAAAATCACTCGAAAAGAATTTCTTACTTTTCTAAATAAAAGTAAGAGTGATTACTCAAATGGTGTGTTCCAACATTGGGTATGTGATCCTTTATATAGGAGCTCAAAAAAAGTGGTCGTCAGAATACAAATATGTAATAACTCGATCGAGCCAAGGAACCAAGGTTCAGTCTCGAATGGATTACGATGTCTGAAAAGTTGGATCTGGCAATCGCGGTATTGGTTGCTCTCTCGACACGCAACACCCGACCTAATCGAATCATCAACAATCAACCCACAATAATGGATATGCAATAAATGTAAAATGCAAGTCAAAATTTATTTTATTTAACTCTACAAAATGTATATAGGTGCATGTATCAGAGCATCGAACCACAGAGAGCAAATGGTGGACAGCTTTAATTATTAATAACTATTGCTAAATAGTTATAATAATTTTTTTTTATCCTTTTTCCTTTTTTATGTGGGCTTTTATATATTTAATTTTTATGGATTTTTAATTGTTTTGTATTTTTATATTTTCTATTTTTAGAATTTTATGTTCTTTTTTATTTTGCAAAATTTTAAATTATTTTTCTAATTTTTAAAATAATATATATAATTATTTATAATAATAATATTATTATATACAATATAAATAATATATAAGATATAAAGTATATATAGGGTATTATATTTTTAAATATACATAAATATAGACAAAATAAAGAAAATAAACTATTTTTGTGTTTTTATATTTTTTCTCTATTTTCAGTAATTTTATAGATTTTTTACAAATTTGTATGAATTTTTAAAGAAAAATATAATAAAATAGTGTACAGATTAATTACTCGAACTTGTTTTAGGTTTAATAATCATACATAAGTTCAAAATTAACTTAAACTATTTTTAATATGTAGAATATAATATATAGAAAATTCACAAATAGAAATATATATTTTTAGATTTTTCTTAGTTTTTGCTAATTTTCATAATATTTTCAAGGTTTTGTGATTTTTATGTTTTATATTTTGTATTTTTAGGGATTTTTGTATATGTGGTAATATATGATATAATATTACTTAATATAATTTTTGGAGGTGTTTTTCTATTTTTTATGGGTTTTAACAATTAAACAAAATAAAAATGAATGTTTTGTATTTTCAATAAATTAGAAAACTATCTAAAATGCAATGAAAAAAATATATGTCATCAAGCAATATGTGAGACACTTAAATAAATTTTCCTACATTTTTTGAAGCAATAAAAATATTTATAAAGACAAATATACATAAAAATAAAATGATGAACTAGTAGGAACCTATTTGCAATTATAATAAAATTTAAATGTGTTTCAAAACAAGTCCATAACGCTCAAGGGCATACATGCAATTAACCTAAAAGTACACCTCATGTGGGACGACATGTGGGGTAATGTGTACTAGACCTATGTGCAAATATCAAGAGCATAGGGTTCTAGTTGCAAATAACATATAAAATATTACACGTAACTAATTATTTATAAGACTTATTTAAAATTACAAAAGGTGGAGGAGTGCTCGGGTAATTTATCCCTATGTGTACGCTAACAAGCGACGGGAATGATTTCACTTAAGTAGATCAATGGCTCGTAGCACTTGATACTGCTTCGTGAATGTAAGGCCAAGATTTTATTTTGGCTCTTGATCTGACGGTTTTGAAGCTTGGCATCCAAAGGCAGTTGGTCAACATGGGATACACTCTTAATCCACTGGTCGCAAGGATGCTTGGAAGAACAAGGGGAAGAACACACACTGGAGCTGCTTCAAATGATCGATTCTTCACCCCCAGGTTGTCCCTCCAACTTCTGAAGGTCTCAAAAGGGAGTTGATGCTCCTCTTCAGCGACTAAGGTGGGTAAATGGGTACAAGCCCCATCGATGGCGGCCTAAAGGAGACCGGCACATGGAGCCGCTTTGCAGGCTCAAATCAACCCTCTTATAGGGTTCTCTGGAGCGTGGACCTGCATCAAAAAGTAAAGTGGCTCAAGGGAAACCTCATCGACCAAGATTGAAGCTAAATATCGTAGGAAATGGAGAAGGTGGTGAGCTTCCGACGATGAGCAGAGGAGGAAGCTCGATTGGACTTTATCCTTGCATGATTGAGGTGGATGAGATGATCTGAAGGATATAAAAGAGTAGGGCAGTGGTCCAGGCATCGAAAGACAGTCATGGACTAGTGGAACGAGGTTGGAGCCTAGTGCTTTGACGTATTGAGGATTTAGGATTTTCAGCAAGCAAGGTAAAATTAGACTAAACTAAGTTAGGATCTACACTAAGGAATGAAAATAGACTTAAAATAACCTAAGATAGCTGCTCACTAAGTCAAGAACACCTACGAGAAGATCCCGCATGGAGGAGCTCCGAGAGGATCTGAATCACCTCCGATCGGGCACCTTCTCACTTTGAATCGATAGGGCACGCCTTTTGTCACAAGGAGCGTCCTCCATAAGTTAGTCCAAGGGGTTAGTGATGGAAAAGAGGGATTGAACTTGAATGGAAGGGGGAAGTTTCTGTTTTATTGCTGACAAGGAGGGGGTAGTTGGATTAGGGTTTTTAGTCTGATCGATGCATAGTTGACTTAACAAAAGGTAGGGCATGATGGATGGGAGTACTGAGATGATTTTTCATGAAGAAAGTGAGTTGAATTGAGCAATGTACATGGCGTGAAAAATGGAGGAAACAGACTGCTCGAGAGGTCTGACAAGAGGGCGATGGAGGAAGGACAGTTGACTGGAAGTCAACGAATGCGTAGGACGCATCATGACAAAATAAGGATTAATACTCTTATTAATTCAATTAAAAATATTAAATGATTTTATTAATTAAAAATAAAAATATGAAAACTTTTCTTTAATTTTCAGATTATTCATGAATATTTTTATTTATTTTTACAACCTTATTTATTAGGTGTCAATTTTTACAAGTCTATACATAGGTACATTTACCTATATTTTAAGTACTTTATTTTTATTTTATATTTTAAATTTTATTATCATATTTACATATTTTATATATTTATAATATATTTAGATATATATTTACATATTTTTATTTTATTTTCTAATTTTATTTATCTACTTAAATAAATATATGAATGTACATTATAGGTATAGTATACCTATATATTTTATTCCATGATCTATTTTAATGCACTTTTTAATGGTTTTATTTTATGTCTATATTTTTAATATGTTGCAAATGAATTTTTTTCAAATATTAAAAAAAATGTAAAAAGAGTAAGAATATAAAGAATAGAATACATGAATAAAATATGCAAGTATATGTACAATGGGACCCTAGAAAGCTGGCTTTTGCATATTAACTCCATTTTAAATGAAACATCTTCTTTAGATAGACAATTTAATTTAGAACATAATGAAGGTGAGTTTGATGAATTTGAGCTCATATGGAGAAGATATTGATCAGTGAAGTTCGGTTTACAGCTTTTTCATTTGTGTATCCTAATTTCATAGTGTATTATTTTTATGTGCAATTATATTAACATTTTTTTATATATTTTATGTACAAGTTTCATATTGATCATTTTATTATTTGAGGTCTATAAAATAACGGCTTATCTTGAATAGTATAAATTAGGGTTTCTATACAGTATAGACCCTTGTCTTTCTATACTTTATTCTTTATCGACCTAGTCAATACTGACTTTGTCTACGGTTTAGGATCATTCAGTATCTTTGATACTTCATTT
This sequence comes from Ottelia alismoides, assembly GCA_037367405.1. Classification (NCBI taxonomy): domain Eukaryota; kingdom Viridiplantae; phylum Streptophyta; class Magnoliopsida; order Alismatales; family Hydrocharitaceae; genus Ottelia; species Ottelia alismoides. The sequence continues at coordinate 731,566 of JAZKJV010005973.1, forward strand.
ATTTTTCTTTTTTCTTCATTCTTTTATTTTGAATTTAAATACAAGTATTGATTTATTTTTTACAGGTAAATCATGAATGTTAATTTGCACAAGTTAGCATTATTTACATGTATTTTAATAAGGATTTAAATGCAAAATGGAAGAATGAAGGTAGATTAATGGTTATTCATCAATATGGTAGAAAATCAAATGATATTTCCTAACATGATCCATTAGGATAAGAACTATGATCGATCAACTATAAATAATCGATCAGCTAAATAACTATGATCGATCAATTATTGACCATTTGAATGATATTCAAAATATGATCGATAATTTCAAAAGGCATGACCAACAAGTAGAGATCGATCATTTGAAATACAAGATCGATCAGGTATGATCCATCAAGGTGAAAATATGATCGATAAGTTCATAAAAAATTCGATATTCTAGGAAAGGAAACTTTTGGTTGAAGCTCGCTAAAGTTACAACTTTTGCAAACTTGATACAGAAGAACTATTACAAGTCTTTTGAAATAAAGATACAACAAGTCTAAGAATCTCCATCTGCTTTGGACCCACATTTGCAGTCCAACAGTCACATAAAATATGTGAGAGACTACAATATAATTTTGTGTGTGTGTCATCTTTAAAATCTTGAAGGATAAAAAACTAACACATTATACTACAAGGGTCTCCAGCTCATAGAGGTAACAAAAAATTTTGATTATGTGATCTCTGACTGAGATCCCTTATTGCATCTTGTAGCATATAAGTTATTTCATCAAGTTGTAGCGTCGAGTATGTTTCACATTACCGAACATTTCGTTCAGATTCATGATTTTATCTTGGACATTCTCTTTGACACATGTTGCTTCTGATGCACATTTAACAGAGGGACCCCAGAATATAACAGTGAGTCAACGAGTGATCCTCTTCATAATTAAATTGAATTTCTCCCGCTGACAGAGGGTTATTAAACTTGATATTATTGAGCACATGTTCGACGAGCTCAGTAGAAAGAACAGTTCTAAACTACAAATCCAATGCGAGTAATTTAGTCTAGTCAACTAATTGACCTCCAGAAGCTTGTTAAGTTGGTTCATGGATTTTATCTAAGATTAAAACATGCACTTATTAGTACACATTAAAAATATATACTTTTCCTTTGATTAAGAATTTTTATTCAAAGTTGTCTTGCCCTTTGATACTTTGAAAGCCTACTCCTTTATCCAACTTCCAAAGAAACAGATACACTTATCACTATATCTCTAGAAAGATATGGGATCTCTCTTTCACCTTTGTCGCGTGCCCTAATTATATGAGAACATGCAACTCTAGTAAGCTTTCCACCTTGCACGTTCAAGTTGCATTCCCAATTTGATCTTTGACACCCAAGCCCACCACCCCTAAGGTTATGTTGACCATTGTCGTTTGAACTAACCATCAACGGGAATAAAACTCTCTATGTGCAATCCAATACCACCTCAATTTTATGAGGAACAATATTGGGGTTACTATACATATAGCATGTCTCTTATGAGAAGTATAGAGCCTGATCCGTATGTGCTTTTACATTGGATCTATGACTTCGCATAGGCATCTCTGTCATACAATCGATGGTGATGATACTCTCAACCTTGACGAAAGACCATGGATGTCATCATATGATCCTCCGAATCCCATTCAAATTTCGATTGATCATTTCAAATCATATTATCATGAAAAATCCTTCTAAGTAAAATCCAATCAGTATAATTACAGACTGTAAATAACTGGATCATTAATTTAGTCATATTAAATTATCAATCTAATTCAACCAACAAACAATTCTTGCTTGATATTTTATTATATAGCATACACTCTCATAAGTATGGATTTTCCAATTTTAGTTGTTATATTACGCCTTAATTGTGCACCATGCTATACTTCCTTAAACAAATCCAACCAGATGCTCGAGTTATGCTGGGAGGGAGCATTTCCTGGCATTTCAAGGTGTAAATTAAGGAACCAAGCCATCATACTGATGAATCTCCATTTCATCACCTTTATTCTATCATTTTGGCCTTAAAAACCCAGATAAATGCATGTATAGCATTAATTTTACAAAATAACACTCAGAAATTAACAATATATACTTCTAAAAACATGTACTTAATATTAAATTGAAAGAATAAATTAAATAAAAGAAAAGGAATCAAGTGTCAAAGATATTGAGTGACCCTAGACCCCGAGACTCAGTCATTGTGATGACTTGGTACACAAGGAATAAAGTAGGGGGAGATAGGGCAACCAAATGTACAGAAAACACCACTCAGAAACCCTAATTCTATAGCTAAATAATAGGCTTTTCGGACCTATTTTACTTTCCATATTATAACTCAAATCAATAAACTCTCAACATGAAACTTGTACATAAAAAAACAAAGAAAATAGATAAGTTATTTTACTCAAAAAAATACACAATGCATTAGGGACACACAAAATAAAAAGTCGTATCTAAAACTTTCCAGAAATGTATCTTCTCCACGCATACTTAAAATTGATCAAGCTTAGCTTTATTGTTCATAAAATTAAATTATATATTTCATGAAGGTGGTTTCATTATACATGGAGTTAAGATGCAAAAGTTAACTTTTGGGTCCATGTTGTACTGTAAACATGTATATAGTAATCAATATATTTTTTCTTCATATTTTTAGGTTTCTTATATTTTATATACTTATAAATATTATTCAAAATACATTCCAATAATAAGCTTAAAATAAAATAATATAAAATACACTAAAATAAATAATGTATAAAATATATAGGTAAATTATACCTATATAACACATGTACATAATTATTTAAGTAAATAAATAAAATATATAGGTTAACTATATTTGGCCCTCTTCGCCCCCTTTGTCAGAGGTCTCATGATCTCTGACTTCTCCAAATTTTTGGCCACAAACCAAGGCTCAAAACGCCTTGGTTCCTTCACCGAAATCTTCCCCCATACTTCGCTCTATTCGCCATCACCCTACCGTCCACAAATTCCATCTCCATGGCAAGCTCCCCTCAAACTTCATTCCATCTATGAGCATAAATAAGCAACCTATACCCATCTTATGAATTTTAATCCCTCTCCATGCTTCGTAACCCCAAAGGAACCGTCGAGTGTGAATCTTGAGTGACAGTTGAGCCTCCCCAACCTGTCGGCGTGGAGAAGAAGCGGCTGGAGGTGGTCTACCATTGTCGAGTTTCACAGGTTCGATGATGGTCTCCTACTCCATGTTTTACGCAAGTATGAGCTGCCAATTTAGGTTCATTTCATCGCTTTTATTTCCGGTAGTGTAATGTAGTTTTCAATTCGATCGGCTAGCTTGTAGGTTAATTTAATTTTAAGCTTTAGATCTGTTGGAACCTTAAGCTCCAGCTTGAAATTCATCGTACCCTGATTGTTTTGACCCATATCTCCACCCTCACTTCGATCACGGTCATGTTATCCCCACTTCCCCATTGTTTTCCCCTCGGTCCGTCAAGGATCGAGGCCCACTGAAGCACATCGTTTGTCATTCGTTGATGCCTACTCTGTTCATTCTACTGTTCATCTTCATTCTAGGTCGAGGAAGTCCCCCTCAATCCGCTCTTCATTTTTATGTAGGAACCATCTTCGAACAAGCACCTGGAAGTCCACTCGAAGCTTATCTCATACCTCCAGGTGCGTCAACTTGCTTTCCCCCTATGATGGGGCCTGGACCCATTTAGACCCTCATGCACATGCGGGGCCTTCCAGCAGCATTTTTAACTCATCAGCAAGGAAGGAGGAGGCTAGAGGATGGAGATCTTTCTGATCGAAGCTTGCCAGGGTTCTTGTTATTTCGAGTTCTTCCATCAGCTTCCTAAGCCGTCGGATCGAGGAAAAGGTCCTGATCTAATCTGGGTCCTCATTTTCAGTCGAAGAGAAGCCCGTTTCCTATCGTACAATCGAGTGACGTGATACAAGGAGAAGCGCTGGATCGAGCCACTTTAAGGGGTAAACTTCATCGAGCCCCTCCACCTTTTTGCATTTATTAAGAAGTCTCGTAAATATTAAAGTATGCTTAAAGTTTTGTGTAGAAATTAGAAGGAACCCCTTGGACTTATTGAATATTGCTATCAAGTCCACACAAGCTCACTTCATGTGGCCACCCACGTGAGGCAGGAAAATTGTAAGGGAGCCCTTCCATGTTCTATTATTCCTTTTTAGTATTTAAAATCGTAATATAAGTGTTAAATTTAAGGGCATTTTGCATGGGACAACTTGAATTTAATTTAAATTGCAAAAATACCCTTACAGGTAGTTTATTTATTTCCATGCATTTCTATTTTTAGTAAATATCTCCCTTATCTTAAAAAAATGGGAAAACTTCTATAGATGTATGATATTCTGCTGATGCACACTAGCATTTTATTTAGGCATTTAAAGTCTTTTTCCATTAATTAAAAATAGAATAGGAGCTATTTATTCCTTATTTAGACATAAAATTACAAAAAATTATAAACTTGCTTTAAAAATTCCAAAAAATACATAGTATATATTACAATATATTATCACTCCAGATCAAAAACACAAAAAATATATAATAAAAACATTAGAAATTGAAAACCCCTAAAATTCTCATAAAAATCAATAACAATTCCACAAAAATACAAAAAATATTTTTCTATTCTATTTTTTTTATTTTTATTACATATTATATATTAAAAATATTGTTAGGTTTTGGACTATTTATATATTTTTGAAACCTAAAATAATTCATCCTATTTATTATTACTATTGTTTTATATATTTAAATCAATTAAAAATACCTAAAAATAGAAAAAAACTATAATAAAATTCATAAAAATAAAGAAAAATTATAAAAACATGGAAATAAATTATTTTATAAATTTTGTATATATAGCTATTTTTAAAAACATTGAAAACCTAAATAGACAATATATACTTATATTTATTTATGTTCATATAATTATTATATTATTAATTATATATACCCATAAATATAATTAGACCTTTAAAAAATAAAAAGGACTATTCTTGTATATATTTTACTATATTTCTATATTTTTATTTAATGTATGCCTTATGTATTATTTATTATCTATTATATCTTTATTTCTATATATAAATATATATTATATCTTTAAAAATAAAAAGGAAAAATTTTGAAAATTTAAAATTAAAAAAAATTTTGAAAATATAATATATATATATATAACAATAAAAATCCATAAAATTAAATATAATTAAAACCCATGAAAAATCAAGAAAGCAGAAAAAGTACAAAAATATAATTGTTTTTTATTCCATTAAATGACAATAATTACACCTATTTATGATTTTCTCTCAGTGGTTCGACCCCTACACTTGTCGTCTATACACATCTTTATGTAAGGTATAGTAAATTTCACCATGCATTCCTTTATTGTTTTATCTATATTGTGGGACGATTATTTGTCGAATTGATAGATTACGTGTCAAGAGTCGAGAGAGAGCCGATACAACGACTATCGGTTCTGACATGTCAGGCATCGTAGTCTCCTCCAAGACCAGATATTAGACACCCTTGATCGATCTCTTCAACAAAATGGCATCATTACCGAGGAGAAACGCTTAGGATAGGTTTAGTGTACAAATTCATCTACATAATTAGTTATCTTTTATTCCTTTTTACAAATTATTTTTTATCTACTTCTTACCACTTTCTTTGTTTAATTCTTTGTGAGGGCCTGCTACGTCAGGATGGCATTCTAGGAAGCTGAGGCAGTCAATCTTAGTGGAGACTGGCTCTTTCTTCACGAGCCGGTAGGAGAGAGCAAGAAAGAGAGAGAGAGAGAAAGAGAGAGAAGAGCAGCTCAGCTTAGTTCTTATTTTATTTTGTGAGAGAGAAACCTTTTATTTTTCCATAATTAAATTGTAATAATACATGTACCCAAGGACATCTGGAAACTTAAACTTTTGCGGGCCTATTTTACCAAGTGTCTGTTCACTTGGGGGCCCGCTCATTTTCATCGTGTTTTCTTCGCCTTCTACCGTTTTATTCTCCCCAATTTTCCACTAGTTTTTATTTGTTTTCCGTACTTTGAGTTTTCTGCATTTATTTTCTATAATTTATATGAATAAGCCCTTAGATTTTTAGGATTTGCTTGATCGGTCAATCTAGATCTAAACACTTGATATTTGCATGTGCCTATAGATTCTACTATTGGACTTAGATCAAACTTAATTAATTCTTCACGCTAATAGCAATGCATGCTTAGGGCGATTTCACCAGCTTGCATTTGCATGTAGTGTAATTTAAATTATTTTTCTTGCATCCTGCACAGAGAGCGCTGGGAAGCAATGTGAGTCTTCTTACTGAGCATGCATCTTTTGATACAAGGGTGAGATTTCCATCCTAGTATCCAATTGCATAGCTTTTCCGCTATCTCCGGCAGTTTTGTATCACTTCGAAATTTAAAGAAAAATCAAAAAAATTGTTAGGCGAATTCTTCTTAAAAATACTCAAAAAAAAGTGAAAACCCAAAATTAAATATGAGGGAAATATTCAATAAACTTTGAACAAAACTAAAATTTGTAACGACTACATTGTTTTAGGTTCATAAGGCCTGCATTGTTTTTAGGTACCAACCAGATAGAGTGAGGCACAACCCATAAGTATTAGAGCTAAAAACCCAGTCTGTGGTTGCCTTGATTATCACATGGGCATGCTAAAGTACCGACGCTTCTATCGTACATTGGAGAGTATAGCTTGGTCTGCTTACAGACTTAGTATGAAGTATTAAGCATAGGCCATGCCTTCATGGTCTATTTCTTTAGCTGAGTACTTGGCCTAGGACTGATATCAAAGACCTCAAAAGGTGCAAACTACATGTTACAAAGGAATTGGGAAGTACGAGATACTTTTCTGGCAATACTCACTCTTCTATAGGGCTAGCCTCCAAGGACTTGTTAAAAGATTTTGCCTGAAAAATAAAATAAATCAAAAAAATAAAAATAGTCGAACTCTTACGGCTTCACATTGTGTGAGTTGGTGAATCCATTTTGCATTGTGTTTTTTGAATAAGAATTAGGTCAAAGATACAGTCATGTGAACATGCGCCCTTTTCTCATTTCTTTTTTGCCTTTCTCATTTTGAGCATTCTACTGTTTTCCTCTTCATTTCATCTATTTTTCATCACCATATTCCACTCCTCATCTATTCTGCTTCTATCCAATATGTCAACTCATGGATGGTTTAGTCGGGACCCCGCCGACACCTTCATTGATTCCATGAACTTGATGTCTTCAATAATTTGAGGTAATTCCCAAGAACCCGGTTCAGACTTTGTGAATCGATCTCCATACTCCTTGACTTCTTCTCATTCCTTAATAAATTGGGATCACTCTTCTCCCGCCAATTGCCCCTTGTGGATGGAGATCGATTTCAATGCATATCAAATGCTCCATTCACATTCATCTGGAATTGACCCTAATTCTAGACCCATCTTTCCATCAGGTGGCCCAATTTTCCAATCTGATTGGGCTACATTTTATGGTGCAAATCAAGAACTGACACTAGACCATGCTCAGATACATTCCTGAGTTTGAATTAGAGATGGCTCCTCAAGGGAAGGAGAAGGGACCGAATCAGCTAGATCAGAACACCATGAATGCACAATTGCTCGCATCTATACAGTCTATCCAACAGCATCTGATAGATTAGGCACTTTCTCAGGTCACCTTCTAAGACATGCTAATTAACATGAGGCGAGAGAGAGAGCGCATAGGAGGAGATGATGATGATGATGATGATGAACAAGGAGATGGACCTCGTGGAGGACTGGCAGATGAGCCAAGGAGAGAGGCTCACAAGCCTACTCTTAAAGAGACCTACAATCCTGGCACTGACCAGATGACTGAGTGGATACAGTTTCTTGTAGTCTACGGGCATTTTGAGCTGAAGCCTCAGTTCTTGGCTCTTCTCCCTTCTTTTTATGGGGAACACCAATGAAGAGCCATATATACATCGCTAATAGTTCTCTCACATCTGTCGCACCACTCACTACCCTAACATCCTGTTAGGTGTAGTCAAGATGATCGCATTCCCCCTTCAGCCTTCAGGATAAGTCTCTACACGAGATAAATCAATTGGGTAAGGTTGTGACGACCTGGTAGGAACTGAAGTCTACGTTCCTCCACAAATTTTATCCATTGGGTCGTCTTAATTAGATGCGAGCCAGGATTTCAAACTTCTCCCAAGGACCGCACGAGTCCATTCATGAAGCCGGGGAAAGGTTCACAGATTTACAAGATAAATGCCTCCACCATGATATTCCTCAGACCAGTCTGGTCCAACACTTTTTCGAGGGCCTGGCTTCAGAAAGTCAGAGGCTAGTGGATGCCAGATATGGCGGATATCATTTCAATAAGGATGAAGATGCTGTCTGGCAAATATTTGATGGAATGGCCAAAGGATTGGCGACTTTGTCTTCATCTCGTGCATACCAGCGACAGCCATAGACCCACCATAATCTACTGAACATGGCAGCATCCCATGAATCGGACAGGGAAGAGAGTTCCAACCTCAGCATTACAGGGAGCCACCTGTCCAAAGTTGATATCATTGAGAAATGATCACAAGATCTCTAGAAATTATATGTGATCGAACAAAGAACCCAGCACCTGGACAAGCTAGATCAGATTTTGAAGGAGTTAAGGCTACTGGTTAGCATCATCAATGTTGTACAATTTGCGATCCCATCAGCTGCAACTCCTGCCGAGACAAAAGAGCCTTCATGGAAATACCAATCTTAACCGAGTTTAGATCAGCCTCAGGTCCATCATGTATATTATGTGCAGGCGTCTAACCAGGCACCACAGTCACCGCAGTAACATCTTATAGTATACCAGCCCGAGCCCCAACTTCCCACATATGCTAACCCATTTTCCCACCACCACCCTGAATTTAAGAAGTTAACTGCATATGGAACAATGATGCATAATTGGCCCATCCAGGCGAACAACAACAGGGCCAATCGTTCGCTATTCGGTCGTATTATTATCCCTCTAGTGGGAGGTTTGTACAGAACCACCAACCTCTATAGAAGCAAACTCCACCTTATCAGAATATCTAGAGACATAATCATTCATACCAGCAGCCGTCGTACCGCCAGTACCAACCGCATCACAATTATGTGGCTGCTCAACACCAGCAGTACCTCCCTCCTACTCAATGTCATTAGCAGCAACTCTGTACTTAGTATAATCATCAGTTTTCCCCCTCTCAGTCTCACCAACAGTATCACTACTAGTGTGGTTAGCACATTGAAATCAAGGCAGCTCCAGTGAACCCTGCTCTAGACTTCTTGGCCCAATTAGTCAAAGGCCTTGCAGAGATGAGTCAAAAGCTCGATGAGCTCACCGCCACAAAGACTCCTATTCTAGCACAGGTCGAGGCCAACCCCAACAACTTCAAAAGGAAAGAACATGTAGTGTGTGATATCTCGTCCGGACTCGCAGAGTCTAGTATTTCAGATTTTATGTTATCTCATGCAGTGACTCTCAGGAGCGGTAGGACATTACAGTCGTCTGCCATACAGAATGGAAAGATTAAAGCAGCTTCTAGTAAGTAGTCTTATGCATCAGTCGGTCCAACAATAGAGCCAAGTGAAGAAGATTATGATGGAGGAGCAGCACCAGCCCACCCTACCACCTTCAACAACAAAAAGAACAAAAAATCAGCAAAAATAAAATCTTCAAAAAGATAAGAAGGGTCAAAACCAAGCCGCACCAGCCCTGGAGGAGCTAGCACCAGCAATACTTCTAGCACAGTCTAATGAAGCCTAAGCTCATGTAGATACATTTTTTCCTGTTTTGCATGGATGTCAACCTTCTGATCAACCACTTATACATAATGATGTAATTAAGAATAGTGTATTTTCTCTTGTGAATATTCCTTTTCCTGGAGCAATGAAAAATATAAAAAAACAAAAAATTGAAAAATGCATTGTCTAATCCTGGTGTTGTGGAAATTATTGAAAATCTTGTATTAAATATGTCATTGATGAAGGCCATGGAATACATGCTAGCGGTGAAGAAAGGTTTAAAATAGGCATGTACCTCTAAGTGTCAAAGCCGTAAGAACATATGCAATCGAGAGAAAAGCACATCTAAACCATGGCCACTATGAACGTTATCAGCGATCTCCCATAAAAAAAGAAAGGCAAGGTATCACCCTTAATCAGATGCCAGATTTTCGATCAGAGTTTTAAGCGAACTCTGCTTGATAGTGGCTCTTTTATAAACCTCATGCCCTCCTCATTTCTTGAAGAATTTGGGCTTGGACCACTTAAACCCACACGAATGATCCTGAAATTTGCGGATCGATCTATCAAGCGGCCTAAGGGTTTACTAGAAGACGTTATCGTGACGGTACAGGACATGCACTTTCCAATAGATTTTGTCATCCTAGACAAGGACTCTCCTGCACCATTGCTCTAAACTCACATCATTCTTGGTTAACTATTCCTTCGAACTGCCGAAGCGATCATCGACTGTGGGCCTGGAAAGATCGTACTTCACTCATGCACCGACAAGGTCACTATGGATATGATCAGCGAGCCAAAAGACGCATCTGATGAAAGGAATCCATAAGTAGTAGTTGAAGACTGTGACATTGTTGATATTAGTGATCAAAAAGTTTCTCTGAATGATATTCTAACATAGGAAGTCCTCTCTACAGAGGAGGACATGGACAACACAGTAGATCCTTGCTCAATTGTCAATTGGGAGACAGATTCTAACTCACCAATTAGCTTGTATATGTTTGGTACATTTTTATCAGATCAAAGAATGATAGTGGTGGACATCACCTCATTGAATTCAGCAAACCATCTACCTACCAGCATAGTGTCTAAAGTGTTCGCAAAGCAAACTCTACAATTACTTGAACTTAAACAGCTCTTGGCAGGTCTGAAATATTCTTTCCTTGCGGGTAAAGAATACATATATCCAATCATCATCGGTAGCGGGCTAATCCGGATTAAGAATCTCGACTACTCGAGGTTCTAGAGAAAAACTGCAAGGTACTTGGTTGGAAAGTTTCGGATCTCTGAGGGATAAATCCATCCTTGTGTTCACACCATATCTATCTTGAAGATGCCTGCAAATCGACCTAGGAATTTCAGATAAGATTAAACCCAAATCTTAGGGACGTAATGATGAAGGAGATCACGAAGTGGTATGAAGCAGGTTTCATTTATCTCATCTTCAACTCAAAATGGGTGAGTCACATGCATGTTGTTCCAAAGAAAATATTGCTCATTATTCTTAAGAATGACTAAGGAGAGGAGATTCCTACTCAGGTACCAACATCTTTATGTATGTGTGTGTTGATTACTGCCGCCTGAATTCAGCTACAAAGAAGGACCACTTCCCGCTTCCATTCATTGATCAAGCGCTTGAGAGACTAGCTAGTAAAGAATTCTTCTTTTTCTTAGAGGGGTACTCCTAGTACAACCAGGACGTGATGCCCCTAAGGATCAAGAGAAAACAACCTTCACCTACCCATTCGGTACATGCATTCAGAAGAATTCTATTTGGATTGTGCAATGCTCCTGCCACATTCCAAAGGTGTATGCATGTCGACTTTACCGATATGGTCGGGTGTTTTCTCGAAATTTTTTTATGGGTGATTTCTCAATCTACGTGACATCTTCTATTCATGTCTTATGCACCTAGAAAATGTGTTGCAGAAATTTTGTGAAGTGAATTTGATTTTATCATGTTAAAAGAGTCACTCCATGGTCATCGAAGGTACTGTGCTGGGCCATGTCACTTCCAAACAAGGCATGGAAGCCGATTCGGTGAAGTTAGATGTCATTGCTAAATTAGATCCACCTTGAAATGTAAAAAATGTGAGGTCATTTCTGGGGCATGTTGTCAAGGACTTTAGCAAACTTGCACGACCTCTTACAGAGCTACTCTGTAAGGAGATCGAGTTCATTGTTGATGAAAAAGGTTCTCTAATCATATTATCAACTAAAAGATCAGTCACTAAGGCTCCAGTCCTATAGCCACTCGATTGCTCTCTCTCGATCGAGAATAAGACGGATGCACCAGATTTCACAGTTGGGGATGTCTTAGGACAAAGAAGGGAAAAATTGTCCTATCCCATTTACCATGCCAGCAAAACACTTGATGAAGCATAGAAAAAATATGCAATAATAGAGAAAGAATTGTTGGAAGCTATTTTCTCTTTAGAGAAGTTCAGATCATATCTTCTCGGATCGAAAGTCATTGTTTTCACTGACCACTCTACTATTGGAAACCTACAGTAGAAGAAGAATGCCAAATCACATATACTCAGATGGATCCTTCAACTCCAGGAATTTGTCTTGGAAATCAGAGACAAGACTGGAGTTCAGAATGTGGTAGTAGATCACATGTCTAGAATTGAATGCCTAGTTAATCAAACGATCAGTGCACCGATAACAGAGACCTTTCCTGATGAATCCATCCTCAGCATTGGATCTCTCCTTTGGTATGCTGATATTGTGAACTACCTTGTATCTGGGGTAGTTCCAAAATATTGGACGAGAATCAAGAAGGACAAGTTCATGTCCGATATCCACTTCTACTAATGGGAAGATCCATACCTATTCAGGGGAGGAACAGATTACATTTGGCATCAGTGTATTCCTCAAGAGGAGTACACAAGTATCCTCGAGCACTGCCATAAGCTCGAATCTGGTGGACACCATTCTCTAAGTTGAACAGTAGCAAATATACTGCAGTGTGGCCTCTGGTGGCCGACACTATTTAAGGATGCCAATGGGTATGCCAAAGCATGCACTCATTGTCAGAAGATGGGAAAACCCTCGGTGTTAAAGATTATATGCCCCTCAAGTTCATTCAGATATATGATGTGTTCGACACATGGAGCATTGATTTCATGGGCCCATTTCCTATCAGTCAGGGTTATGAATACAACCTGCTTATCGTGGACTATATGAGTTGATGGATTGAATCTATCCCTGCTCGAGCCGCTGATAGTTGCACCATGTGCCGATTCTTGAAATATAACATCATCTTGCAGTTTAAGATATCGAAGATTCTGATCTCATACGAGGGTAGCTGCTTTATAAATAAAAAGGATAAGAAACTTGTCAAGGAGTACAGCATTGATCATTGTGTTGCATCTCCTTATCATCCTTAATCTAATGTCCTGGTTGATTTATCAAATAGAGAAATCAAGATGATCCTTCATAAACTTGTGGGGATGGACAAAAAATTTTGTTAGAACTCCTGGATTTAGTTCTCTGGGCTTACAGAACCGCTAACAAGTCTCCCTTGAGCATCTCGCCCTATAATCTTGTCTATGGAAAGCCTTGCCATCTGCCTGTGGAACTAACTCATAAATCACTCTGGGCAGTAAATATCTATAACCTCAACTCACAGAAAGGTGGTCAGAACAAAATGATAGATCTAAACAAGCTTCTGGAATTTAGAAACTATGCCTACGACAATAGTTTGATGTACAAAGAAAAGGTCAAACTTTGGCACATGTCAGAAGAAAGACCTTCGAATCTAGACAAAAAGTGTGGTTGTTCGAAGCGAATTTGAAGAGTTCTCCGAGCAAATTAAAGAGTAAATGGATAGGGCTTTGCATAGTCAGAACTGTGCATGACAACAAAAGCATCTTGATATATGAATTGGCATCTAATGCATCACCATTCATTGTGAATGTTCAATTGTTGAAGCCATATTTAGAGCACGACACATTCCTGACCTTTGTCGATTCAATTCAAGTAGTTTTTTATGAATATTTCACAGCAACAACAATAGTGGAGTCGGGCAATGCCACCCAAAATAACTTTGATTAATGTACTTCTTTTCTTTTCAATTTCCCAATTCTTTCATTGTTCCTTGATGCACTTGTCCTATTCACATGTGTTATACTTAGGATATATTTCATCCTAAGTATAGGGGAGATGAGTGTATTCGAGTTATTCATTATCCATTCTCTCGCATGTCTCAACTTAATGATATTCTGTCTACACATAGGGATATTTCATCCTAAGTATGGGCGAAAAAGCCGAGCCCATTTGAGTGCTTAAATTCTGATCCTCGATCATCCCTATTTTGTATCCAGTCTGTTATACTTAGGATCGATTAATCCTAAGTATAGGGGGATGATTGACTTCTTATTTATTAAGTTGTTGTAGTATAGAATTTCCTATACCCAACATGAGTTAAGTCTTTCTTTTTCTCTTTGATCACTATGAGGACAAAGCTCAAGCTAAGTATAGGGGGGTCGTATATACGTTGTATATACTTTAGCCATAACTTGTACTTTCATATTTTTGAATAATATGGCTAATATATTATATGGCAAGGGTATACGATTAATCAACTGTAAAGAATACACTCTAATTATGTATACAATTTTTCAAAAATTCTTTCTAAATATGACCAATTAATCGGTTTAAAAATGTTTTGCAAAATGATTTAAAAAATGTTGTAAAATGACTTAAAAAATCTTTTGAAAACCATTTGGAAAACTTTTGTAAAATATTTTCAAACCTTTATAAAAGACTTTTGTAAAATTTTGTTCATTTCAATTTTATTTTTGAAAATTCAGTTTGCAAATTATTTGGGAAATGTTTGTAAAAATATTTTGAAAAATCTATCCATATTGTTTGAAAAATCTTTGCAAGTGATTTTCAAAGTTTGTAAAGAGTACGTAAAATAGTTTGTAAAAAATTATTTGAAATAAAATTTTCAAAATATTTGTAAAAATATTTTCAAATAGTTTGTTAGAACCTTATATATATTATGATGAATAATAACACTAATAAAATTATGTATATACATAATCCTTGTATAAAACATGTAAATAACATCTGACTTAACCTATGTAAATTTCTAGTATGAAATCTACAATTAATTCTTGAAAATAAGCACGCACTCCCTTGTAAGTATTATCAAATACTTCTTTCACTATCCTTTATTCAAAAATACCTAAAAATTTCAAGATTTTCAAAACCCAAAAAATGCAAAATGTTTTCAAAAATTGCATAAAAATTTGGAAAACTTTTCGAAAATCCATGAAAAGTTCAAAATCAGAAAATAAGCTTCACAAAAAGATTTTCTTACATATGCATTTTTCAGAATGATCAAGACAAGTGAACAAGTTTAAATAAAGTCTGAAGATTAGAGCTTGTTCTAGACCTTAATCCATCTAATTTCAGATGAACCCATTAAGGATTGGAATTGAGATGTTTCAGGTAACCTTGACGTAATTCTTTTTGTTCAATGAGACTATGTTCACGAGTCGATTCAATGTGTCTAACTAAAGCCCTTTGTGTCATTTGTATGACTCTTGAGACAGTTAGCTGACTATAAACCTTGCACTTAACACTTAGCTCGACTGAGATGGATTGTTGAAAGATCTTGGAGTCTAAGTCTGGATGATACTAGGTTTCTTCGTCAAGGGTGGCTCAGGAACCATTCTTGGGGATTGTTGAAACTGGTACTTCGACCTACTTCCTTCAATAGCATGGACATCTAGCGATTAGAGACTGGATTGAAACAATACTTCGGATGGGGAATGGTCTGCAAGCACAACTTTATCCAAGACCCCAAAACATGGGCAGAGCAAAAGATTCTATATCTGTCGTGGCAAAATAAGAATGCAGAGCAATGGCATATCAAGAAAATATCCAAAAAGAAGCCTCTACTAAAAATACCAAAAATTTCGAGTTTCAAGAAAAAGCTTGCTTCTTGGTGAAGACTCATTTACATTGGCCGAGCTTCACAAGGAAATGCGACTGCACAGGCCCATTTCCACTTCTTCTCACATTCTCTTAGCTTCTCTCCCCTTTTAGTTGTGAACTAGAATGTACCTGATCTTAGAAGGAAATATTCGTCCCCCCCCCCCCCCCCCGAGGATGAGTTTCCATAGGAGGAGACTCCTTGATAGTTCAGTGATTTGTCTAGGAAGAGTTAGCACATTCACACACATGGTACTTGTCATTTCAAGGTTGCAAGAGTATGCGATTGAAAGTATGGTTTTGATCAGACTGTGAATTGAACTGAATAGAGGATTATGGAACCTAAGGGATTTTGTATCACACTTCCAAACCTTAATGCAGTTCCAAACAAACCAAGAATCCAAAGGCCTTGACTGAGCTCCAAACGTTGATTTTATTAAGACAAGTTTAAAAGTCAAAAACTATTCCATGTTCTTTCTTTTTCTTTTCTTTATTTTTTTTACTGCACTCATTAGCGTAAGTGTTTGCTAGGTACTAGCAAAGATAGGTATATGGGGTAATGAATCTCCATTTCATCATCTTTATTTTTCATTTTGGCCTTAAATCCTGAGATAAATGCAATCATATATCTTTAATTTGTACAAAATAACATTCAATAATCGATAATATATATTGCATAAAAACTTTAATTTAATACTAAAATAAATGAATAAAGGAAAGAAAAGAAAAAGAATGAATTGTCAAAGATATTGAGTGTCCTAGAGCATGAGACACGGTCATCATGATGAATTGGTCCACAATGAATAAAGTAGAAGGATAGGGCAACCAAATATACATAAAACACCCCATAGAATCCCTAATTCTATTACTCAATAATAGAATTTTCATACCTATTTTATTTTCCATTATTTATACCTCAAATCAATAAACCCTCAACATGAAACTTATACATAAAAATAAAAAGAAAAATATAAATTTTATTTCACTCAAAAATAATGCACATTGCACCTGGGACACACAAAACAAAAAGACACAAAGAAAACATTCTAGACATGTATCTTCTCCATACATATTCAAAATTGACCAGACTCACCTTATTGTTCATAAAATTAAATTATCTATTTAATGAAGGTGGTTTCATTAAAAATAGAGTTAAGATGCAGAAGTTGGCTTTTGGGTCCCTATTGTATTGTATACGTGTATATAAAAAAAGTGCTAAGCCTTTCTCCCACTATAAGTAGGGTCGGCTACATGGATTCTTGCTCAAATCCATGTTGAAAGATTCGACTATTTTTTACGCTGGCCTATACGTGTATATAATAATCAATATATTTATTCTTTACATTTTTAGGTTTCTTATATTTTTATATACTTGTAAATATCGTTCAAAATACATTCCAATAATAAACTTAAAAAAATCATGTAAATAATTTAAAATAAATAATGTATAAAATCTATAGGTAAGCTATACCTATATAATAAATGTACATAATTAGCTGAGTAAATAAATAAAAAATACAATAAAAATATATAAATGTGTAATTGAATAAGTTATAAATATTTAAAATACCTATATATAATAATAAAATATAAAATACAAAGAAAAATAAAATACTATAAATACATGTATATACACCTATGTATATACTTGTAATTATTAACATATAATATATATTCTTGTAAAAAAAATAAAATCAAAATAAATTACTACATAAAATTACAACCATTTTTATGTTTTAAGCTAAAATTAATAAAATCATCTATTATCTTTAAATAGTTTAATAAGGGAATTATCCCTCTCTTTTTCCCGGTTGGTCCATGCGGATCAACTAAAAGGCATGGACTGTTGACCACCCGATCAGCTATCTAGCCCTCTCCACCCCCTTTATCAGAGGTCTTGTGACCTCAGGCTTCTCCACATTTTTGGCCATGAAGCAAGGCCCGAAACTCTTTGGTTCCTTCACTGAGCTCTTCCCCCATATTTCCCTCTACCTCGCCATCACCCTACCATCTACCAACTCCATCTCCATTGCACGCAAGATCCCCTCGAACTTCACTCCATCTCTGCTCGTAAATAGGCAACATGTACCCCTCTTTCGAGTTTTAATCCCTATTCCTACTTTGTATCCCCAAAGGAACCATCGAATGTGAATCTTGGGTGACTACTAAGCCTCCCTAGCATGTCAGTTTGGAGAAGAAGCGGCTGGAGGCGGTCCACCATCGTCGAGTTTCACAGCTCCAGCGAGGGTCTCTTGCTCCCTGTTTTACACAAGTATGAGATGTTAATTTAGGTTTATTTCATCACTTTTAGTTCCAGTAATGTAATGTACTTTTCTATTCGATCGATTAGCTTGTAGGTTTGTTTAATTTTAAGCTTTAGATCAGCTGGAGCCTTAAACTCCATCCTGAAATTCATCATACCCTAACTGTTCGACCTATGTCTCCACCCCCTCTTCAATCATAGTCATCTTCTCCAAACTTCCCCTCTATTTCCTACAATGATCGAGGTCCACCGAAGGGCACCCTTTGCCATTCGCTAGAGCTTCAATGCCCATTCTGTTCTGTCTATTATTCAGCGTCATTCTAGGTCGAGGAGGTCCATCTCGAGCCCCTATTCATTTTTGTGTAGGAACCATCTTCGAACGAGCACTTGGAAGTCCATTCGAAACTTAACTCATACCTCCAGGTGCATCAAGCTTCAGGCCCCCTCCAATGGGGCCTGGACCCATTTAGACCCTCCTGTAGATGCGAGGGCCTTCCAACAACGTTTTGAGCCCATCAACAAGGAAGGAGGAGGCTGGAGAGTGGAGATCTTCCCGATCGAAGCTAGCTTGGGCTCTTGTTCTTCTAAATTCTTCCATCATCCTCTTGAGTTGTTTGATCGAGGAAAGGGCCCAGATCTAAACCATGCCCTCCAATTCAGTCGAAGCAAAGCCGTTGCCCATCGTAGGATCGAGTAACATGGCGTAAGGGGAAGCACCTGATCGAGCCACTTAAAGAGGTAAACTTCATCAAGCCCCTCTTACTTTTTTGTATTTACTAAGAAGTCCTATAAATATTAAAGTGCACTTAAAGTTTTGTGTAGAAATTGCAAGGACCCCTTGGACTTATTGAATATTGCTATCAAGTCTATGCCAACTCACCACATGTGGTGACCTACGTGAGGCGGGAAAAGTGCAAGGGAGCCCTCCTGACTTTTGTTATTTGTTTTAGCATTTTAAATTATAATATAAATGTTAAAGTCTAGGTTATTTTGTACAGAACACTTTGTATTTAACTTTAATTGCAAAAAATACCCCTTCTAGGCAGTTTATTTATTTCCTTGCTTTTCTATTTTTAGTAAATAGCTCCTTATCTTAAAAATTATGGGAAATTTGTTGTAGATGTCTAATATTCTATTGATGCATGCTAGCATTTTTATTTAGGCATTTAAAGTCTTTTTTAATTTATTAAAAATAGAATAGGAGCTATTTATTCCTTATTTAAGCAAAAAAATACAAAAAATATAAATTTAAAAAATACAAAAAAAATACATACTATATATTACTATATATTATCACACTAGATCAAAAATCACATAAAAATATAAAATAAAAACATTAAAATTGAAAACAAAACCCCAAAAGTTTTATAAAAATCAGTAAAAATTCTAAAAAAATATAAAAATAGCTTTCTAATCTTTATTTTTATTTATATTACATGCTATATATTAAAAATATTTTTGGGACTTTTTGGACTATTTATCTATTTTTAAAATCCAAATAATTCAACCTATTTAGTATACCTACTATTTTGTATATTTAAATCAATTAAAAATACCTGAAAATTAGCAAAATTGTAATAAAATCACAAATATAGAGAAAATTATAAAAATACTAAAATACTTTACTTTGTAAGTTTTGTGTATATATATAGTTATACTTAAAAATATAAAACCCTAAGTAGACTATATATACTTATATTTACTTATATTCATCTAATTATTACTATTATTAATTATAAATACTTATATATATATCTATAATTAAACCTTCAAAAAAATAAGAAGAATTATTCTTGTATATATTTCCTTATATTTTTATATTTTTTTATTATATACCTTATATATTCTTTATTATGTCTATTATATGGTTATTACAATATATAGATTTATATTATATCTTTAAAAGGAAAAACTAAAAATTTACAAAAAAATAAAAAGGAAAAAATAAAAATTATGAACATAAAATATATAACTTCAAAAATCCATAAAAATTAAATATAAAATAAAGCCCACAAAAAAATCAAAAAAGAAAAAAAGTACAAAACTATAATTGTTGTTTATTTTCATTAAATGATAACAATTATACCTATCCACGATTTTCTCTAAGCGGTTCGACCACTGCACTTGCTTCCTATACACATCTTTACATAGGGTATAATAAATTTCACCATGCATTCCTTTATTGTTTTATCTATGTTGTGGGTTGATTGTTTGGCGAATTGATTTATTATGTACAGAGAGCTGAGAGAGAGTCGATACAATGATTGTCGGATATGTCGTGTCAGACACCGCAAGCTCCTCGAAAACCGGATGATAGGAACCCATGATCGATCTCTTCAACACATACCTAGTCTAGACACCATCTACATTCCAATTCGGAACAACATAATTGGGTTTATTTGTACTTGCAGTTTTGTCAATTATTTTTGACCGACATGATATTGTATAATAATCTCTCCTAGAAGTTTGAAATTAATATCATTTTAATTATCACAAAAATCTAAGATATCAAGCAACAAATTGTTTTGGGTCTGAACTATCTAGTTACAACAATTGCAGTTTAAATTCAGTTTCTATCATGAAATAATCATTCAAAAGTTGTTTGTGATCTGAATATTTATGTAAATAGTTGATTCAACAATCAATCAAGGCATACCACATATTTTCATGATTTATTTTTAATGATAAACACATAAAAATGTCATCAATCTGATCATATCATACTCCGACCCTAGTCAACAAAATACTACATATCTTAGGCTATCGGATTCAGAATCACACAAAATAAAAGCATGTGATTTGCATGTTTAATTATGACATTAATAATATATTTTAATATGTTTTAAGAGAGGAAAAACTCTAGCAAAATTCTTTTGGTTACAATTCCTCATGTAGAAACGACACACTAGGGAACTTTTCGTATCTGATTTGCACGATCATAGCCAATTATTTACCTGATTTTGGGGGTTATATTTATACATTCTAATATGATTTACTATCCTGAAATCCTTTCATAATAGGGGCATTGATGAATCTACGATTCGTCATCTTTATTCATTTATTTTAGCTTAAAATCCCTTATAAAACGCATGTATATAACACTAACTCCATATTCTTACTAACTTGCATCTGTGTAAATATTGTACACTTCTTACCATTTTAACCTAAAATAAATAAATAAAGAAATAAAGGAAAAATAAAGAAAAGAAAATAAAAAAAGAAGACTATATATATGTAATAGATACAGGCTGACATGTACCCCGAGAGAAGGTCAAGTATTCACATGATCGACCAGGAATAAAGTAGGGGGAGATATGGTACTTAATCAGAAAATCCAAAAATATTTTGTGTTGTGTATACTTGTATACTACACTATTTTATTTGTACATAAATTGACCTCAAACAAAATAATTTTCAAAACAAAAGTTGTAAATAAAAATATGTACTAAATAATAAAAATAATTGTACAATCAAATCTTGTACAGAATAAAAGCAACCGTACTT
This sequence comes from Ottelia alismoides, assembly GCA_037367405.1. Lineage (NCBI taxonomy): Eukaryota > Viridiplantae > Streptophyta > Magnoliopsida > Alismatales > Hydrocharitaceae > Ottelia > Ottelia alismoides. The sequence goes on from JAZKJV010005973.1 coordinate 753,094, forward strand.
GGAAAAAGCCACTAAGTGCCAATTCCAACTCCATATGAATTCAAATTGAACCAAACTCATTTCCATTGTATTTTAAATTAAATTATCTTTAAAATGGCTGTGATTTCATAATTTTTTGAGTTATAGGTGAAAAGTTGATTTTTAGGGGTGGTTTGTACAATTTTCCCATTTATTTGTACATATTATATTTTGTAAATATTTGTAAATAATTTTAATAATTATTTAAAATAAAAATAAAAAATAAATTTTTATAAAAACAAAAAAAACTAATTTGCTTATTTACCCATGTATATAATGTCATATATGTAGACATCATATGTATATAGTTAATTTTCTTAACTAACTACCACAAAAAATAAAAAAATTAACATTTATTTTTTAACAAAAAAATAAAAAATTAACATTTATTTTTTAAATAAATAAAGTGACGAAAATACAAAAAAAATAATTATTTTTTGTAAATAACTCTAACATTTATCTTTTTACTTTATCTCATTTCAATTTTGTTTTCTCTCTTATCTCTTATCTTCATTCAAAATTTCAAAAATTCAAACTCCATTATCATTTATATTTATATGGCTCCTTCTCCCTCATTCCAACTTGATCAATATTTGGTGAGAGGAGCCCGATCTCTGAGATTCTTCTTGTCGCAGAAGGGTACCTAGCCTCCGAGCCATCCGGTGACAGCGAGTCGACCGTCGTCGAGGTAATCAAGGTCTTTTCTACTCCTAAGGTGAGATACACTTTCTCTTATTTTTATCCTAGGTTAATCGTAGTTTTATTTTTCTCTTCTCTATTTCGTTGTCAATTTTTTTATCTAGATCTTAAAAATCCATCATGATTTGATCCGCCACCAACTTGATTTTTCATCTCACATCGCGATCTCTCCACATGATTTTCTACCTATCACGATCTCTCAACTTCGGTCACGCACGATGGTCGGAGACTTGGATCCATTCCTCATTTTTCGCAGGATCCCCATTCACATCTTCTGTTTTGATTTTGGGGTCGAGCCATCGAGCTCGTATCATCATTTATTTATAAATAAAAAAATAAAAAACAAAAAAAAATATATTTGTTTTCTTTCTCTCTAACATTTGTTTTGCAGGACCATCTATAAAATAATAAATAACATTTCTTGAATTTTCTGTTTTTAATTTCTCTATTTTGGATTTACAAAAAAATAAAAAAAGAGGTTTTTTATTACTGTTTGCTGTTTACAATTGAAAATAAAAAAAACATGGGCAGCCGCCCCACCGCGGGCATCCCAGGCCTGTGGCCCTCCACCCGCGCACGCTGCCTCTGCCGTCGTGCGCGGTACCGTCGCCCGCCAGGCATCGCCTCCCGCCATCCTCTCCTCTGCCAGAGCATCATCGGCCGCCCTTTGACCTTCACCGACACACCTCCACGCCAACGTCTACTCTGCCTGGATTTGACCACCATCGCACGCGCGGAGGAGAGCAGAGACCCCTCGATCCACCTGCGCGCAGCCATCATCAGCCGTACGCCCTCTTGTCGCTGCGACTAGTCGCGACCATCACAACCGTCACCGCTCCGCTGTCGTCCGTACGCGCGAAGCCCACAGCTGCCGTGTCTCCGTGGAAGCCCACAGCTGCCGTGTCTCCGTGGAAGCCCCCGCGTCGCCAGCGCGAGCCGCACCTCCGCTTGGCGGAGCACCGTGCCAACTCCACCGATCTTCATTACAGACCTGCCCTGTGCCGCCTACCGCGATCTGCCGCTGCCACTGCCCTCGCCTCCATCCTGTTGAAGCCGTGCCTCCGTCGAAGAAACCTGCCTACGCCACCGCTCCACCACGCTGGACACCGCCGCTGGTGGTCTTGAGGAAGAGGAAGGGAGGGGTGGCGTACACCACCCTCTTGCTTTTGGAGAACAGACATAAACATGGAACCCTAGGGTATAGAATAAATATTCTGGAAAAATTTCAACTCTACCCCCGGAAGGTTTTTAAACTACAAAGAGGCCCCTGCCAGAATTCACATCATTTACTATTGGGTAATTTACACTCTACCCTCTTTAATACTTCTGTTATTTATTTAATGCCAAAACATTAAGTATTTACATTCTAGTCCTGTATTTCCATATTGTTTATCTTGCATTATTGAAATAAATATTTCGTTTGGTCAATAAAATTCCCAAAAATCATATTATGTTCCTAATGTGTTTATCTTTCTAGTATAAATTTTTCATCGTATTTTTTCATTATTTAATATTATTAAAAAATCAAAAACAATGTCTTTCTCTCTTCCTGAAATTCAAAGTTCATAAAAATTTGAATATTTCTCTAAAAATTCCAAAAAAATAGAGTAGTTGTATTTCATTACCTTTTAATTTCTATCCAAATTTTAACGCATAATTCTTTTCAAAAACCAAAAAAAATGAAAACATCATAAATCTTATAAAAATCACATAAAATTCTACAAAAATCTAAAAATCATGATTTCAGTTCCTATATGTAGATATTTGTATATATTTTATCAAAATAATTGCCAGGCATTTTGAGCACTTAAAATATTTTTAAGTTGCAAATTACTCCAGGCTGTGCATTATCTCTCATTTTTACCACTGTTTGATTTTTAGAAAAATACAAAAACATCTGAAAATTCTACAAAAATTCTCAAAAATATTTCAAAACTCTTAAAACCCAAAAATATTTTCTCTGGATTTCTCTAAGAACTTTTGATATAATTAAAAATACAAAAAAAGTTTGGTGTACGTATTTCTTATCTTGTGCATATTGTCCATTATTTGAAAAATTAAAAAAATGCAAAATTAAAATCACTAAAAATTTGAAAATAAAAAAATAGAAAAAAATAGAAATCAAAAAAAATTAAAATAAATAAAAAGGAAAAATCCACAAAACCAAGATAGTTTGCCATTGAGATTCCTTTTTCTCTTAATTGATCATTCTATTATTTGAATAACCCTTGGGAATTGTAGTCTTTCTGAGTTTGATCTGGTCCGCTATACAGGAAAATAAGTAGCAAAAAAATTTTCTTGCTCTACATTATTTTCTATAATTAATTTGCAGCGAGAGAAGAGAGAAAAAACTATTTGTTTGTTGATGCTTGATTGGGTTGCAACGGCTTGTTTATAATTCAGATAATTAAAACCCCTGAAAAGCTTATCAACAAAATGGCGCCATTGCCGGGGAGGCACAGCGAGGGTAGTTAGGTTTCTCTTTTGACCTGCTATTCTTGGTTGTATATAACTATTTATATCTTACCACATTAACTCCATTGTTCATATTCCCTGCATTTATTCATTTTTTTCTTCTTGCTCATATTTGATAATTGTGTTTCTTACACATTCTCTCTTTTCTTTTTCTTGCGAGGGCCCGCGGAGCGAAGGAGGAGATCCTAGGAGAGACGAAGCACCCAAGTGAAGTGGAGGCAGTTTGATTCTTCACTGAGCTACAGGATAGCGTGAGAGGAGGAGAAGAAAAATTGAAGGAGACCAAAAAAGGATTTATTTATTTTTTTTCTAGCATTTGAACCCTTGTAAACGAACATTCATTTGTTGCGTGGTCTATTTCACCAAGTGTCGGTGCACTTGGGGGGACCTCACAGGTTTTGGTTTCATCGCCTTATTTTTCTTTGTTTCACGCGGATTTCATGAGCTACCTATTGATTGCTTTTATTAATTAGCTTGAGCCAGGTAATTAATCCTAAACAAGAATTTATGTACCTATAGAATAGAGCGTAGTTGGACTTAGTCAAATTAACATGTTCTTGCCCGTTGATAGAAGCTATCATCTAGTATGGTTCACTTGCATTTGCATGTAGGTTAGTTTATTTTTGTGTATTTCAATTCTGCGTGGATCACTTGCATGTAGAGTGCTGGCGATAAGGTATGCATCTATAACCCCTGCATCCTTCATTGTGTTTAATCGCGCATTGGCATTTCCGATCTCCTTCTTTGTTTTCACTCACATAAGTTAAAAAGGAAATCGGACACCCGATAGGCGATTCTTTGAAAATATTTTAATCAAGTGACAACTGCCTAAAATACGAGACTGCTAAAAAAAGTCGACCCTAAAATAAACACAAGGAAAAATCATTGTTTTGGGGAGAGCAACCCCCTCATTGTTTGGTTTGTATGTAGCGAGAGAGCGACCCACACACTAGGATAGAACCACGCCCAAACTCTTTTCAGACTACTGTCTTGGCTTAGTCGTTCTCCAGTGCGGATCTCTCCAGTAGTCGGTAAAGCAGCCCGCGACGTCCTTAGCAGCTTGAATTGATCGGGTAGCCGGTAAACGGTCCACAATTCATACTGGCTGGGAAAGATCTAACTTTGGGATTAGGCCAGTCTCCTGGGAGCATTGGGTTCCTAACAGCCCTCTTTAACCGCTCTTATAGATTGTATTCTCACCAAACTCTAAAATTGACAAGATAATTGACCAAACCTTCATGGTCGTCACATTGAGTTGAGTTAGTGAACTTGGGGTTTGTATTGTGTTTGATTGCTTTTGTACATACTAGATCCTTCTGTGCATTTGCACCTTTTTCTTCACATCTTTTGACTTGACCCTCGTGCTCTCCCAATCATTTTCTCTTATTTTGGAGATGGCCGACTGAAGTTATTTTAATTCAATCTTCGTGGATCCCTCGTACCCTCTAGCCGATCCACCTTCCTTTTTCCAGGAGGATTTTCCTCCTGATTTTTGTGCATATCCGCCTAACCCATTATTTCAGGAGTCGAACAATGATGTTAACCCACCTCATTCCACTCACCCGACCCTGTGATTTTGGAGTCACCTTTTATGGTGTCCACACTTGAGACCCTGAACCAGATGATGGAGCATATGAATTCGAGGATTAGCAATCTATTTAACATAAATACGAGCCAGAACGCTGCTCCACTATTTGAGGATTTAGATTCACTTGGGGATAATCATGAGAGCTTGTAATCACCCAAAATACAAAAAATGAGAAAAATTTAAAAATCCAAAAAGATTCTGGGAGACACATTATTGATTCAATTTATGAAGAGAGGGCACCCATGCCAAACAAATTTCCCACACAGTCATCCACCACATGTCCCAATCTTGACCTCGAGGATTCCATTATACAGACTACTCTTGGAAATCCTCGTGTACATGTTGATTCTGATCTCGTTCCTTGTATGGAGGAGGTCCAAAAATTCAAAAAAAGTTGACTCAACCAGAAATAATGGACACCATTCACGAGATTATTAAAGCCCCACTTCAACAAGCCATGCCAGATTTATCTACTCCTCAACACAAGAAGAGAAAGCGAAGGACAAGATCTGAGTATCGCATCTTGACCATGGCCACTGCCTATGCCATCTCTCACCATCCACATTTTACGAAAGGAAACACTACCATACCTCTTGTGAGCTGCTCCATCTCTGAACATTCTTGTGATAACACTCTCCTTGACGGCGGTTCGTCAATAAATATAATACCCTTCTCTATGGTGCAATATCTCCAACTTGAGCCTCTCAAGAAAACCATGATGATAGTTTAATTTGATGATGGATCTATCAAGAGGCTGAAGGGTATTCTAGAAAATGTTGTCATTCTCATTAAGGGCATGAACTTCACTTCGGATTTTGTCATATTGCCCATGGAGACCTCCACCCCTGTGGAGCACCCTCCAATCATCCTGGGATGACTTTTCCTCGCCTCTGTGGAAGCCATTATTGATTATGGTTCAGGAGAGATTCGCTTCCATTCTGATGTAGGGAGTGATGTGCTGATCACTACACCCATTACTGACCAAAGACTTGCATCCCATGAGAGCCTTCCCGTGTTATCCAACCCCAAGGAATTTGACCTCGATGATAATATTAGAGATTCTTGTTGTATGTTGGATGATAATGAAATCCAAGAATTCCTTTTCAAGGAGGAAGACTCGGAAAGTATAGACCTTGGAGTTCCCCCTTCTGGTATATGGAGATTCTTTGATGACATCCGCGGGAGTCACACGATAGACACCCTAGAGCAGAAGGCAGACTCTGAGACTAGACAGGACGGACATGATTTGACTACTTTCACTGATGAGTCTATTCCTATTCACCCAGAGTTAGACGAGACCAATCAGGCCAAATTCGATTTGATTGCTTTTATAACGGAATTTGGGCCTTTTGATAAAGATGATGATCTAGTAGAGGCTTGCTAGGCTGAAATTGGTCCTACTTTTTCGGACAATGAATTCGAGCCATTTTACTTTGATATTTGTGAGACTTCCTAGGCTTGACATGACCATACTACTTCCACTGATTGGTTTAGGCCTGCACAATCTGAAACCACTGAGAATACATTCTTGGTCGATCCTACTCAGTTTATATCTAATGATAACCCCAATATAGACCTACACCTTATCAAATCCATACCTCAGCGGTTCCGTAAGAAGGTTCGTTTTTGACCTTCTTGACCTTGTACATCCACTCCTTTTGTATACCCTTTCTTCTTCCGTTTTATCATTCACCCCTTTTCTGTGTGTGTATATATGCTATACTTAGGATGTGCTTATCCTAAGTATAGGGGGTGAATGATTTGTATTGTTCATATTCGTCCTGTTCATCACTCTTGTTGTTGCCTATACTTAGGGATACTCTACCCTAAGTATGGGGGGTGATGTTGTTCATATCATTTTTTTATTATTATGTTTAGTCTGTACATTCTCTGCATCGGTTTTCCCCTTTTGTAAAGTTTACTATACTTAGGATTACTTTATCCTAAGTATATGGGGGATCATCAACTTCTCTTCTTTTTATCTTTTCTTTGAGTCGGTGTAGCATAGGAGTCTTTTCACATTTCTATACTTAGCACGAGTTATGTCTTCCTTTGCCGCTCTCTAATCACTACGAGGACATAGTTCGAGCTAAGTATAGGGGGTTTCGTATATTATATATATACTTTAGACATAACTCGTACTTTAATGTTTATATTTGGGGATATGCATATACATTTGTAAAATCCATGTGTGTGTATAGACTTTGATCACCTTAAAAAAACAAAACAAAAAAACACAAAAAAACAACAAAAAAAACAACAAAAACACACAAAAAAACAAAAACAAAAACAAAAAAACAAAAACATAACAAAAACAAAACAAAAACAAACAAAAACAAACAAAACAAACAAAAAAATTCTTGTATATACTTGTATATATTTTACTAATCCTTTTTCCTTTTTTTAAAAAAAACTACAAAACCAAAAATCTATAAAAACTTGCATCTACATCTTCTCCAAAAATCCGTAAAAAGTTCAAAATTAGAAAATTATTTAAAAAATGTTCTTTTCACAATTACATCATTTTTTCAAAAAAAAAACACTTTCTTTGCATTGTTCATTTTTTCTTGCATTTGCATGTGTGTTTTTCAGGATAGTATTGACATTTAAACTAAGTCTGGAATAAAATTGAAGAATGGAGCTTAGTTGAGCCTTAATCCACTTAATTTCAGAGGAACCTTATAAGAAATGGAGTTCAGACTTTTCAGGTCCTAGTGACTTAATTCTTTGAGTCCATAAGACTATGTTCACATGTCATCTTGATTAGTCTAAGTAGAACATTTAACAACACATGCATGATTCTTTCAGACCGTGGCTTATCTTGGACAAGCACTCTACACGTAGCTCTTCATGGATGAGGTAGTGAGGAGACATAATCTTTTGGCTTGGGGTATAGAATACGAGGGTAGTACATCTAGGCGGAACCTCTCGTCTTCCTCTGGGGAAGGAAGTGCATCTCAACCTGATCTAGCGATGTTGAGGTCTAAAGACAGGATGCTGTGGGGTTGCAATAATGCTTCAAAAGAGGGATAGTCTACTAGCTCAAGAGGAAAAACTCCTTATGTACATGTTGCACCTTGTATATGCTTTCAAAAAAAAGAAGTAAGGAAAATGCAGAATCTCCAAAAGTGGACAGGACTGATTGAAAAGTAAAATGCATGTCGGAATGTATATACAAGGATAAAAAAAATTATAATAAGAGCTTCAAAGACAAATTTTTGTAAGCTTGTAGCGGATGACTTGGCTACACTGGTCATGCATCCAAGGATAGGCAGCGACACTGGTTACCGTCCATTCTTTTTTCCATCCCCTCTTCTTGAGATGGTTGTACTTGAACTTAGAAGGGAATATCTCCGCTCCTCAAGGAAAGAGTTGCAAGACTGGGGAACTAGAGTTACCTTATTGAGGGAGGTTGTTTCTTTGCTACTTTTGATATGGGGAGCTATATCTCACTTACACCGTACAAGTAAAGATTCATAGTCACAGGAATTTGTGTATGTAGACTTTGTTCTGACTTGACTGTTGAGGTGACCTGAATAGGAGTCCTGTGGAACTTAGAGGCTGTTAGGTTTTAAATCCATTTCCCATTAAGGTTCCGACACACTAAAAATCCAAAGATCTGACAGAGCTCCAAACTTCAATTGTATGAAGATAAGTTTAATACTCAATATTATCCTAATTTCTTTATTTTTCCTTTCTTTTTTCTTTTATTCGCGTATTCTTTCAAATAAGTGTTTGCTAAGGGACTAGCAAAGGAAAGCATAGGTGGATGATGAATCTGCGATTCATCATCTTTATTCATTTATTTTAGTTTAAAATCCCTTATAAAACACCTATATATAACACTAACTCCATATTCTTACTAACTTGCATCTGTGTATAAATATTGTACACTTCTTACCATTTTAACTTAAAATAAATAAATAAATAAAGGAAAAATAAAGAAAAAAGGAAGATTGTATATATGTAATAGATACAGGCTGACCCGAACCCTGAGAGAAGGTCAAGTCTTGACCTGATCGACCAGGAATAAAGTAGGGGGAGATATGGTCCTTAATCAGAAAATCCAAAAAAATGTGTGTTGTGTATATTTGTATACTACACTATTTTATTTGTACATAAATTGACCTCAAACAAAATAATTTTAAAAACAAAAGTTGTAAATAAAAATGTGTCTTAGATAATAAAAATAATTGCATAATCAAATCTTGTACAGAATAAAAGCAACCACACTTGGAAAAAGCAACTAAGCGATAATTGAAAGATCAATTCTGGCTCCACATGAACTCAAATTGAACCAAACTCACTTCCATTATATTCTAAATTAAATTATCTTTAAAATGACTGTGATTTCATTATTTTTGGATATACGGGTGAAAAGTAGGTTTTCTGGGGTGGCTTGTGCAATTTTCCCATGTATTTGTACATATTGTATTTTGTAAATATTTGTAAATATTTTTACTAATTATTTAAAATAAAAATAAAAAAATAATTTTTAAAACAAAAAAAAACTAATTTGCTTATTTACCCATGTATATAATGTCATATATGTATACAACATATGTATATAGTTAATTTTCTTAACTAGCTACCATAAAAAATAAAAAAATTAACATTTTTTCAAATAAATAAAGTGACGAAAATACAAAAAATATTTAATTTTTGTAAATAACTCTAACATTTATCTTTTTACTTTATCTCATTTCAATTTCATTTTCTCTCTTATCTCTTATCTTCATTCAAAATTTCAAAAATTCAAACTCCATTATCTTTTCTATTTATATGGCTCCTTCTCCCTCATTCCAACTTGATCAATCTTTGGTGAGAGGAGCCTGATCTCCGAGAGTCTTCTTATCGCAGAAGGGTGCCTCGCCTCCGAGTCGTCCGGTGACAGCGAGTCGGTCGTCGTTGAGGTGATCAAGGTCTTTTCTGCTCCTAAGGTGAGATCCATTTTCTCTTATTTTTATCCTAGGTTGATCGTAGTTTTATTTTTCACTTCTTTATTCGTTGTCAATTTTTTAATCTAGATCTTAAAGCTCCATCATGATTTGATCCGCCACCAACTCGATTTTTCATCTCACATTGTGATCTCTCCACGTGTTGTTCTACCTATCACGATCTCTCAACTTCGGCCACGTACGGTGGTCGGAGACTTAGATCCATTCCTCATTTTTCGTCGGATCCCCATTCGCATCTTTCGTTTTGATTTTGGGGCCGAGCCATCGTGCTCGCATTATCATTTATTTATAAATAAAAAATAAAAAAACAAAAAAAATATTTGTTTTCTTTATCTCTAACATTTATTTTGCAGGATCATCTAAACAAATAAAAAATAATAAAAATAAAAAAATATTTTTTTATTTTCTATTTTTAATTTCTCTATTTCAGATTTATAAAAATATAAAAAAAGAGTAAAACTGTTTACTGTTTACAACTGAAAACAAAAAAAACACGAGCAGCTGCCCCACCGCGGGCAGCCCATGCCCGCGACCCTCCACCCACGCGCATTGCCTCCGTCGTCGTGTGTGGCACCATCGCCCGCCAGGCGTCGCCCATCGCCATCCTCTCCTCTACCAAAGCTTTCTTGGCCGCCCTTTGACCTTCACTGACACGCCTCCACGTTGCCGTCTACTCCGCCTGGATTTGCCCACCATCGCATGTGTGGAGGAGAGCATAGACCCCTCGATCCACCTGCGCAAAACCATCATTAGTCGCCCGTCCTCCTGTCGCTGGAACTAGCCGCGACCGTCACAGCCGTCACCCCTCTGCTGTCGTCCGTGCGCGCGAAGCCCAAAGCCGTCGTGCCTTCGTGGAAGCCCCCGCGTCGCCCGCGTTAGCCGTGCCTCCGCCTAGCGGAGCACCGCGCCAACTCCACCGATCTTCATCACAGGTCGGCCCTGTGTCGCCTACCACGATCTGCCATGGCCACTGCCCTCGCCTCTGTCCTGTCGAAGCCGCGCCTCCATCGAAGACACCCGCCTACGCCACCGCTCCACTGTGCTGGACGTCGCCGCTGTCGGTCTTTAGGAAGAGGAAGAGATGGGCGGCATACACCCCCCCTCTTGCTTTTGGAGAACAGACATAAACAGGGAACCCTATGGCATTGAATAAATATTTTGGAAAAATTTCAACTCTGCCTCCGGAAGTTTTATAAACTGCAAAGAGGCCCTTGTAAGAATTCACATCATTTATTATTGGGTAATTTACACTCTACACCTTCTTTTTACTTCTGTTATTTATTTAATGCCAAAACATTAAGTATATACATTCTAGTCATGCATTTCCAGACTATTTATCTTGCATGATTGTAATGAATATTTTCTTTGGTCAATAAAATTCCTTAAAATCATGTTATGTTCCTGATGTGTTTATCTTTCTAGCATAAATTTTTCATCGCATTTTGTCATTATTTAATATTATTATAAAAACAGTGTCTTTCTCTCTTCCTGAAATTCAAAAATTCATAAAAATTTGAATATTTCTCTAAAAATTCCAAAAAAGTAGAGTAGTTGTATTTCATTACCTTATAATTTCTTTCCAAATTTTAACGCATAATTCTTTTCAAAACCAAAAAAATGAAAAACATCAAAAATCTTATAAAAATCATATAAAAATCTACAAAAATCTAAAAATCGTGATTTCAATTCCTGTTTGTAGATATATGTATATATTTCATCATAAAAATAATTGCCAGGAGTTTTGTAAAATATTTGTAAATTGCAAATTACTCCAGGTTGTGCATTGTTTCTTATTTTTTCCACTGTTTGATTTTTAGAAAAATACACAAATATTTGAAAATTCCACAAAAAGTCCCAAAAATATTTCAAAACCCTTAAAACCCAAAAATATTTTCTCTGGATTTTTCTGAGCATTTTTTATCTAACTCCCACAATCCAAAGAAATGAGCCAACTTTCACGACAGCGGGGTTGGGGGATGACCACAATCTGAGAGAGAAGGGACATCAAGAGAGAGAGATGAAGGCAAGGTGTTTGGCCTTGCGCATCATGGAAGCGTGAAAATCACATCATATGCGATCGAGGTCAATTTGTAATACTAGTTGGCACGACAGCAGAAAAACAAAAATTTTAAGAAAAAACACCTGGCAAGGGAACCTTTCCTATGCTATTTCATCGAGACCACATGAGTTTAGTAATGGGTGGTCATTCATCTACCTTTATTCTTCCATTTTGTCTACAAATCCCTATTAGAATACCTTTAAATACAATTAACATGTACAAAGTTGCATTCATTATTCATTTATAATTAGTCTCTAATTACTATATAAATACATGTATTTAAATAAAAATAAAAGAATAAAGAAAATAAAAGGAAAATAAATGAAGTGTCAAAGATACTGAATGACCCTGAACCCCGAGACCAAGTCAATATTGACTAGGTCGATAAGGAACAGAGTAGGGGGAGATAACATCCTAATACATTGTACATAAAACCCTAATTTTGCTCCAAAAATAGCCATTTTTACTCTATTTTAGTCTTCATTTTAAGCACCACAAATAATAAAGTTTTCAACATGAAACTTGTACAAGAAAATACATAGAAAATTACGTGGAACTAGGACACAAAGATGAAAAAGCCGCAAACCGAACTTCACTAATTTATATCTTCTCCATATGAACTCAAAACTTACCAAACTTACCTCCGTTGTACTCCATATTAAATTATCTATCTAATGAAGTGGTTTCATTAAAAATAGAGTTAAGATACAAAAGCCAGCTTTCAGGTATATGTATATAATATTTATATATTTTATTCTTTGTATTTTTACTCTTATTATATTTTAAAATAATTTTATATATTATTAAAAATATAAACACAAATAAAAACATTTAAAAAGACATAAAATAAATACTACATTAGAATATATATATATGTATACTATATCTATAATGTAAAATACATATACTTATTTAAGTATATAAATAAAAATATAAAATTCCTACATAAATATGTAAATATGTATTAAATAACATTGTAACTAAATGAAATATTTAAACATAGTATTATTTACATAAATAATGAAAATGTAAATACAAAATATAAACAAATAAATGAATACTATATGAATAATTATACCTATTACATAAAGTTGTAAAATAAATAAAAATCATACTAAAATAGGTTATAAAATATAAACATCTTTTATGTTTTTATTTTTGTAAATAAAAACTATTTCTATTTCCTTTTGATTTAATTCCTATTTTTATCTCTATGTTATCCTCACATGGTTTGACGTAGACCAATAAGGGCCCAAGGTTTGTTGACCTCGGGTCGTACCCTTTCTAGTCCTGGACCTGTCATACGTACCACCTACCCATCTTCACCATTTTTCTCCCATGATCCACTACCCTATTATCATTGTTACTCTTTGCATAATAAGGTAATCATGAGATGACACATTTCTTACATAAACCTAAATTAATGAACAAGACTGAAGTAAGCTTCGTTGTACATCAGTTAAATCTTTAGATGTCAGAAAAAAGGATCACAACTTTAACAACAATCTTTCCAAACTTGTCACTAAACGATTTTAACCAAAGAGAAAAAGGCAAAATAAATTGTTTTTTCACCACGAGTTAAAGAAAATCTGAAAAGGAAAAATGGGCAAGAAGAAAAAATCTTAAAAAAAACAAAAAATAAAATAAAAAAACCAAAAATCTGACCTTGGGTAGCAAAATCCTAACCTGGCGACACTGGTAGTGGTGGAGAGGGTCGAAGGAGGGCACCAATGATTGCTAGGACCACCCATGGTGTCAGTACGTGAAGGTGTGGGCTCCGACGACCAATATGCAGAGGAGAGGAGCACAAAGGAGGGTACTCGAATGTAAGAGGATAGCTGGAGAGGGAATCGTGCAAGTAGAGAATGTAGGTGGGGCGTATTATAGAACAATAAGACCCACTTAAGCCTAAGTGGGTATTCGGGTATGGGTCCTTATTTCTATAAGAGTTGGTGAAATATATAAGGAGAAATCAGTCAACTACTCGACCGGCTAACCCGATTACTCCTTCGATTAGTCATGTCTAGCCGACTATCAGCCAATTTGGCCTTGTCGACTCAATCACATGGCTGAGTCGACTAATTGGTTTAGTCAGTCGATTTTTGCAATAGTGATTATTATGGTGGCCATTTGATAGGCATCTTACAAGTTAAGGAAGTCTTCCCACTACACATCTTGCATGACCTTGCCATAAGTATCCTCAGAAAGGTTAAATATGAGATGGTCAAGTTGTACTCTTCTAAAAAGGGCAATTATGTTTTGAATGCATGTACAGATTCATTATTGCAGGTTATATAAGGGAAACACACTCGATTGCATTAATCTTTTTTATGTTATTTGGATTGTTGTTAGTTTAATAGGAGTAAATTAATAATACTAAATAATATATTCTTCATAGTAATGGCTATATTTCCCTTAATCGATTAACTATGAGAATTGGATTCAATATAATTAATCATTAACTCAAACATGATATGGACTAGGACATATGAGGACATTCATGGTTTCCCGTTACCGTGAAGGGTATTATTTCCATGGATTGTATGGGAAAACACATATGCCAAGTTATACCTCTAATGTACAAGTGCACATGAACAAGTTGCTTCTTTTCCCAAAAGAGATGGGCCATATGCGTAGTGACTAAATTGTTTCTCATATTGAGACAGTTTCGGATTTGTATAGTGTATAATTTATTCTCATTGACGCTTGGTTTAATTAACTACATGTTAACATCACCTTAGGACTTGTGGGCATAGGTGTTAAAGATCGAATTGGGAAGTAAGTTGGACTTGCAAGGCAGAAAGAGTTCCCACTTCTGTCATCATAGTTGCATTTTCTCATGTTACTGGGGTGCGACGAATGTAAAAAGGAGATTCCAGATTTTGCTTGAGGTATTTGTTTAGTATACCTCATGTGTTGAAAGAGTTAAAAAGGGAATTAAACTTTATAGTACAAAATATGAGACAACTTCAAAATAAAATAATTTTAACTTAATTAAAGTATAATGAATGCAAAATGTTTTACTTTTAAATAGTCTTATACTAAACCCACTCAAAATAAACATACTCAGTATTAGATAGTTTCATGAATTAGATCAATGACTTAGATGTAGTACTTGCAATTAAAATATAAATGAAATTGCTTACAAGAGAAAGTTACAAGATTCCTCAAAATGATGAGGATCAACAATTTAACTAGAAATAGAATCAGAATGGATGCAGCAAGTGGTGATTGTGAGAGAGAAAAGGGAAAGAGATGCGACTGTAAGGGTGAGAATGGTGATTGTGGCTAGAGAGTGGTGTCTCGTAGAAGAAATTGCAACAAGAGCAATGATGTTCGTCAGGTGGTTTGTGTTCCAAGCGACTCTGGGAATGGATCTCATTGGGCATGGAGGCATGTCTGTAGGGGTGTGCTTGGGGTGGGTACCCAACCCATTGAACCATAATCCGCCCTGATCTGTCGTCGCCGAATCAAGGGGTCGACCCGACCCATTCCAACAGGTACCCATACTAACGGGTACCCAAATTATTTGAATGGGTTTCGATTATCCGTGGATTACTAACTCAAAAATCTGCACTCAAAATCAACATCAAGCAATACCCAATATGACTCTAGTTCGTTGAACTTATCCAAAAACTGAAGCATAAAATGGTACCTAGATACAGTGTCGTACTATTTTTAAAGCATATTTCATAAACATGAATCAAATACAGTATTGTACTATTTTTTTACCAGCATAGACTGTTCCTTTTCCTTCCTAAACAAGTAAGCATTACTGCACATATTAAAGATTAGCATGTTCCTCTTTCTTCCTACTATAACAATTCAATCATGTTTTGGTATATCATAAAATCTCTATTCCAATTAATGCAACAATCACCAACTAAAGTCAAATATTTAAATTCAGAACATAATATACTAGAAATTGAAATTAACATTTTTCTGAACCATCACAAAGATACCATCATGAAAGAGTTAGAAAGCTTAGTAACAGTACTAGTAAGAAGCAAAATTAAAAGAACTGTTGATTCAATTCAATCACAACTTTCAAGTCTCGATAGAGTTTTTCCTTGAAATAAAAAGGGAACAAGACTAAGTTGTAGCCCTTCCTTGACTATTTAATCTGAATGCTCTATGCAGCACCTCCAAGACAGAGAGATGAGTCAAATAATCCTCAAATTCCTCTTCAAGATATTGAGATTGAAGACAAACACAACTAAATAGATTTCATCCTTGATCTTCTTTTTGTAGATAGAGTTTTACAGATTTCATGCCTTTATAACAAATTCATTCACAATGATCGTTAATTGAAGCGAGTTACGGAATGGACATGAAGTGCTCATAGCCAAACATCTACAACTATAAAGATTAAAGTGATTGTTTTGTGAAAGATGTTTACCACATGTCTTCCAACCCTATACAATCAAACAAAGAATAATGTCAGAAAAGCATATTTCAAAGCACAACAAATGAGTTGTCATTAACAACAAAACAACAGAAATTAAAAATGCTTTGTCAATCAAGGTAGTACTTACGTGATTAGAAAAAAACAATGTTTTGTTAACAATGATCCAAAGTTGTATGGCCAATATTTGTGGAAATATTTTCATCATTCGTGCTTCTTTCTCCTACATATTAGAATTTAAGTTACATTTTATTATGATGAAATAAAATAAAATGCTATCAAAGAATACATATAAATAAAAATAACTTACTTGACTCACTTCATGCTCTTCCGGAGTTTCCTCACTAAGAAATGAACTACTAGATTCTTGAAACCAATCTTGTCCACAAATAAGAGCTTCAACCATTTTGGGGGGAGAGAGCTACGAAATAAATCAAGTACACAACCACTGGCACTAAAAGCTGACTCGGACACTACTATTGAAGTAGGCATTGCCAACAAATCACATGTCATTGCGGATAAGATATGAAATTTGGAAGAACTTGATCTCCACCAATTAGTATCTCGAAATTCTTGTTATTGTGGTCCTCACAATCTTCTCCTAAATATTTATCTAATTTGCTTTTATTATCCATTCCACCTTAACCTTTGTATTGTTGATCATACTACCTTGTCATAAAGTCTTCAATGTATTGCACATGATCAATTTCTTCACTCACTTCATGCACCAAAGTAGAAGATTGTACATTTGAGAACAACATAATAGTGGAATACACATCATACAGACAAAATAAATAACACATTTTCCTTCAAAATTGTAACATTCTCACAATCATATGATTGATCAATCATCCAATTGACATAGGCTAACTTGTATCATGGATATACAATAATATTTATAAATAACATAATGTTAGTGTTATAAACTTTAGACCAATATTTATCATATTTCGCCTTCATCTTAGAAGCCAGTAAATAAGTTTGTGGACCACCACTTCTACATCTCCGAGAAAGGATTATACCAATGTCAAGCATCACTTGCATGTATTCATTTCCAGTTACATATTTGAACCCAATAATTTCAATGCAGCATCATAAAAAAATCAAAAACAGTAATAGTATGCGAGTGTGCTCCCAGTCATAACTCACTAGCAAACCTTTATTTCTTGAAGATGTAAGATCATCCACGTACTTGGCATCCACTGTCTCCAATAAATCAAATGCTTTTTCAAACTTAATTGTAGACTCTAACATCAAGTACGTAGAATTTCGCCTAGTGTCAACATCCAAGCATACGCGGTTCCTTAAGAGTATTTCCTCCTTCTCTATGCACAATTTAAATTTTTGTTCCCGAGTCGGAGATGATTTTACATATTTCAGTGTTGATCAAATTCTAAAAATAGAATCATACATATATGTTAAGCCTTCTCTCACAACAAGATTTAGAATATGCGCTGCACATCTCAAGTGTAAATATTCACCACCAAGAATTGTACCCTTCCATTTATTAATCCTTTTCTTCAAATATTGAATATTGATGTCATTGGAGCTTGCATTATCCATAGTTATAGTCATTACTCTCTATCTCTATACCCAAATCAAGCAAACAATTCTCAACAGCTTTTCCTATGACTTCACCTTAATGATCGGATATTGGACAAAATTTTATTATTTTCTTGTGTAAAATCCAATCGACATCAATGAAGTGAGCTGTGAGACACATGTAGCATAAATTCTGGCATGATGTCCACGTGTCTGTGTTAAGAGAAATCCTTGAAGAGAGCTTTGCAAGAGAATTATTGAAGTTAGTCTTTTCTTTGACATACTCATCAAAAGACTCTCGAGAGACAGTTTAGAATGTACTTTAAACTGTGGTATTGCAACATTACAGAAATGATGGAATCCCACACATTCTATGCTCTTAAATGGCATCTTGTCAACAATGATCATTCTTATAAGAGCCTTTTGATATTCCTCTTTATCAAACGTATAAGACTTAGGTGAATGAAATGGAACAACCCCAACATTTTGCATAGATTTACGTTGTACCATCTTCATCTTCTTAGCTTTATCATTTCCATCAAACTTTTCACATCTCAATAGATGGTTATTAAAGCTACTAGTGCCACGAGAAGGTGGGACTTTGAGAAGATCTCTACAATACCTATAAATTCCTCGTCTTTCATTTTTATCTTCATAATCATCGACAATGAAATGTTTCTGTACCCATGATGGCTTTTGTGAAGATGAACTTCCGCTTTTTTCTGAAGACTTGGTAGGGTGAGGGAGCTTCTCTAAGTTAGCAACCTCATTTTGAAGTGCATGTCCCAGACCAAGTCCAACAAATTGAGCTTCTATACTCAGTCCAAAGTGTCATCCATGCTTGACATCTAATGCCAAAACTAAGTTAGTATGTATATTTAAAAAATATGAAGTTAAGTTTTTTTAAACTGCAAAATTAAGTTAACTATTACACCATGTTATAAATTTCTACGATCATATTTTCTATGATAGTGGAATTAGTGCACTATTTCATCAAATATTTAAAAATATGAAATTGAGAGGATTATATATGCAAACTGGTTATAGAATAACGAACACACAAGCCACTTGAAATTTATTTCTCACTTTGGTACACTTATTGCACCATATCTAAAATTAGTAGATAAAATCTTAACCCAAATATTTTAAAACAAGGTAGTAATTGAACTATACTACTCATGTCCAACATAAAGAAATAGAATCAATAACTATATTTGGCTTCACTTTGCAGTAACCCAGTCCCTTTCCGAGAGAGTAGTTTCTAATATTCGTTTAGTAATTGGTCACATTTAAACTAACTTCCACTTCATATGCAAGACCCGATATGATCATATATAGCTATAAAGATAATATCAACAACCTAATTCCAATAGCCCCATACCATATTTAAATAAAACTGAGCAATATGATATCACATCATAAATTTAAACTTTTAGGTATTGAAATTGGGTTGGTAGTTCATCTTAACATGAATCTTAGATTTAGACTCTTAACAAGACATTACAATCAGCTAATCCTCGATAAGAATCTTATAAATACAAAAGTTATGGTATAATGATGTTGACTGATATCTCATGTCGTATACCTCAAGTATAAATACTATTCTGAATTAAAATCAAAAGTAGATAATCATTGAATTTGGGAGAAGATAACAAGAGATGGAGAGGCTTGTTGTTACAAACTATTTGCCTAATTGACAAGCTATATTGATAAATCTAAGACTAGTTAAGCCACCAAGGGATCAAAATTGATGCTTTATAACCCATTCACCTTTAGTGATACCATAATTCATATTGATAACTAGTTTTGGTAAGAGCAGTACATTGTCAGTAGTGCTATTAGCATTCTTAGTTAAATTGAATTGTTGTATATCTCAAGTGTGGTAGCTCTCAGTTACCATACAAGGTGTGATGGAAAAAAGAAATGAAAATACCATCAACAATCATCAAACTAGTTTAAGAGCAATGGTGCAAGTATGGTGAGAAGCATCTGTTAATGGTCATAAGATAACAGTAGGTCAGATACTTCCAGGACTCAACAATCTAATGGAAAGGTAGGACGTGGTTGCTATAACTCATAAGTGATGTTGGCACATTATTAATTATTATGCATGCAGAATGCTTTGACAAATCTAAATTTAGTATAAGTAGTCTTCTTTAGACAAACGCAACAGGTTCATGCATCCTATAATAATACAAGCAAGGTATCAAGAAGAACATATTCGACAACAACAAAATAATGTCACGTCATATTTCAAAAAGAGTAATCATATTTCAAACTTTCAAAGTGCACATTAACTTCATTGGCTTTCCAATTCTAAAAAGAGTAACAACATTTCAATTTTCATTCAATAATAGATTGTAACTAGAAAAATAAGCCACCCAATTAGCATCGACCTCTCATTCTCAATCCCTTCAGCCTACAGAAAAAGTAAGAAGCAAGCAAACCAGAATCTCTTACACTAATTTAACTGTCCAACTTTATTTTGACTAAGTCCAATTGAGTTATATAGGAACAAATATCCTATTAGGGTTGTGGACCTAATCACTACCTGACTCAACAAAATAAAAACCTAAGTCTAGGTGCTCAAGCACACAAAAATAGCAAGAAAATAAATAAAAATAAATCGATGAAAACCAAAATCTGGTGAGGTCACCCAAGTGCACCGGCACTTGACCAACAAACCTTGAATAAGGTTAACTGTCCAGAGTCTAAAGTCCTACAAAATAGAAAAAGGGCAAGTGCTAATAATAGTTATAAATTAATTACAAAAATAACTGGAAAAGAAAGATGGTCTTCTGCTCTTCCTGCTCCTCCTAAGTTGCTCTCTCTCTCTCTCCTATCGGTCGGCGTAGAACGCTCTACATCCGCCTTGCGCGGGTGCGTCGGCTCTCCTAAGATAGCCTCCCTCGCTTCACGGGCCGTAGCAACAAGGGTGAAATAAGAAGAATATAAGAAGTAGATTTTATGAAAAATAAGAGAGAAAATAAAAGAATAAAAATGACTAAAAATGAAATATACAAATAAGAAAATAAAATCCTAAACTACCTAGTAGTGCTCCCCGACAACGACGCCATTCTAATGAATGAGCCCGAGCTACTATGATTAAGTTGATTAATTAAGTTGTCATTGACACCCCAGAACTAAGGCTAGCAATCAAGAAAATCTTATTCAACCACAAAATAAATCAAACAAATCAAGCAAGTGGTCTAAGCTACTTTTATTAACCCAATAAAGCGGCTAGGATCGAACACAAGGAGCACAATTAAACCTAGGTAGTCAAATAAAGAGATTCAAAGGATTTTTATTTTTCTTTTATGATTTTTAGTGGTGTTTAATTCTGTAAATTTTTTATTTTGAAAAAAAAAGACAAATGAAGATAATGACTAAAAGACACACATTCTCTCTTTTTTATTTTTCAAATAGGATAAAAATACTCAAAAAATCAAGTAAAACTATTTTTGTGTTTTTTTTGTATTTTATATTATTTATGTGGATTTTTGGGAGGTTTTTAGAATTTTTACGAATTTCTAAAAATTAAAAACTAATAAAAATGCAAAATCATGCACATCCAGGAGTATTTTTTCAAATTAAAAATAATAAATAAGTCAAAACTTTGGGAACTCAATTTTATCAAAAAGTATATTTACCTATATACAAGCAAAAGCTGAAATCACAATTTTTGGATTTTTAAAATATTTTAAAAAAAATTTATGGTATTTTTAGGGTTTTACAAATTTTTAGAGTTTTATAAAAGCAAATAAGATGAAAATTGGAAAGAAAATCAAACAAGTCAAAATAAAGCTACTCTAATTTTTTGAATTTTTAAAGCAATTTTCGGATTTTTAAGAATTTTCTGGCAAATAGGGACTTTTTAGTTTGTTATTGAATTTTAGAAATAACATAAATGAAAATAAACACTTAAAAATCACCGCATGAAACATAATAGTAGGAGCAACAGGGGATTTTTGTGGAATTTTTGGAGTTATTTAATATTTATTACAAAAAAAAGATACAAAATAAAAATTATGGCAGTAAAAGGACCAAAATGCAATTTATTTAAGTTCCTGGGCCAAATATTAACAAGCAATAAAATCTCAGGGGCTAACATGCAAAAAGTTCAGAAAAAATGTGTGGCACATGTGATTCATTACTCACAGGAGCATATATGCAAATACTTAAAACCTTTTCTGATTCAGATAACAAATGGAAACACAGGTTCGAAAATGCAAATATCCCACAAATAGACGTGTACAAGCACGTGACTACAACTCAGATGGACTAAATGCAAATTTTAAAACTGTGAGGTCCTAACTGCAATTTTTCTTAACTAAATATTACATTTATTGTACTAAATGGAAATAACAGAAATAACAAGGGTAAAAGGGAAATATACCCATAGCAGGCGTGTGCGACACATGGTTGAAAAGGATCTGACGACGAGGAGGTGTGGCACAGTCGTACGACTCTGATGGACTGGGAAAGATCTGACGGTCTAGAGGAATGTTGGGGATGTAGGGCTCAGATATGGCGATCAGGTACGAATCCAACGGTCATGCAAATAGGCGCTGACGTGTGGCTCGGATCTGAGGTGGATCCAATCAGACCGTTAATATTTGGTCGTGTATGTCGGTCTCAATCAGATCTGGAAGGGTGTTGCATCATCCAACGGGTTTGAAGTGTACTAGACGAACTATGAAGAAGGGACCATCGGGGTTTCTTCGATCGGCTATATCAGGCGCTACAGAACCCGACACAGTCAACCAAGGGGTCCAGTAAGTTGTTGAAGTGTTTATGCATCGGACTAGAGACTCAGATGGCTCAGAGTGGTGCTTGACATCGATCTGTAAGGTGTATCACCTGGAGCAGCTCTGCATGGTCAGAGGAGGGTCAAAATGTCCCTCTCGTGCATACGTGAACCTGCAAAAGGGTACAAGGCTCGAAGATGATACTCTGGTTGTGGTTATTTGGAAGTGAAAAGAAAATAAGCGGAGGGGAGGTGAGAGGACTTTTGGCACAGGTGGAGGAAGAAGTCCAAGCCTAATCTTGCTCAGATGAGAAAGATTTAGGATGATCAGGTTGTGAGGGAGGATGAATGATGAAATGGCACGTCGATCAGAACGGAGGGAAGTGGGATATGGGTCCCCGTCACTCGGGTCGGAGCAATGATGGTGGATGGTGGTTGATGGATGAAATCTAAAAGACACAGCAAAATGAAGATGAGAGAAGATACATGCAGCTACTAAAGTGGAATGTGGAGTATGGCTGAGTGAACGGCAGGGTCATGGGATTCCACTACGGAAGGTGGAAGAGGTTGAACGTGGCGGAGCTATCCGGCCACGTATGAGCTTCTGCTCAACTCAGCACCAATCCGAGCTCCAAGAAGGTCCAGAAGGACGTTGCCACTATCCTATAAGGTCTCGTTAGACCTGGCCAAAGTGAAGGTCGGGTTGGGCAATGGGTCGGGCTGAATGGGCCGACGTTCTAAAACCCCTTGTCCAAGGCCCGGCCTGGCCTGGTCCATGGGCCATGCTTCAGGCCCAAGCCTGGCCCAGGTCTGGGTCGGGTCGGGCCGGCCCATGGGTCGAATGCAAAATATTTTTTTATTAGTTTGTAAAGCAAATTTATAGAGATATTCAAATTGTTTTAAAATCATCTAATATTTCTAAATTCAAGTAACCATAATATGTGTTACTTTGCATGTAAAATATAAAATAAGATGTAATATTGGTAATGTAAAACAAAAACTTGAAGTATATTATATTAAATGTATCTATAATATAATTTTTAAACCTATATTTTTATATGTGCGGTCGGGCCGAGCTTTATGGCACATGTCCACGGCTCGCCCAATTGACGGGCGGGCCAAAAAGCGGGCCGGGTTGGGCCAGTCCATTTCTGAAATCTCTTGGCCCAAGCTTGGCCCAAGAGCGGGTTGGGCGGGCGGGCCCCCGACCCATTGGCCAGGTCTAGGTCTCGTGGAGAAAAGGAGGCGTGAGGAGCGAGCTGGGGCACGGTAGAGCTTGAGGAGAGGATTTATAGGGGTTCCCAGGGTTTAGGAAAGGTCGGGAGAAATCACGTAAATCGAGGGGGATTCGAACCCTCCTAGGAATCCACGAAGGTTGTGGATCTTTCGGGAGCACAGGGGTCTGCAATCTGAGGAAAGAGGTGGTTGGATCTGGGCTGGAGGATGTGAAGAAAAGAGATCCTATGAACATCCAGCCAGGTCGGACCTAGGGGAGAGAAGGTTGACCCGGGTCAACGGACCCGAGTTGGCCAATCAGAAAATAGAATTTACAAAAATACAAGAAAAATCTATTAAAATGGCAAATGATTTTAAAATAAAAATGTTAGTAATTTTACAATCAATTTTTTTGTGATTTTTAATAAGTTTAATAAAATATATGGAATATTATATATAGTGTATGTTAGTATGTATGGGTACAATATACCAATATATTATATGCATATATTTTTATTTTATTATTTTTACAAAAATACATTATATTTTTAATTTTGTTTTTTTATAAAATAATTTAAAATGTATAAAAAACATTATATTGGGTTTTTACAAATAATTACATGTGTTAATTAATTAGGCTTATGTACAATATATACACTATTGGTGCTATTATACAATGAAGAATTTATTTTACCTTTATTTTATTTTAGCTACGAATTTTATTTTAATTTTATTCAATTACTAGGAATATTTACAAGTATTTAAAAATACATTATGTACGATTTATTCAGAAAATAAATAAATAAATAATTGAGTACATGCATACGTTTGGTATATTGTATACAATTTGCAAATTTTTATTATTTGAAACTCATTTTTATTTTTCAAGTTTATTAGGGAACTAATTTTTTTAGATCATTTTATTGAGAAATATATAAGGTAAATAAGGTATGATATGTATACTGAATATTTTTGGAATTTTTGTGATTGAGTAAATAACAACCCTGTTTCGTCCTACCTTATTCCTTGTCGCTCAGGTCAATAATTGACCTTCTCTCGGGGTTCAGGTCAGTATGTATTTATTACATAATTACAACCTTATTTTTATTTCTTTTTTTATTTTCTTCTTTATTCTTTTATTTTGTTAAAAAGATTGTTAAATATATATTATTAACAAAAGCATGCACAATGCTAATTTCTTGGAATTAATATAGATTTACATGTATTTTACAAAAGGGATTTCTACTAAAATAAAAGAATAAAGGATGTGAGTCATGGATTCATCATTCCCCTATACTTTACCTTTGCTAGTCCCTTATCAAACACTTATTTGAATAGAAGTGAAAAAGAAATAAAGAAAAGAAAAAGCAAAGAACTTAGAATAATATTGATTATTAAACTTATCTTCATTATAGTATAGAGCTCGGTCAGACCTTTGTATTATTAGTTTCGCAGAACCTTATTGAGAAATGGATTTAAGACCTAACATCCCTCAAGTTCCACAAGACTCCTATTCAGGTCACCTCAACAGCCAGGTCAGAACAAGTCTACATACGCAATCTCTTATGACTATGAATCTTTACTTGTACTATGTAAGTGATATATGGCTCCCCACCTTAGAAATGGCAAAGAAACTGCGTCCCTCAACAAGGGAACTCTACTCCTCCGATCTAGCAACTCTTTCCTCGAGGAATGGGGTAATCCCTTCTAAGTTCAAGTACAACCGATTCAAGAAGAGGGGAAAAGAAGAGAATGGACTATGGCCAGTGTAGCCACGTAGCCTTTGGAGCTTGACTAGTATAGACAAGTCTCCAGCTGCAAGATTACATGAGATGAGATAATTTATCACATAATCTTGGCTTATTCAACTATATACACTCCAGTAGGCATTTTATTTTCAATCAGGCTTGTCCCATTTTATAGAGTTTTTGCATTTTTTTTTCAAAAATATATAACTACGCAGCATGTACATAAAGTGTTTTTCTTCTTGAGCTAGCAGATTATCCCTCTTTTGAAGCATTATCGCAACACCATGGAATCCTATCATTAGACCTCAATGCTACTAGACCATGTTGAGATGTGTATCCCTCCCTAGAAGAGGATGAGTGTTTCCACTAGTTGTAAAACACATGTGTGCTACCCCAAGCCAAAGGATTCTGCCCCCTCACCAACTCGAAATATTCTACTTAGACCAATTGAGATGACATGTGAACATAATCTTGTGGACTCAAAGAATTAAGTCTCTAGGACCTACAAATTCTCAACTCCAGTTCCTATAAGGTTCCTCTGAAATTAAGTGGATTAAACTCTTAACCAAGCTCCATTCTTCAATTTTATTCCATACAAGTTTAAATGTCAATACTATTCTGAAAATTCATATGCACATGCAAGTAAAGGTATTTACAAAAAACTTTTGACAAGAAAAGAAAAGAAACGACAAAATCTTTTTGAAACGTTTTTCAAAGAATTTTCGCAAGTTTTTATGGAATTTTTTATTTTTATAACTTTTTAGGTATTTTTAAAAAGAAAAGACAGAATTTACAAACATTTACAAAAATATGTACATATTTACAAGTGATTTATTTACAAATTCTATGTACAATTTTTTCAAGTAATTTTTATCTACAATTTTTATTAAAGAATTTTAGATTTTTAGTTTACAAAGTTTATAAATAAGTGTAGGTTTTATTTACAAAGATTTTGTAACACATATATACAAATAATTTATATACCCATAATTTATAACCCATGTGACAAAACAGTAAAAAAATAAAAAATGTTTACAAAAAATTTCAAAACATTTTTCAAAACTAGTTTTACAAATACATTTTTCAAAATGGTTTTTGCAAACATTTTATTTTCAAACATTTTTCAAACATTTGTACACTATAAATAATTTTGATACAAAAATAATTTAAAAACATTTTACAAAGAAAACATTTTCAAAAACATTTTAAAAAAATTTGTACAAAAATAATTTTGTAAAGATTTTTACAAAAAGTTTTGCAAAATTTTTTACAAAAGAATTTTGAAAATATTTTTCAAAACATTTTTACTATAGTTTTTATAAATAATAGCCATATTATTAATACACATAAAGTATGAGTTATGGCTAAATTATATATACAATATATATGAGACCTTGATATACTTAGCTCAAACTATGTCCTCATAGTAATCAAAGAGCAACAAAGGAAGACATAACTCATGCTAAGTATAGAAAAGTGAACAGAATCCTATACTACAATAACTCAAAGAATGAAAGAATGAATAGAAGTCGGTGATTCCCCCTACACTTAGGATCAAGAAATCCTAAGTAAAGAAGATTGTACAAAAGGGGAAAGCCTAGGAAGAGAATGTACATGAAAATAGTGACTCGACTTGTCCCCCCTATACTTAGGGTAAAAGATCCCTAAGTATAGCAAAGAGAATATTAACAGTTGAGGGACAAGTGAGAGAATAATCAAATAAGTGAAAAATAGATATTACCTCCCCTATACTTAGGTTCAGATGTCCCTGAGTATATGCAACAAAACAGAGGTAATAGAATAAAAGGAAGTAAGAATAATACAATTTCAACATCCCTTATACTTAGGATAAAGCATACCCTAAGTATAGCAAGAATCCTAAGCGAGACATGGGGTGTTAAACAGAACAAAGAATGAAAGAATAAAATAGAAAACATGGATATACAAAGAGGCGGATAGAAGTGTAACTCATGCATGAGATGCAAAAGATGAGAATGAAAGAATACATCTCATACAAAATAAATCGGGGCAGCATCAATGGTCAATGAGTCATGATCAAGAAAAGGCTTCAGGCGTTGACCGTTAACCTGAAAGGTGGACTCAGAAGACAACTTAGATATGTCAATACTGCCGTTGTCATGCACCTTTCTGACTAAATAGGGACATTTACACTTGCTATGTAATTTCCCTAGAAATAATCTTAGTCGTGCATCAAATATCCATATACTCTGATTCAGCTCAAACTGCTTATGGTTGATGTATGAATCATGCCATATCTTCACTCTGTCCTTACATGGTAGGCTGCTCAAAAAGATTATATCTTTAAGCTTCTCCAGGGCTGTCAACTCTGCTTTCCTCTGATCTCCTACACTCTCTAGATCTAAAAGTATCTCTGTTACTACCCATAGTGATTTGTGTTTTATCTCCACAGGTAAGTGGCATGGCTTGCCATAAGCGAGTTGGAATGGAGATGTACCCAAAGGAGTCTTGAAGGATGTCTTAGATGCACACACGACCGAGTCCAAAAGCTGTGACTAATCCTTTTGGTCTGGGCAGACAACCTTCTGCAATATCATCTTGATCTCCTGATTTGAAACCTCAACAATACCATTTGTCTGTGGATGATATGGAGTGGCAACTCTATGATCTATGCTGAACTCGTTAGCAAGGCCCCCTACCTTGTCGTTGATAAAATGAGTCCCCCTATCATAAATCTGAACTCTAGGAACCCAAACCATGATATGATATTCTTCCTCAAAAATCTACAAATAGTCCTCGCATCAGTGGCTCGGGCGGGGATGGTCTCAACCCAATGACTCACATAATCTATAGCCAATAAAATGTACTCAAATCCCTTACTATTGGGTAATGGGCCCATAAAATCGATGCCCCGTGTATCAAAAACCTCATAGAAGTGAATGGGTTGCATCAGAATCATGTCTCTATACCACAACTACCCATCCTCTAACAATCAGTACACCTCTTAATGAATTCATCTGAATCCTTGAAGAGTGTTGGCCACCAAAGGCTGGATTGGAGAACCTTTTATGTTGTCCGTCTCCCAGAGTGATTTCTTCTTGCCTCGAGCTTATGGAAATAGGTGAGTACGCTTTGGTTCTCCTCCTGAGGAACACATCGACACCAGACACTATCCCCCCATTCAAGGTAAACGGAGGGATCCTCCCAATGGTATGACTTGGCTTTCGCTAGGAAAGTCTCAAGTCTCTACCTGGTCCAACCTTGTGGAACTTTCTTGACAACAAGAAAGTTCACAATGTTAGCATACCAAGGGAGAGAGGTGATAGCATGAATCACCTCATTTGGGAAAGTCTCAGTAATAGGTGTGGTTGTCTATGAATCCTCAAGATAATCTAATTGGGAGAGGTGATCCGCCACCACATTCTTGACTCCATGTTTATCCTTAATCTCAATATCAAATTTCTAGAGCAGAAGGATCCATTTAATGAATCGTGTCTTGGCATCCTTCTTAGTCATTAAGTACCCGATGGCGGTGTGATCAGTGTAAATAGTCACTCTAGATCGAAGAATGTAAGATCTGAACTTATCTAAAGCAAAGACTACCGCTAGCATCTCCTTCTCTGTAATAGTATAATTCCTTGAGCGGCATCCAAAGTACGACTAGCGTAGTGAATGGAAAAAGTAAATCCATCCCGCCTATGTCCTAGAACAACCCCTATGGCAAAATCAAAAGCGTCTGTCATGATCTCGAATGGGAGAGACCAATCGGGTGGCTAAAGGAAAGGAGTCTGCACAACCATATTCTTGAAAGCCTCAAATGACGAAAGACACTTATCATCTATAAGTAACTCAGTGTCTTTTGTGAGAAGATCAGTAAGCTGTCGGGTAATACGACTGAAGTCCTGAATGAACCATCGGTAGAAACCGACATGCCCCAGAAAAGACCGCAACTACCTCAGATTGGATGGTCGAGTAAGCTTCTTAATGATATCCACCTTGGTCAGATCGACCTCCATGCACCTATTGGAGATTATGTGACCAAGGACCATGCCTTGAGTCATCATAAAATGACTCGTCTCCCAAGATATAACAAGGTTGACTTCAATGCACCGCGGAAGAAAATGGTCTAGGCAAGAAAGACAAGCATCAAACCCATCGCCCTAGACCAAAAAATAATCCATGAAGATCTCTAAACAATCACCCACCATGTTCGAAAAGATGGAAAGCATGCACCTTTGGAATGTAGCCAGGGCATTACATAATCCAAAGGGCATCTATCTAAAAGTATACGTCCCAAACGGACATGTAAATGTCATCTTATACTGATCTTCAGGCGCAATGGCCACCTGATTATACCCCGAGTACCTGCCAAGAAAGCACTAACGACTCTTCCCAGCTAATATCTCAATATATCAATGAATGGCAACGGGAAGTGATCCTTCTTGTTGGTATGATTTTTGTAGTCCTCACAGATCTTCCAAGAAGTGGGTACATGGGTAGCAATCTCTTCTCCGTCCTCATTCACAACTGTAGTGATACTCGTCTTCTTGGGTACAATATGTAATGGACTAACACACTTGGAGTCGGAGATGGGTAGATAAATCAGTGCTCAACAACTTGGATATTTCATTCATGACTACCTCTCAAAGATTCGGGTTCAGCCTATACTAGAACTCACCTGAAGTCTTAGTGTTATCCTCGATATAGATGTGGTGAGTGCACACGGTCAGACTAATCCCCAGGAGATCTTCTACGGACCAACCGATTTCCTTGTGGTTCCTCTCAAGAACCTCCATCAATCGAGATTCTTGGTCATCAGTCAAATCCGTTGAGATAATGACTGGAAACATATCAGGCTTGCCCGCAAGGAATATGTACTTCATGCTCTACGGTAAGGTCTTCAATTCTAGGCACGTAGGAGTGGGAAAATCTGGCCTCTGAAAAGTCAGAGTGAATACTACCAGATCTGAATGTGAGAACTCTCGCTGATCATCTGAAATCAACGAAGATTGGCTCTACTGGTGTCTCTAACAACTGCACTGGCTCTGTTTCCGCCCTAGCTGACAGATCTGTAGAAATCAAACACAAAATGTACTCATCAAACTTCTTCCAGTCAAAGTCTGTGTCTAAATAGGATTGATCAGAATGTTAAGAAATGAAATCAGCCTCGCTAACCTGAATCGGTATCATTAGCCTCTATGGTATCATGATCCAAAAGTATGCTCTCCGAACTCTTGTCAGTTGTCAATTGTAACTATGTTGCTGTTGACAGGAAATCTTCGAAGATCGGTTAGAATTTTTAATAGTACGAAGTCATCGTTATCCCCAAAAAATCTCGGATCAAACAAACAATTTTTTTTCTTTTCTCGCTACAAAATAATTATAGAAAATAATGTGGAGCAAGAGAAATGCTACTTATTTACATGTATACAAGATAGGATTGAACTCAGGGAGGCTACAATTCCCGAGAGTTATTTAAATAATCGACAAAAATCAATTAAAAGGAAAGGCATGAATCTCAAAGGCAAACTATCCTTGGTTTTTGTGGAATTTTTCTCTTTTTAATTTTTTTTCTATTTTTTTATTTTTATGATTTTAAAATTTTTAGTGATTTTAATTTTGCAAATTTTTTATTTTAAAAAATAAGGAACAATATGCACAAGTAAAAAATACACACACCACACTCTTTTTGTATTTTTCAATTATATAAAAAATGCTCAGAAAAATCCAGAGAAAGTATTTTTTGGGTTTTAAAGAATTTGACATGTTTTTGGGAATTTTTATAGAGTTTTCAGATGTTTTTGTATTTTTTAAAATAAAATAGTGACAAAATTGAGAAATAGTGCATAACCTAGAGTAATTTGCAACTTAAAAATATTTTAAGTGCCCAAAACTCCTAGTAATTATTTCTATGATGAAATGCAAATATCTACAAAAAGGAACTGAAATCACGATTTTTGGATTTTTGTAGAATTTTCTGTGATTTTTATAACATTTTTGATGTTTTTCAATTTGTTGGGTTTTGAAAAGAATTAATGCGTGAAATTTGGATAGAATTAAAAGATAATAAAGTAAAACTACTCTAATGTTTTTAGAATTTTTGGATCAATATTCAAATTTTTATGAATTTTTGAATTTCAGAAAGAGAAAAGATACTATTTTTATTTTTTTAATAATAACAAATGATGATAAAATGTAATGAAAATTTTATGCTAGAAAGATAAGCACATCAGGAGCATAGCATGATTTTTGGGAATTTTATTGACCGAAGAAAACATTTATTTCAATAAGAAAAGCAAGCAAAATAAAGGTCTGGAATTCAGGGACTAGTTTGCAGATGTTCAAAGTTTTTGCATAATGAATAACAAGAAATAAATATGCAGAAAAAAGTGTAATTTACCCAATAAACATGCCAAACACGTAACTTGAAGCTCTGGTGGGGCTTTTTTGTGAAATTTGGAAACACCAAGGGATGAGTTGAAATTTTCCCCGAATTTTTTTATTTCAAACTCTCTTAGGGTTTTCTTTGTTTCCAGCTTTCAACCAGTAAAAAGGGGAGGGGTTCCAAGGTGCGTCGCCCCTCCCTTTGAGAATCGTCAGTGGCAGAAGTGGATGAAGGTGGGCGGAGGAAGCGACGATGGCACGCGAATCTAGAGGAGTACTTCGGTTGCTAGCATTGATGGCTCATGAACGACAGTGGAGGATCGATGGTGTTGGAGCTGCTCGGGGGATCCAGCGCGATGGCGAGAATGGCAGATACCATGGGCGCTTCTTCCAGGCGGAGTGAGCGATCGGCGGCTTCGGTGTCGCATGTGGCTGCGACGCGGGGGCTTCAGATCTAAAGGCGGGGGTGCGGTGGTCGGCACTGAAGCGTGGCTTCTCGGTGGAGGCGCTCAGAGGATTCTGCACTGGAGTGTGGAGGTCGCAGTCACGACTGACGGTGACGGGGGTTGGTTAGGCAGGGTGGCTTATGCGGCGGATGGTGGAAGTTCGTGGCTGTTGCACGGGGGCAGAGGGGAACGTCGGCGTGCTGGGCAGTGGACGACCACCAAAGGCGGAGGAGCGACGGTGCTCGATGGTATGGCGTTTGACGTTGCGAGCGATCAGCGGCTTCGGTGCCGCAAGTGGCTACGGCGAAGTCAGGAGGACGGTGCGGCTGTGTCGTGCAGGGGCTTCAGATCAGAATATGACGGTGCGGCCTGCTACGGCGAAGCCCAAGCGACGGTGGATGGGCGGCGGTGGCGGGGGCCACTCCGCGTGGCTTTTTTGTATTAAATGTAAAGACAAAAATGAAAAGAATATTTTTTTATTTAAAAAAAAATCAGAAATCTATAAGAAGAACTTTTTGTTATTTTATTTATTTTTATTTTTTTATTTTTTATTTATCCTGTAAAATAGATGTTAGAAAGAAGAAAAAATATTTTTTGTTTTTTTTAATTTTTTTTATATATAAACAATTAGGATGCAAGCATGATGACTCGATTCCAAAAATAAAATGGAAGATGTGGGTGAGTGCGGTTCCGGGGAAAATGGCAGATGGAACCAGATCTCCGACCATCGTGTGTGGTCGGAGGTGAGAGATCATGCGAGGTAGATCGAACGCGTAAAGATCGAGCAAGTGAGATGAAATATCAGATCGTTGGCGAATCAAATCGTGATGATTTTTAAAATATAGAAAAATGATGACGAAATAAAGAGGCGAAATATAAAACTTAGATTAATCTAGATGAAAATAAGAAGAAAATGTAGATCTCACCTTAGGAGCGGAAAAGACCTTGATCACCTCGACGAAGGCCGACTCGTTGTCACCAGACGGCTCGGAGGCTAGGCACCCTTGTACGACAAGAAGACTCTTAGAGATCGGGCTCCTCTCACCAAAGATTGATCAAATTGAAATGATGGAGAAGGAGCCATATAAATAGAAAATATAGGAATTGAAATTTAAATTTTTGAATTTTTGGATGAAGATAAGATATGAGAGAGAAAAATTGAAAGGAGATAAAGTAAAAAAGATTAGTGTTAAAATTATTTGCAAAAATTAACTATTTTTTTTATTTTCGTTACTTTATTAAATTGAATAAAAATGTTAATTTTTTATTTTTTTGTGATGGTTATTTAAGAAAATTAACTATATACATAAACTATATACATATAGTACATTATTTACATAGTTAAATAAGGAAACTAGTTAGTTTTTTTGTTTTAGAATTTTTATTTTTCTTATTTTTATTTTTAATAATTACTAAAAAATTACATATATTTACAAAATATAATATGTACAAATAAATGGTGAAATTGCATAAGCCACCCTAGAAAACCAACTTTTTACCTTTAACTCCAAAAATTATGAAATCACATCCATTTCAAAGATAATTTAATTTAGAATACAATGGAAGTGAGTTAGGTTCAATTTGAGTTCATATGGAGCTGTAATTGGTCATTCAATTATCGCTCAGTGGCTTTTTCCAAGTGTGGTTGCTTTTATTCTATACATGATTTGATTATGCAATCATTTTTATTAATTAGGACACATTTTTATTTACAACTTTTTTTTTGAAAATTATTTTGATTTGAGGTCAATTTATGTACAAATAAAATAGTGTAGTATAAAAATATACACAACACACAATTTTTTTTATTTTCTGAATAAGGACCCTATCTTCCCCTACTTTATCCATGGTCGATCAGGTCAAGTCTTTGACCTTCTCTTAGGGTTCGGGTCAGCCTGTATCGATTACATATATACAGTCTTCTCTTTTTTCTTTTCTTTTTTTTTCCTTTCTTTATTTATTTATTTTAGGTTAAAATGGTAATAAGTGTATAATATTTACACACAGATGCAA
Source organism: Ottelia alismoides (assembly GCA_037367405.1). NCBI lineage: Eukaryota > Viridiplantae > Streptophyta > Magnoliopsida > Alismatales > Hydrocharitaceae > Ottelia > Ottelia alismoides. The sequence continues at coordinate 787,370 of JAZKJV010005973.1, forward strand.
GTTAGTAAGAATATGGAGTTAGTATTATATACAGGTATTTTATAAGGGATTTTAAGCTAAAATAAATGAATAAAGATTATGAAATGCATATTCATCAATTGCCTCTAAAGATGTGACCATAGCTCATGAATCCTCATCTTCCCGAACTGCCTCATTGTATGTAATCACAAAGTCACACTCATGGTGGATGTCTGACTCTGAATCTATCATCTACACTAAGCTGGATGAATCTCTGGCTCTCAACTCCTCAATCATCTCTATTTGATTACTCATGCCCTCGATGCGAAAGTATACCTTCCCTCTATCATGATCAGACACGACCTTTGCTATCGCTAGGAAAGGTCGGCCTAATATGATCGGGGTATCGGTCACGTATTCAGAGATCTCCATTTCTAATACAACTAAGTCCATGGGGAATTTCAAGCCTTGAATGGTGACAACAACATCCTTCAGTAACCCCTTTGGCATCTTGACATATATATCTGCAAACTGATGTATTGTCTTGCTTTGCCTAAGAGGGCAAAACATGAAGCAGTTAAGTAAGGCTGTAGGAAGAAGGTTAATCGAAGACCTGCTATCTAATAGAGTACAATCGAACCGCTACTCGTGAATGTGGCATCTGACATAAGGAGCCCCTGCATCTCATCTCTTGGCTGGCAATCGGTTCTAGATGGTGAAGCATGTGGCATGGGTGACCACATGGACCTCTGCATTGTGGTTTCACCTCTTCTTCCTACGTATTGTGGTCTTCTCTCTAAGATTCTTTTAGAAGAGAGGGATGTTCTCCAATGCCTCTTGGAGAGTCAGTTAGATATGAAATCTATCTATCATCTGCTTGTTGAACTCTATCCGCTGTCTCTTTTTTAGATTTCTATTTTTTGGCCCTTCCCTAAGCGGAGTGCTTGAGGGAAGGGAATGGATGCACCCTCCTCAGAAACTTGAGGGTCTAAAGTAGGAATGTCTCTGAACATGCAAATGGTTGGAATCCATACGAGCATCATCATGTATCACATCAATGGACTAGGAGAAGAAATAAAAACCTTTCCTTTTTTTCATCTTTTTATTTTTTTTTTAAAATTTTTCATTTTTTGTACTTTTTTTAAAACAACATCCTCAGGTACATGGATAGAAGTAAAAACAACTGGAGTATATGTACATGGACTCTTGGTGGCATCAGCACCACCGACAACATCTGAAGAAGTGGCATCAGTACCGTGCTCTGGCCCATCATGTAGAAACTTGGTGGCATCAACACCATCATCTACAACATCTGGAGAAGGGACGACATCAGCACCATCTTCTGGATCATCCATCTTGGTGGCATCAACACCACCATCATCGTCAACATCAGTGGCATCAGCACCGCTCTCTAGCTCATATGGCACTCATGAATAGGCATCCTGTTGTCACCTAGATGAGGCACCTCCTGCTGGTTTCCTGCTGCTCCTAAGTGTCACAAAATCAGCATCAAATAAATAATGCACATCATCAAGTACCTCAATAGGAGTGTCGGAGTCTATAGATTGTACCTGTTCAGATTCCTCTTCAGATTGTTCGGATTTGACTTGATTTGTGAGGGCATGGCGGCCTTGTCCTTGATGATCTCCCTCATCTCCTGCCTGAACTCATCCATCTCTCACTTGAAAGTAGTCTTTTGTTCTGCAATCATGCAAGCGAGATCCTCTAAAGTTGGGTTCTCATACGCGGATGTATAGGAATCGAATGGATTGCCTATCTGAAAGTGTTGAGGCTGGCCATGTTGCTGCTTCTATGGGTATGATTGAGGGGGAGGATAACGAAATTGGGAGTGAGGTTGTTGGTGCATCCGTTGATGGCCCTGGTACTGGGGTCGAGGAATAATGTGCTAGGAGTACTGGGGCTACTACTACTGCGTTCCCTGTCTTGACTATGCCGGAGGCGGTTGCTGGGATTGAGCACCTCCAACAGTCCATTTGAATCCTAGGAGATCACAGCGGATACCATGTTGTTTCTAGTACTAGGAATATCAAATCCCTTTGACTTCCATCAATGGCTATGTCTGCTCGTGCAACGGTGGGGGAATGGATGCCAATGGCTGATCACTCTGATAGACCACCATCTATGTGTCTGGTGAAGGTGGTGGTGGCAACTAGTACTGTGAGGGTGGTTGAACATGCTTCGCCTGAATGTGGTGTACTTTTTTGTACGAGGTAGATGGCTATGAAGATTTGCTCCCCATATCAGCATGTGACCTAGACTGTGACAAAGAAGCCATCTATGTCCCTTGAAGGCACATGATCTGCATCTTAAGGTCACTCAAATTCTGGGCCATCTCATCAATCATGTTGAGCTTATCCAGGCCCTAGCATGTATTCTTCTCTATAAACTCCATGTGGTCCAAATTTTGGCAAATGATACCCATATCTGCAGCTGATGACTCTACTAATGTTGCTGCTTTAGAAGATGAAGATGAGTCGACCTCTATACATGCAACTCTGTGGTGAGACAATGCTTGGTGACAGGGCTTCCCTGAATGTAGATACGGGTCTGGGTCATCACTGTGTAGTCCTCATCCATCTCATCATAAATGTCCCAGACCTGATCTTCATCCTTGGAAAAATAGGATCCTCCACAAGAGGCGTTAACAAGCCCATGCAGCTCAGGTATCAGCCCACAAAAGAAGCTCTGGACTAAGTTGGGCATGCTGATATCATGATATGGACACCTATCTATGAGCTCTCTGAATCGATCCCAATCCTCATGGAACTGCGCATTTGGGACCATGGTGAAGTTACCGATCATCGCTCTCGATGTATTCATCCGACGGAGTGGATAGTACTTGTTGAGGTACTCAGTCCTCAATTGCTCCCAGGTAGTGACAACCCTCCCCAAGTGCTTCAGCCAGTAGGCTGCTCTATCAACCAAGGAAAATGAGAAGGTTATCGACTTGATGGTATCCTCGTCCACCAGCCTGTCGTAGACAGTGCTGCAAATCATCTCAAACTCCTGGAGATGTAGATGGGCCTCCTCAGTGGCGTGCCCATGGAAATTGGGAAACAACTGAGTCATTTGTGGTTGGAGCTCAAAATCTCCCAGAATGGCAGGCATCTGAATCCACCTATGAGTGAGAGTTGCACCAGGGTTGTGTAAATCCCTCATTGTGTGCAAAGGTCTTTGTGGATCACAAGCCTCCTCCATACGTCTGTGTCTGTCCTCTACTCGGTCCTCAAGTAACTCTCCTCCACCACCAAGTCTCTCAACTTTGCATATGCTCTCCCATCTCGCATCTGTGTCAACTTCCACCTCATCTCTGTCGTGAGCAACCACTAGTCCCTAATATGTCTCTACATCGCCCCTAGGGATGATAGGAGGGTGTTGTTGATCATAGCCTGATCAAGCACATCGTGAATATATGGTTGCCCATCCTCTCTCCGCTCTTGGGCCATCTCTTCAAACTCTGAAAAAGAAAAACGGTGGATCTCAGGTGTCGGCAAGTCAATAAAAATCTGTTCTGACTGTTGCTGATGTACCTCAGGTAATGTATCAGAAAGGTCAAAGAAAAAGGAGGTGGAATACTCATGTTTCAAGAGCGGGTATGAGCTTTCAGAAATCACCCTAGATGAACAAGCAGGTGTACTATGAAGCGGTGACACCAAAGGTAGCCTAAGAGACCGTCTGCGCATCATCGTGTTGTAGGGAGAAGTGAAGAGTAGATCCGGACTAAAAACAATGATGAGAAAACAAACCCCCAAGTTCACCAACTCAACACAATGATGAACGTGAAAGCTCAGTCGTTAATCTTTTCAATTTTAGAGTTTAGTGATAAAGCAGTTATATTAACAATCTCGTGTGTGTAGTCTCCTAGAGTAGACCGTAATAAATCGATGAATCCCCTATGCAGAGAACTATCATCGTAAGAGCTCGGGAATCATTCTAAGGGAATCCACCTCTGTATCCACATGACTACTTTTACTATTGTCTGAGGCAAGTGGTTGCAACAATAACAGGACCTGAGAGTCAAAGTCCAAGTGCTTAGGGCACAAGTCCAGGTCTTTGGGCTCTATTCCTTAAGAGTATGTACCTCACTCAGTCTGGAGAGTACCTGCAAATAAGGAGGGGGTTACTCTCCCCAAAACAATGATGATAATCCTTTACGTTTATTTTTAGGGTCGAGTGAAAATTAGCAGTCCTGATTTTATTGGGTTATCAATGTTTTTGGTATTTTTGAATGAAAACATGTCTAAAAAAATTTCCGATTTCCTGATATTCCTAAGTCCAAGAAAATGTGGGGAGGAAGATGGAAAAGTCAATATACGAGGAATTATGTCTGTATCCACGAGATAGAAGGTGTACCTTGCTCCAACAGTCTACATGCAATATGATCTAGGCATAAATTAAAACCTATCTATATGATGCAAAGGTGAGAAACATCCTAAACAGAAGCTTCTATTATGGGAAGAACCACTTTATTTTGACTAAGTCCAATCAAATTCTATAGGAACATATATTCTATTAGGGTTGTGGACCTAATCACTGCATGGCTCAACCAAATAAAAACCTAAGTCTAGGGGCTCAAGCACACGAAAGCAGCGAGAAAACAAATAAAAATAGATCGATGAAAACTAAATCCGCCAAGTGCACCGGCACTTGGCTAAACAGACCCCGAATAAGGCTAAGAGTCTAGAGTCTTCAGTCCTACAAAATACAAAAAGGGAAAGTGCCAATAAGAGTTACAAATGAATTACAAAAATGACTGGAAAAGAAAGATGGTCTTTAACTCTTTCTGCTCCTCCTAAGCTGCTCTCTCTCTCCTACCGATCGGTGTAGAACGCCCGACCTCCGCCTCGCTCGGGTGCGTCAGCTCTCCTAAGATAGCCTCCCTCGCTCCGCAGGCCCTCGCAACAAAGGTGAAATAAGAAGAAAGTAAGAATCAGATTTTATGAAAAATAAGAGAGAAAATAAAAGAATAAAATGACTAAAAATGAAATATACAAACAAGAAAATAAAATCCTAAACTACCTAGCAGTGCTCCCCGACAAGTACACCATTTTGATGAATGAGCCCAAGCTACTAGGGTTAAGTTGATTAATTAAGTTGTCATTGTCACCCCAGAACTAGGGCTAGCAACGGGGAAAATCTTATTCAACCACGAAATAAATCAAACAAATCAAGCAAGTGGTCTAAGCTACTTTTATTAACCTAATATGGCGACCAGTGTCGAACACAAGGAGCACAATTAAACCTAGATAGTCAAATCAAGAGATTTAAAGGATTTTTATTTTTTTATGATTTTTAGTGGTTGTTAATTCTGCAATTTTTTTAATTTTTAAAAACAAGGCAAAAAAAGATAATGAATAAAAGACACACAATCTTTTTGTATTTTTCAAAAAGGATAAAAATGTTTAGAAAAATCATATTTTTGTGTTTTCTGTATTTTATGTTGTTTTTGTAAACTTTAAGAGGTTTTTGGAATTGTTATGGATTTTCTAAAATTGGAAACTAAGAAAATCACAAAACCGTGCACAACCGGGTGTATTTTTTCAAATTAAAAATAACAAATAAGTTTAAAACTCTTGGAACTCAATTTTATCAAAAAGTATATTTAAATATCTACAAGCAGAAACTGAAATCACAATTTTTGGATCTTCAAAGATTTTATATAACTTTTATGGTATTTTTAGGGTTTTATATATTTTTAGAGTTTTATAAAATCAAATAAGATGAAAATTGGATAGAAAAAAACAAGTCAAAATAAAGCTACTCTAATTTTTTTGGAATTTTTAAAGAAATTTTCGAATTTTTAGGAATTTTCTAAGGCATAAAATCAACACTCAAAAATCACCACATGAAAACATAATAGCGGGAATTTTTGTGGAATTTTCTGAGTTAATTTAATATTTATTGTAATCAAAAGGACATAAATTAAAATATCGGTTGTAGAAGGACCAAAATGTAATTTATTTAAGTTCCTAGGCCAAATATTAACAAACAATAAAATCTCAGGGACTAACATGCAAAAAGTCCAGAAAAATGTATGGTGCATGTGATTCAACACTCACAGGGGCATATATGCAAATACTTAAAACCTTTTCTGATTCAGATAACAAATGGAAATACATGTTCGAAAACGCAAATATCCCATAAACACACATGTATATGCATGTCACTTCAACTCAGCTGGACTAAAATGCAAACATTAAAACGATGAGGTCCTAACTGCAATTGTTCTTAAATAAATATTACATTTATTGTACTAAAAAGAAATAACATAAATGACAATGTAAAAGGGAAATATACCCATAGCAGACGCGTGTGACACGTGGCTCTAAAAAGGATCTGACAGCGAGGAGGCGTGTCACAATCGTACGATTCTATTGGAATGGATAGATCTGACGGTCTAGAGGAATGTTGGGGATGTGCGGCTCAGATCTGGTGATCATGTATGGATCCAACAGTCTCGTAGACTGGTACTGACGTGTGGCACAGATCTGAGGTGGATCTGATCGGACCATTAATATTTGGGCGTGGATGGACGGTCGATCAGATCTTGAAGGGTGTTGCATCATCTGACGGTTCTGAAGGGTGATGGACGAAATGTGAAGAAGGGACCATGGGACTGCTTCGATCGGATATATTATGAGCTACAGAGCTCGGCACGATCAGCCAAGGGGTCCAGTACATCGTCGAAGTGTCTGCACATTAGACTAGAGCCTCAGATGGCTCAGAGCGGTGCTTGACGTCGATCTCGAAGGTATATCACCTGGAGCAGCTCTGCCTGGTCAGAGGAGGGTTGAAATGACCCTCTCACGTGCACCTGAACCTGTAAAAGGGTGCAGGGCTCAAACATGATACTCCGGCCAGGGTTATTTGAAAGAGAAAAGCAAAGAAGCTTTTGGGAGGTGAACATGACTTCTGGTGTAGGTGGAGGAAGAAGTCTAAGCATAATCTTGCTCCGATGAGATAGATTTAGGATGATCAGGTTGTGAGGGAGGATGAATGATGAAATGTCATGTCGATCTGAACGGAGGGAAGTGGGATACGGGTCCCCGACACTCGGGTCTTAGCAACGATGGTGGACGACGGTTAATGGATGAAATCGAAAAGACACAGCGAAATGAATATGTGAGAAGATACCTGCAGCAACTAAAGTGGAATGTGGAGTACGTGGGAGTGAACGGCGGGGTCGTGGCATCGATTCCATTGCGGAAGGTGGAAGAGGCTGAGCATGGTGGAGCTCTCCAGCCATGTACGTGACGTGTCCAGAAATGCCCTTTTTAATTTAATAAAATGTGTGTCGTGATTGTTGTAGCCGGTTAATCCGGATCGATCAAAAATTTATCTCATGAATAGAATAATCGATGAATTAAGTACTGCACGGTTTTATGCTTTTTTAACCTGGGCAAGCCCCAGGGTCGACTCAAGGAGGCAAAGGAACAACTTCGGATCAAATTAGGCAAATCAGCTCATGGTTTTCCAAGAGTTTTTTTTAATTTTTTATGCAATATAAATGCCAAATGCAGAATGCAGACGAGTTAGGTTATTAAGAAAATACACAACTTAGCCAAATTTAATTTAATGTGAAATTAATCCAAATCAGCCAAGCTATATTTTTCCTAAAAACCTAATCCAACGACGAATGCAAAATGTATTTTTTTGGAATTTTTGGATTTAAGATGCAATAATGAAAATGCAAACTTTTTTGGGGTTTTTATGCAATTTTTCATGCAAACAAATTGCCAAAAATTATGAAATTTTATTGGAAGTTAAATATGATGAAATGAAGCTACATTGATTTTTTTGAATTTTTTGATCAATTTATGATTTTTTATGAATTTTTTACTGAAAACAGAGCGACTGAGAGTATTTATTCCTAATTAATCCATGAAATTAAATTATCGAGAAGCAAAATTATCTCAAATAGATATTCTAATTAACAATCCAAATGACTTGAAATTTTAAAAAATAGTATTCATGGATTTAATTAAAAATCAATTACATAAATCACTCAACAATTTATTTTAGACAAAAGACAACTCCTATTTAGATGAAATTTGGAAAGCAATTAAGTAGCACTTAAAGGCATCATCCATAGTTTTTTCACAATTTTTGGAGCAATATTTGAGTATGAGCGAATTTCAGAGCATAAATGGGCAAAATATCACTCAATTTCAATCTCTGATTTTTAGTAAATTCTCCTATTCTCAAAAAATGTAAATAAATAGTCGAATGATAAAGAATTAGATGCTCATCAATGTGTTATTTTTCATTAATATAAATGACGCAAGATGACTGTACAAATTAATGCATAAAGTTAAGGGTATCTTTGCAATACTGAAAATAAAAGAATAAACAAAAACTGTGCACAAGGGTTATTTTGAAAATAAAGAAAATTGAAATAATGAAACCGTAATTTTTCCATAAAAAATAAAAAAAACAATGCATGGGTTCCAAGAAAGGAACCCACCCTCTTCCCCATGCGATAGGGCTAGATCGTGAGGGAGGCGCGTGGGTGGGGCGCGGTGGAGGTGGCCCGGCTCGTAGGCGGTTGTGGCATGAGAGGACAGTGCAGTCGGAGTCAAGCGGTGTTGCGCACAGCCACGGCGATGGAGGAGCACGAGGATGGGGCCGCTGGGGGGCACATGGTGACGATGACGCGAAGGGGCAGCCTGGAGGGCGGCGTGGTGCGCATGGGCGGGCGGTGCGGGTGCGGCCTGAGGAAGTGCTCGAAGAGGCGTGCAGCTTCGAGCCCGTATGAGGGGGTGCGGCCTGGTGGTCGCTGATGACGCACGTGTAGGAGGTGGTGGCTTGCTGCTGCTAGTGGGGCGCGCAGGGCAGCCTAGGTGGTGTTGCGATCGAATGGCGGAGGCACAGCGGTACAGGATAGTCGCCCGTGTGCGCGAGCGGTGGTGCAGCGCAGGAGGACGTGCAGCCGTGGAGGAGGAGGGCGTGATCGTGCGTCCACGAGCAGGAGCTGCTTGTTTTTTTTATTTTATAATTTTTTTCTTTGTAATTTTTTTTGCAAATTTTTTTGTAAACATGAAGAAAATATGAATGAATGAATATGTGGTGTGATGTATGAGGATGATAATGATGTAAAAGAATATGATTATGAGGTGGGGATGCTGTGGTGATTGTGGATGTTTGAATAAGATGATGGTGAAAATGTAATGAAGATGCACAAGACAAACAATTAATGTTAAATAAATAAAAAAATTGATGAAGTGAAGATAGAGAGATTTACCTGTGACGGGTGGACGTTGTCGCCTGTGGAGGAGGAGATAAACTTCGACTCTGAGTTGTCGCCTTGAGCGGTGTAGCGAATGCACCGCGAAGCTATGGCTCTTCCAAGAAGGAGGAGTGACGAAGGTTGGGAACCTTCGGATCTCGCCGTGAAGCTCGTCTTCGCTCAAAGCCGTCCTCATCGAGCTGCCACCTGGATGAAGGGTCGGGCTAGAAATTCTCCTATCGGAAGGCGGATGAGGAAAAATGATGGAGATTATGGGAATAAAAAGGAGAGAAAGTTAGAAAAGTGGTGGAGAATGTGGAAGAGTGGTGGAGAAAGTGGTGGTGGCATAGAGTGGAAGACAAGTAAAGAAGAAGTAAAAGGGAGAAAATAAAATAAAAATATTATATAATAAGTAAAATAAGTATATTACTAAAAATAATGAAGGAAAAATAAATAAAAATAAATAAATAAATGTAGTTAATTAAAATAAATAATGCTAAAATAATGAATAAAATAAATAATAAATAAAATAAAATACGAAATTAATAAATTGATAAAAAAATAAGGTGACACGTGGCGGCTCCAGGAGTAGCCACGTGTCGCACTTGAAAAAATCAAAAAATAAATGTAAAGAAAATCAAAAAGAAATAACAAAAGGATCCAAATCAAAAAGTGGTCAACACGAAAGTTGCTCATCTCAACGAGATCTACATCTTTCATGAAGAGTTGAAATTCAAAGAAGTCATATGTACAAAATGTATTTTTGGGTGATACCTTATAGATATAAAATACCACATTTTATCTTTTGTTAATTTTTTTGTCATTTTTAAATAAGAAAAAAATCAAAATAAAAATAGAGAAAATATGAAAATTGTATTTACAATTCAATCTTTTTTTGGATTTCTAATAAATAAGAAAATAAAAAGATAAAATACAAGGGCAAAAAGGTCAATATGCACAATATACAATAGGGGCCCAAAACCCAAGTTTTGCATACGATCTCTGATTTTAATGAAATTGGTCTCATTTTGAAGATCTTTAAATGTATATTACTTTAAAAGTGAGTAGACCTAAATCGGACACTGTATGAGAGAGATACACGTATTTTAAGGTTCATAGTCTGAAACTTGGATTTGGGTTTTATTGGACAATTTTACAAGTTAGTATTTTTTGATATTTTTCCATAATTAGTGTAAGTAATATATACACTATAGAGTTGATTTTGCTGGATTTGGAGTTAGTATAAAAAATATATATACAAATAGGGAAAATATACAGATGAATATTTACAAGTGAATTTGGTTCTTATTTAATGCAAATATGAATGCTAAAATGCAAATATTATCTATGCATGCATGAATGCTAATTATGCAATATAAGTAGAAATATGCAGCTAATTAATCGGGAACAAAGCTCTATTTTCAACTTTTAGAGTGATGAATCACAGATTCATCAACCCCCTATACTTAAATCTTGCTCGTCCCTGAGCAACTAAAATGAAATGCAAAAGTGAAATGAGATTGGGCTCCATACCAAGGTCATGAACAAAAGTTTGAAAATGGAGCTTGACTCAATGATGAATCTACGTTTCGTCATCTTTATTCTATCATTTTGGCCTTAAAACCCCTAGTAAATGCGTGCAAATAGGCTTAATTTAGGCATTTTAGCATTCATGATCATTGTGTAAATATTATATAAATGCAGTTTTTAAAGCCAAAATTATAGAATAAAGAAAAGAAAAGAAAAATAATAAAATATTGTAAATATTTTATGACCCAAAACCCAGAGACCTAGGCATCTCGATGAATAGGTCGACAAGGAATAAAGTAGGGGGAGATAAGGGCCGACATACAATAAAAATTCCTTTATTCTTTATTTATTTTGGGACTTATTTTTGGTTCCACATTTTATACTTCAAATAAAGAAACTTTAAACATGAAAGTTGTAGATAATTAAATAAAGAAAAATACAAAATTGATTTCACTTAAAAATAATACACAGATAAAAAGTTATGATCTGAATAAAATTCCAGAATCCCAACTTCCCAGACCTGTATCTCCCGAATAAAAACTCGAAATGCGTCAAACTCACTTTAATTGTATATAATCTAAAATAAGCTATCTAATGGCGATGGTTTTGCATTTGGCAGAGCTACGGTTTGAAAATTGAGTTTTGGACCCCTATTGTATATTTGTACAGATTAAAATATTCATTTTTTATTTATTCATTATTTTTATAATTTTATATTTTTATAATTTTGTAAACATTATTTATAATATATTTGTACATTAAAATCAGAATAAAAACTAAAAGAAACACAAAATAAAATACTTATATATATAATACATAGGCATAATACCTGTATACATACCTATATAATCCATACTTTTATTTTAATAAGTGTACAAAATACATCAGAAAAATAAAATAAAAATATATTTAAGTAAATAAAAATATTTTATAAATTTATAAAATAATAAACAAAAATAAATAAATTAAACATACAAAATAAAAATAAAACATTAAAATATATAGATAAAGATATCTATAAAGGGTATAAGAGGTAACTTATGTTTTTATAACTCTAAAAAATAATTAAAAATCATAATAAAATCATAATAAATTCATTTAATATTTTTAAATGGATTAATAAAACTTTTTGCAGGATTTTTCCTGGTTGGTCCACGTGGACCAACCATGTGGCTCTGACTATTGACCATAGGTCAACTGTCTGATCCTTCTCCTGTTCATGTCAGGCCCGTGATTTTGACACTTTTTCTCCCATTTATCGAGGGGTTCCTTTCATCATTTCATGATACTCTCTTCTACAATGTTTCTCCCCATAGATCCAGGGTACACGCCCTTAGCTCATCTAGGTGAATGGGCCGTTACATCGACCGTCGTCCCTCGTTCTTCACGCCCTGTCCACCATCCATTCAAAAACGCCCCCCATTCCTCCTTTGCATTTTGAACATATTTTGACCCGTCTTGGGTATCCCTTCTGGAGCTCCGGATGAAGGCGGTGACAGGGCCATTCTCCAGCTTCATCGAGGAGTCCTAAGGCGTGGGCGAGGGTGTGTTCCGCCACCTCCGTCGTCGAGGTCTTATCTCGTGGTTTCCCCACTACTCGAGGTCGTTTTCCCCAATTTTTCTGCTCTTTTAGTTAGATGTAATCTTAGATTTAATTTAATGCATGTGGTTTGATGTTTAGTTAAACATTAGCGTCGATCTTGATCTCAAACATCTTGCCGGAGCCCGCAAGCTCCGGCCACCACTCTCCACGCCTATCTTTCACCAATAAACACTGGGTTCTGCACCTCTTTTTGATGTTGAGCCATGTTTGTTACTTGCAGGATGCCATGGAGGCATCTGCCTCATCTTTTGGCCAGAAGGGGCTCCAGGTCGCCGGAAAACCATCTAGCCGCCGAGCAGTCACCCCGTGGCCCTTCGATCTCTCTCGTGACTCTGGGAGATGCACGACTGAAGATAGGACCCATTGATATCATCCGCAGCTTCAGGAGACGTCGGAGGAACGATCTGCACCGATTTCAAACTCGTCCACGACGAGTTCTTCACACGTTCTTCCGGCCGTTCCAGGAGCCGTTGGATCTTCGGTTCATGCCAGGAGAAGCAGCCTCCGTTGGATCATCCCCCGCTCTGCACCGTCAGATCCGCAGGGATCTTCTAATCCAGGCCGTCAGAACGAACGGGCATCGGGCCCTGTAGGCGTGACACGTGTCTTAAGTGGCATCCTCCCACCGTCCGATCGTGCCTCTGGGTATTTTGCACGATACGCCCAGCTACTGTTTGTATTTAATAATCACTATTTAAACCTTCATTGGATGTTTAAAAACTTTGGCTTATTTGCATGTAGCCCCTTGGTTTTTGTACTATTATCTTTTAGTCCCTGCCAGTCACGTGCCACGCGCACGTGACTTGGCAATTTTGTAGTAATACTCCTAGGGTTATTTGTATTTCCTTTAAGGCCAGAAACCTCTTAATTTAGTTATAAGTTTTCGGTAACATTGCGTGTACCACCCCCAGGTTTTTGTTTATTGCTTTCAGATCCTCCCAGGCACGTGAATAGCACGTGTATGTGTGGTCTTTTTGCTAAGAAGCCCTTGCGGGTTTTAAATTGTGTTTTTGGTCTGTAAAGTTTTCAATTAAGTTTTATATTTTGTGGACAATTTATGTTCAACCCCTTGGACTTTGTGATATTTCCAAAAATGCCCCTACTAGATTGATTTTTCATTATGTTTCTAGCGTTTATTGCATGCATCTCTAAAGTGCTAAAAATCCACAAAAATTATCATAGGCTCCTGTTGCATCACTCTTTCACGTCATATTTTTATTTTGCATTTTCATTGTTTTAATATTTATAAAAAGTCAAAAACACCCATTTTCAGCACTGTTTGAATTATAAAATCTGTAAAAAATATAAAAACACCTTAAAAATTCCTAAAAAAATATATTTTACCTATTTTAGTGTGTTTTAACTTCAGTCCAAAAATCTAAAAAAAATATAAAAGAAAACTCCTAAAAATATAAAAACTCTAAAAATCTTCATAAAAATCTTAAAAGTTCTAGAAAAACCCTAAAAATCTAATTTTTGTCTCTAAATTTTCCTTGTTTTATTATCTTTTATTGAAAATTAGTTTGGAGAATTTCCGTTACTGTTTCCTATTTTATTTCTCCATTTTAGTTTCATCTCTTTATTTTGTTCACTGTTTTCAGTATTTTTTACTTTAAAAATACCAAAAAAATCCAGAAAAAATCTAGAAAATCACAAAATCATTAGAAAAATATAAAAAAGCCAAAAACATTTCATTTCCTGATTTTTTAGTATTTTTACCTATTTTTAAAAATACCTTATCCTCCTCTTTTCTTATATTGTGTATATTCTATTTATAGGAAAAAATACAAAAATATAAAATTTAAGAAGAAAATACAAAATAAAAAATTAACAATCAAAATATAAAAATATAAAATTAAAAATTAAATAAAAAATATATAATTAAAACCCACAAAAAATAGCATAAATAGACAACTCATCACAGTCACACATTTTGAGCAATTTTGCCTCGTTCTACATGTCTGCTCCCTATGTTCGACCTCTACACATACTTGCACCTATACACATCTTTGTTGTAGAGTTATAATAAATTTTAACTCCGTACCACTTTTCATTACTTGATTTCTGTTGTGGGTTAATTGTTGTCTGAAGAACCAATTTCTTGCGGGTCGCCTCAGCGACACTATGATCCCGCCTTGTGTGGATTACTTTAGACCCGTGAAAAATCATCTTCAACACTCAACATTTGGATTAATTATGTGGAGGAACCTTATTGGGATCTGAATTTAAGACCTAACGGCCTTTAAGTTCCACAAGTCTTCTATTTAAGACGCCTCAACAGTCAGGTCAGAACAAATCCTCATACGCAAATTTCTTATGACTATGAATCTTACTTGTACTGTGTAAGTGAAATATAGATCTCCACATCAGAAATGGCAAAGAACCAGCCTCCTCTAACTAGGTAACTCTAATTCCCCGGTTCAGTAACTCTTTCCTCGAGGAGCGGGGTATTCCCTTCGAAGTTCAAGTGCAACCAACTCAAGAAGAGGGGGTGGAGAGAAGAATGGACGGTAGCCAGTGTAGCTACCTATCCTAGGATGCTTGACCAGTGTAGCCAAGTCATCCAGTTGCATGGTTCCATATTATGAGGCTTTGAAGCATATGCCTTGCAAATATACATACTCCGACATGCATTTTATTTACAATCCGGCATGTCCATTTTTTTGGAGTTCTTTTTTTTTTTCCTTTTTTTTCTTTTTTTCTTTTTTTGAACTATATACAAGGTTGAGATGCAATTCCCTCCCTAGAGGAGGACGGGTGTTTCCACTCGTGTGCTACTCCAAGCCAAAGGATTCTACCTCCTCACCACCTCATCAATGAAAAGCTACGTGCATGGTGCTTGTCCAAGTTAGGTCACTGTCTAAAAGAACCATGCATGTGTTTAAAATATTCTACTTAGACCAATCAAGATGACATGTGAACATAGACTTGCGGACTCAAAGAATTGAGTCACTCAGCCTGAAAAATCATAACTCCAGTTCCTATAAGGTTCCTATGAAATAAGGTAGATTAAGGTCAAATCAAATCCATCCTCGACATCTATTCATAACTTGGTTCAGAACCCACTAACTTTTCACATTGCATATGCCAGATATGGTAATGAGGTGCAGATGACATGCTATGTAGATGAATGCAAGACTCTCTTTTGTTTAATGCAAGGATGATATGCAAGAGTAAATAAGAAGCCTATTTTTCATTTTTATTTTGTTTTGTATGTGTGTGTGTTTTCAAAAATTTGGTAACCTACTATTCTACAATAATTTTTCAAGAGTTTTATAAGTGTTATACAAATTATACATTTGTTATACAATATACATATTATACAAGTATACATGTATTTTAAGATTTTTTTAAAAAAGTTTTACAAGTATTATACAATATACTATACAATTATACAAAAAATCTAATTTTTACCCACCCGTAATTATTGCATAATATATACAAAAATATGTGAAAATATGTGGAAGTACGAGCTATGGGTAAAGTATATATGTAATATATACATGCCCCCATATACTTAGCATGTGTTATGTCCTCAGAGCACGAAAAGCGAGGAAAAAGACATAGCTCGTGCTAAGCGTAGGAGAGCCAAAATAACAAAAATATATAGTAGTCATCCCGCCCCCCTATACTTAGGCTCTGGCAGCCTGAGTGTAGAAGAACAAAAACGGGGCAGAGGAGGTCAATAGGGGAAATGGATGAGTATATACATGGAGGGCATCAGTCCCCCCTATACTTAGGCTCTGGTCAGCCTAAGTATAGGACAGGAGTGAGTGTAGGAACCAATGAGATCTGGAGAATGTACATAGAACGATGAAGAGACTCGGGTCACTCTCCCCCTATACTTAAGATATGGTCATCCTAAGTATAGCCATGAAATGATATGGAGCTGGGGCGAGTGATTCGAATCACTGGGGAGGGAGGGAAAGAAAATATATACAAGGAGGATTGAAAATATACAAGGATAAAGATGGTTTGTGATGAACCTTCTTGCGTGAACGAGGAGGTGAGGAATATACAAGTGTGTCGCTGTCGGAATCATCCTCAGATGAATAGTAGTGAGGTGAAGGGATCGTCCAACGTGGGTCGACACACGACTGCTTGCTTAGATAAGGCTTGAGAACAGCTGAACTGAGCTCACTCATATAAATCACCTCATCCGGACCTGATGAGGACTCCTCAGAAAATTCCTTCCTTGGTATGTTGAAGGAAACTTTCTTAGTCGGTTTTCTAGAACCTGAATCATTGAGGGGGAGTAGAGAGCGACACGCCTTGAGGGGTTCGGGGAAACTCCTCGAGGAATCATTTCTCGACTTCCTTTCACTAGATAACTGACTAGAGGAGGGAGAAACCGTGTTTTTGTGTGGGGTCAATTTAGTCTTGGTTGTCTCCTTTGAAGGTTCGTGATGTGGTACGGTGCTGACCATGGGTTCCTCATCAGATGAGTCACCATATAGATTGTAATATTCCTGAAGGGTCAGCACACATCTTGGGGGGGTGCTAGTGATCTCAGTTGGCTTGAAATTATTGGGCTCTTGTGTCAGATCATTAAAATGGTCAAGACAATCAGCAAAAATCATGTCTGACTCAATGACAACTTCGGGTTGTGAATCCTCCTTAGAAGCTATCATGGTGTTAGTGCAAGCAGTTGGTGAAGTGGAGGTGTGGGGAGTCTCTGAACTAACGTTTATCTGGAAAGTAGATATCTCAGGTGTAGTAAAGAGAAGGGACTCATCTATCTCTCGATGGTAACGACTGTCTGCGGATATGCGGGTCCCCTTTGAGTAAAGTGTATCAAAGAATGGGTGAGGTTGAAGCGCTCCCAATACTATAAAATCGACTTCCCGAGTCTCGCAATCTATAGTTGCCTTAGCCAAGGCTAAGAACGGCTTCCCGAGAATAATCGGAGATTGGGTAAACTCTCCTCAGTGCTCAACGTTAATGATTGTAAAGTCTACCTGGAGTAGAGCACCTTGGAAAGTAATGATGACTGAAATATTTCCTCTCGACCATTTGATAGATCGATCAGCCGGCTGAACGATCTCTCTCGACTTTCTGATTGGCCTGAGTCTGAGCATGTCAAATACAAAGGTCGGGAGGATATTTATCAGAGAGTCATCATCGATTCTTGCATGGGTAAAGATAGTGTCTTTAATTTCACATTCAACCCTAGGCAATCGCTTCACTCTGCGGCTCTTAGTCTTTCTCCCCATCACCAAGGAGGTGGGCATAAACACTATGCATCTCTCAGTCCTTGTCCTCTTATTGCCCGACCTCTTAGGCATCAATTTACTTCTCACAAATCGTTTGAGGTCGGGCAAGTGATCTATGGTCTTTACTAAGGGAAGATTAAAAATCAATTCCTCATCGAGTGCTTCCCTTAGGGCAGGATCCAATTTTTTAAGACTTTTTCATTTTCTATTTTTATGCTCTTTTTGAGATTTTCAATTTTTTGGTATTTTTGATGGATGAATGATCAGATTCTAGATTGGAGGGTAAGTGGTTAGTAGAAGAGGGAGGTAGAATGGACTCCAACTGTACAAAAGGTGTGGGTTCCTTAATGCTCGCTCGGTTTTCAACATCAAATCTACTCACTTCCTTCTCCACTTTCATACCCAGGCTGGCAGAAATTGAGTGCAATATTTCCATGACATCTCTCAGCTTGTTACCAAATGGTTCGTTTTTCTGAAAATGTCATCCTCCAAAGTGTTCTCATGATAAATCATGGTTGAGTTCTAATCAATTGGAGGATACTGCTGAGATATTGGGGTCTCATACTCAACATACCTAGACTCTGGCATGTAATTCTGGGTCGAGTATGGATTATCTGTGTGGCAGATATCAGTCAGAGCCTCATGTAATGGAGTCAATGAACGGAGGACTGGTAAGTCTAGCTCATGAGTCCAAGCCCTTGAATGAGTATGCTCTCCGAATGTATGATATGAAGGTCGGTCAATGTAGGCTTGATTACTAGGGTCAATCAAGTTAGGAAGAACATAAGGTGCATGCCTCTCCATTCGGTATGTTCGATCGACCATGTTATGCCTTAAGGTCAAGTCAGGATGTGTATATGTAAATTGTTGTCTGGTCCCTACTTGAGGTGAGAATGAAGTATGTGGGGGCACATAATTCTGCCAGTCATATGTCTCAGCAGTTGCTTGCTCTTCATTCGGTTCTTTGATTGTAGCAAGCTCTCGAGAATAAGGACAGTCAGCCCAAGATGGAAGTGGATCCGGAATGTTAGAATATGGAGTAGGTGAGAAATGCGAAGAAGTGAGGAAGTCAGTCGAAGTTTTGACTTCATAATTGGGTTGAGGTGGAACCGACCACGGGTAAGGGTCTCATGTGGAAGACAGAGTATACATGGAAGAAGGAGAAGGCAAAGGTGAATGGTATATGGTCGAGGAGGAATAACCAGAGGTCTCGGGGTATGGGGACCAATATCCCGACATCTTGAAGCAGATCGAGGTAGAAAACGTGCAATTACACAGGATAACACACACACACAGACAGAAAGACAAATACAAGATCAAACCATGAGTTCACATTCAACACGGTGAAGGACCTGAAGCTGAGTCCGATTAATCTGGTTAAATTTAAGTGTGATTTTTCATGCAAATAGCAAGGGTTACGCGGCCTATAGGGAAGTTGGCTCAAAACCGAATGCGTCTCCCCTGTTTAACCTGCCGCCTAAGATAACAATGCCCTTCCTTTCTTCGCTCCTATCACCAGCTAAGAAGTTCAAGGACCTGCCCCTATCTACCTAACAAAGTAGGTGGAGGCTGACAAGGCTTATAACTTCACCTCGAAGGGTTACTAGCAATCTTATTGCGGTGCACCACGATTTCACCCCTATCTACCTACCTAAGCAGGAGGAGGCTACTTGGCGTTGTTCAGTCGAACCCCAAATAGTTCAGCCTGTGATATTTGCTAGGATCAGGGTACGTGATATGGATGGCGGGGATTTTGGCTCTGCCTTAGGGTATGCACACACACTCTGTACCCTCACTCAACCTGAAATCAAGGTTGGGTTTGCTCTCCCGCAAACAATGGTTAATTTTAGTCATTTTTTTGGTCCGATTCAATTAGCAGTCCTGATTTTAGAGATTAGTCGTCACTATAATTAATCCACACAAGCAATCACGTCTACCATTTAGTCCCAATTCGTTTATCCTAGGTTAGAAAAACCGAGAGAGAGAATCGAAAAAAAGCCGATGCGATCGAGAAAATGATGATGAATGCTTGAGTAAGAAGACTTACAGTACCTCCAGCTCTCTACAATGTAGGATGCAATACTGAATTGAAATTTTTACACTAAATAGAATGCAAGCGATAAAAGCCGCTCCTAGACAGACAGTTTTATTAACGAGTGAAGAATGAATTTAAATTTGGGTAAAGTCCTACAGTCTAAGTGTGTCTTTTAATGGTGAAGTGTGGTCCTACAAATTACGAGCACAAATAGTTCTAAGAAAGCTCTAAGAGCCGCGAGTGCAGGTCCTATCCTACGTCAATCAATCACACAACACAGAGACTCTTTTTATTATTCAGTTACACGTGTGAGAACCCAAACATGAACCGCTTTAAATATGCAATTACAACGTAATGAAAATCTCTCTTCAAAGATCTTCTTGGTGTCTCAACAGTCGACTCGATCCAAGAATCGTCGGACTCCGATGTTGTTCGAGATGCTTCGACGTCAAGAAAGCCGCTCCAAGTCCATCGAGCCCTCGCATAAAAAGATAGAAATTATGTTAGAGAGAGATAGACAAAAAATAGAAAAATAATTGAAAATGGAATAATTACAAATGGGTTCGGGGTTCCGACTACCGGAATTAATGAAAAACCAAAACCTAATTTTATAAAATGATCCTAAGTCGTTTGCCTCCCCGACAACGGTGCCATTTGACGTGTCCGAAAATGCCTAATTTAATAAAATGTGTGTCATGATTGTTGTAGTCGGGCAATCAGGATCGGTCAAAAATTTACAGCACGAATAGAATAATTGATGAATTAAGTATTACGCGGTCTTATGTTTTTTAAATCTAGGCAAGCCCCAAGGTTGACTCAAGAAGGCAAAGGAACAACTTCGGATCAGATTAGGCGAATTAGCTCATGATTTTCCAAGCGGTTTTTTTAAAAAACAATTATGCAATATAAATGCCAAATGCAGAATGCAGATGAGTTAGGTTATTAAGAAAATACACAACTTAGCCAAATTTAATTTTAATGTGTAATTAATCCAAATTAGTCAAGTTATATTTTTCCTAAAAACCGAATCCAACGATGATGCAAAATATATTATTTTGGAATTTTTGGATTTAAGATGCAATAATGAAAAATGCAAACTTTTTTGGGGTTTTTATGCAATTTATCATGCAAATGAAATGCAAAAATTATGAAAATTTATTGGAAGTTAAATATGATGAAATGAAGCTAACTAAATTTTTTGACAATTTATGATTTTTTTTATGAATTTTTTTTACTAAAAATAGAGCGATTGAGAGTATTTAATTCCTAATTAATCCACAAATTTAAATTATCGAAAAGAAAAATTATCTCAAATAAATATTCTAATTAGCAATCCAAGCGACTTGAAATTTTACAAAAATAGTATTCTTGGATTTAATGAAAAATTAATTACATAAATCACTCAACAATTTATTTTAGGCAAAAGAACTCTCCTATTTATATTAAATTTGGTCTGCAATTAAATAGCACTTAAAGGCATCATCCACAATTTTTCACAATTTTTGGAGCAATATTTGAGTATGAGCGAATTTCAGAGCATAAATGGGTAAAATATCACTCAATTTCAATCTCTGATTTTTAGTAAATTCTTCAATGCTCAAAAAATGTAAATAAATAGTCAAAAGATAAAGAATTATTTGCTCATCAAGTGTTATTTTTCATTAAAATAAATGACGCAAGATGATTGTCCAAATTAATGCATAAAGTCAAGGGTATCTTTGCAATACTAAAAATAAAAGAATAAACAAAAACTGTGCACAGGGGCTGTTTTGATAATAAAGAAAACTAAAAAAACGAAACTGTAATTTTTCCAAAAAAATAAAAAAAAATAAAAATAACCTTACGTGGGTTCCAAGAAAGGAACCCACCCTCTTCCCCACACACTAGGGCTGGATTGTGAGGGAGGCGCGTGGGTGGGGAGCGGTAGAGGTGGTCGGGCTCATTGGCAGCCGTGGCGCGAGAGGGCGGCGCAGTCGGAGTTGAGCGGTGGTGCGCGCGACCGCGGTGATGGAGGAACGCGAGGTGTTGACTCGAAAATTTGAGGGGATGGAACAAATTATTATAATGGTAAAAAGTCGTTACTTTCGCTCCCCAAAATGTCATGACAATTTTTTTGCTACTTATTAACCTATATAGCGGACATGGTCGAACTCAAGGAGGCTACAAATCCCGAGAGTTATTCAATTAATCGAAAATCAATTAAGAGAAAACAAGAATCTCAAAGGACAACTATCCTTGGTTTTTGTGATTTTTTATCTTTTTAATTTTTTAATTTTTTTATTTTTTTATTTCAGATTTTTTTTTATTTTCTTATTTTCAAATTTTTAGTGATTTAGATTTTGCATTTTAAAAAAAATAGCGAACAATATGAACATGGTCAAAAAATACGCACACTAACTTTTTTGCAATTTTTCAATTTAACAAAAATGCTCAGAAAAATCTAAAGAAAATATTTTTAGGTTTTAAAAGTTTTGAAATAATTTTGAGAATTTTTATGGAATTTTCAGATGTTTTTGTATTTTTTTAAAATCAAACAGTGAGAAAATACGAAAATGTGCATAGCCTGGAGTAATTTGCAACTTAAAAATGTTTTAAGTTCCCAAAACTCCTGACAATTATTTTTATGACAAACTACAGGTAAATATCTAAAAACAGGAACTAAAATCACAATTTTTGGATTTTTTTGTAGAACTTTCTATGATTTTTAGAAGATTTTTGATGTTTTTAAACTTTTTGAGTTTTATAAATAATTAATGCGTGAAAATTGGTCAGAAATTAAAAGACATTGAAATAAAACTACTCCAACTTTTTTTGGAATTTTTGGAACAATATTTGAATTTTTATGAATTTTTGAATTTCAAGAAGACAAAAAGGCACTGTTTTTAATTTTTTTTAAATATAATAAATGAAGGCAAAATGCAATGAAAATTTTATATTAAACAGATAGGAGCATTACGACCATAGCACAATTTTCTCAGAATTTTCAGATCACAAATAATACTTAAATAAGATAAACATGCAATTAAGAGTCTGTAAATGAAGGACTGAAATGTGAATAGTTGAAGTTCTTGCATTAAATAAATAAAAAAGTAGGACTGATGGTGGTTTTCACAATTTACCCAAGAAATGCATGCTCTACATGTGATCTGTTTTGGCGGGGGCGTTTCTGTAATTATGCAAATGTCTAGGGGCTGCTATGTAAATTTCCCGAATAAAGTAATGCCCTAGGGTTTCTTCCTCTTAGTTTCTTCACAAATGAGGGGGCAAAAAGGGAGCTTTAGCCGCCTTCTTCTCCCACACGGGGGGCGGCGGCAGCTAAGGGCGGCGGAGGTGTGGCCGGTGGTCTGGAGCATTGACGGCTGTCGACGATTGGCGGGCGGTGCGGATTCGGTGGTTGGGGCGGCCCTGGGGTCACGAGCTACGGCGGGGATTCGCGCTGCTCACGAAGGGCAGCAGGCCACGCACAGGGGCGTGAGGGGCCGTCGCCGCCTCACGCGGGTTGGATCTGGGATCGCGGGCTACAGTAGAGTTGCCGGCTGGAAGGAAGGGTGGCGGGGGCCGTTGCGGATAGCGGAAGCGACCGGGGGCGGTTGCGGTAGAGCGTTGTGCGCGGGTGAACGGACGCGCAAAGCATGGCTGCTTGCAGGTGTGGGCTCCGCCTGGATGCGGGAGTGGCCGCTCATCTTCGCGACGAGGTGGCACGGCTGAGCGTGCTGCGCAGCACCGAAAGTGGGTGGCGTGGATGATGGCGGCGGGGTGACGACCCCGCGGTTTTTTTTTAATTTTTTTCTTTATTATGTTTGTAATGTAAACAGTGGATAATAATAAAAAACTTTTTTATTTTATTTTTTGTAAATCCGAAAAATAAGAAAAGAAAGGGATAAAGAATTTTTTTATTTTTTTAATTTTTTTAATTTTATATGATCCTGCAAAACAAACATTAGAGAACAAAAAGAAATAAATGCTTTTTTTATTTATTTACAAATCAGAAAAATGAACGGAGATTCAGCGAACATGAAAGGATTGAATCAAATTCTTCGACCACCGTGCGTGGTCGAAGTTGATAGATCATGGGAGGTAGAATAGAACGCGTGGAGATCGAGAAAGTGAGATGAAAAATCGAGTCGAAGCGGATCAAAATCGTGATGATTTTATTACGGATCTAGAGAAATAAAAATGACGATGGAATTAAAAAATGTGACAAAATAAACTACGATTAAACTAAGATAAAAATAAGAAAAATGTGGATCTCACCTTAGGAGCAGAAATGGACCATGATCGCCTCGACAAGGCCGACTCGCTGTCACCGGACGGCTTAGAGACTAGGCAACTTTTCTCGACGAAATTTTCTCTCGGAGATCGGACTCCTCTCTCTAAAGATTGATCTAGTAGGAATGAGGGAGAAGGAGCCATATAAATAGATTAGAGATGAAATTTGAATTTTTGATTTTTTTGGTGGAAGAGATAAAAGAGATGAAAATTGAAATGAATTTTTGAATTTTTTGGTGGAAGAGATAAGAGAGATGAAAGGAGATAAAATAAAAGAGATAAACATATTTATAAAACTATCTAATTTTTAAATTTTTGTCAATTATTTATTTGGATTAGAAAATGTTATTTTTTTTATGGAGGTTAATTAAAAAAATAGCAACTATATACATATACTATATATATGACATTATATACAAAGGTGAATGAGGAAATTAGCCTTTTTGTGTGCTTTAAGAATTCATTTTTTTATTTTTTATTTTTATTTTAAAAAATTAGTAAGAATAATTACAAATATATACAAATACAATATGCACAAAATACATGGGAAAATTGCACAAACCACCCTAGAAAACCGACTAGTCAACCGTAACTCCAAAAATTATGAAAATACAGTCATTTTAAAGATAATTTAATTTCGAATTTATTGGAAGTGAGATTGATTCAATTAGAGCTCATATGGAGCCGGAATTGTCTTTCAATTAGTGTTTAGAGGCTTTTTCCAAGTGTGACTACTTTTATTCTGTACATGATTTAATTATGCAATCATTTTTAGTAATTAGAACACGTTTTTATTTACAACTTTGGTTTTGAATATTATTTGATTTGAGGTCAATTAAGGTACAAATAAATTAGTGTCAGTTTTATACAGATATATACAAAATAAGTGAGAACACATTTTTTTATTTTCTGGTTAAGGACCCTATCTCCCCCTACTTTATTCCTGGTCGATCAGGTCAAGTCTTGACCTTCTCTCGTGGTTCGGGTCAGCCTGTATATAGTCTTCCTTTCTTTATTTCCTTTTCTTTATTTTTCCTTTCTTTCTTTATTTATTTATTTTAGGTTAAAATTAGTCAGAAATGTACAATATTTATACAGATGCAAGTTAGTAAGAATATGGAGTTAGCGTTATATGCAGGTGTTTTATAAGGGATTTTAAGCTAAAATAAATGAATAAAGATGACGAATCGCAGATTCATCACGAGGACGGGGCCGTTGGGGGGGCACGTGGCGGCAGTGACATGAAGGGGCGGACTGGAGGGCGGCGCGACACGTACGTGCAGGCGGTGTGGGTGCGGCCTAAGGAAGTGCTCGAGAAGGCACGCGGCTTCGAGCCCGCACGAGGGGGAGACCTGGTGGTCGCTGGTGACATGCGTACAGGAGGCGGTTGTTTGTTGTCGCTGGTGGGGCGCGTAGGGCGGCCTGGGTAGTGTTGCGGCTGAATAGGGAAGGCACAGCGGTACGGGCCGGTTGCCCACGCGCGCGAGCGGTGGTGCAGCGTAAGAGGACGCGCAGTCGTGGAGGAGGAGGGTGTGGCAGCATGGCCACGGGCAGGAGCTGCTTGTTTTTTTTAATTTTTTTCTTTGTAAAATTTTTTTGAAAATTTTTTTGTAAACAGGAAGAAAATATGAATGAATGAATATGTGGTGTAATGTATGAGGATGATAATGATGTAAAAGAATATGATTATGAGGTGGGGATGTTGTGGTGATTGTGGATGTTTGAATAAGATGATGGTGAAAATGTAATGAAGATGCACAAGACAAACAATAGATGTTAAACAAAAAAATGACAAAGTGAAGATAGAGAGATTTACCTGTGACGGGTGGACATTGTCGTCTGTGTAGGAGGAGATAAACTTTGACTCCGAGTTGTCACCTCGAGCGGTATGGCGAATGCGCCGCGAAGATAAGGCTCTTCCAAGAAGGAGGAGCGACGAAGGTTGGGAACCTTCGTATCTAGCCGTGAAACTCGTCTTCGCTCAAAGCCATCCTCGTCGAACTGTCACATGGACGAAGGGTCGGGCTAGAGATTCTCCTATCGGAAGGCGGATGAGGAAAAATGATGGAGATGATGGGAATAAAAAGAAGGAGAGGGGAAGTTAGAAAAGTGGTGGAGAATGTGGAAGAGTGGTGGAGAAAGTGGTGGCTTGGAGTCGAAGACAAGTAAAGAAGAAGTAAAAGAGAGAAAATAAAATAAAATAAAATAAAAATATACTATAAGTAGTAAAATAAGTAGGCTACTGAAAATAATTAAGGAAAAATAAATAAAAGTAAATAAGTAAATTTAATTAATTAAAATAAATAATAATAAAATAAATAATAAATAAAAAATAAAAAAATACGAAATTAATAAATTAAAAAAAATAAGGTGACATGTGGCGGCTCCAGGAGCTGCCACGTGTCGCACTTGGAAAAATCAAAATTAAATGTAAAGAAAATAAAAAAGAAATAACAAAAGGGTCCAAATTAAAAAGTGTTCAACACAAAAGTTGCTCGTCTCGACGAGATTACAACTTTCATGAAGAGAAGAAAATCAAAAGAAGGCATATGTATAAATGTGTTTTTGGGTGGTACCTGATAGATATAAAATACCGCATTTTATCTTTTGTTAATTTTTTATCATTTTTAAATAAGAAAAAATCAAAATAAAAATAGAGAAAATATGAAAAGAATATTTACAATTTAATCTATTTTTTATTTATAATAAATAAGAAAATAAAAAGATAAAATACAATGGCAAAAAGGTTAATATGTACAATATACAATAGGGGCCCAAAACCCATGTTTTGCATACGATCTCTGATTTTAATGAAATTGGTCTCATTTTAAAGGTCTTTGAATGTATATTACTTTAAAAGTGAGTAGACCTAAATCGGACATTGTATGAGAGAGATACACGCATTTTAAGGTTCATAGTCTCAAACTTGGATTTGGTTTTTATTGGACAATTTTACAAGTTAGTATTTTTTTGAAATTTTTCCATAATTAGTGTTAGTAATATATACACTATAAAGTTGATTTTATTGGATTTGGAGTTAGTATAAAATATATATACAAATAGGGTAAATATAGATGAATATTTACAAGTGAATTTGGCTTCTTATTTAATGCAAATACGAATGCTAAAATGCAAATATTATCTATGCATGCATGAATGCTAATTATGCAATATAAGTGGAAATATGCAGCTAATTACTCGAGAACAAAGCTCTATTTTCAACTTTTAGAGTGATGAATCACAGATTCATCAATACGAGCTTCTCTCAACTTGGCAACAAACCGAACTCCAAGAAGGTCCAAAAGGACACTGTCACTATCCTACATGGTCTCGTGAAGAAAAGGAGGTGCAAGGATGAGCTAGGGCATGGTAGAGCTCGAGGGGAGGATTTATAGGGTTCGCAGGTTCTGGAAAGGACGGGAGAAATCACGTGAATCAAGGGGGATTGCGACCCTCCTAGGAATCAATGAAGGTCACGGATCTTCAGGGAGCATAAGGGTCTGTAATCCAAGGAAACAGGTGGTCCGATCTGAGCTAGAGAAAGTGGAGAAAAGAGGTCCGGTGAACATTGACGAGACGCAAATTCAGCCCTTTAATAGTGTAGAATTAAAACTCAGTGGTCATTGCAGTCGAGCTGCATTCGGTCCTTCAAAACCATCTAATTTAATATGTCAATAAAATCAAATGGTTGCATTTATATTTTACTTGGTAAGTAACCAAGGTCGAACTCAGGGACACGAGCCGTTCTCGTGATATTTGGACTTAAATTCATTTAGCTAAGTGTTGGATCAATCAATAGTAGGTCAATATATGCAAAAAAATGAAACTATGCATTTTTTACTTGGTTTTTATCATGCAAATAGATGCAATGAAATGCAACACAAAAATATGCCCGAATTACAAGAATACATGAGCTATTTAATCACAAGTCAAAACATGGTCAATTAATGAATCTACTTTGATTGATGTGAAAATCAAGCATGAGAAGCATTGAAATGAAGACACTTAGCTAATAAAATAATACATCAAAACCCATAGCGTCAAATCTGAAAAACAAGCATGCCGACAATGAAAAGAGCTTCAAAACGCCACTGAAATCGACTCAATCGGAGCTAGGATGCTCAAGATATACACAAGTGAAGTCAAGGGCATAAATGCAAGAAAACATGAAAGATAAATAGCAAATAGGTCCCTAGGAGGGACTAAAGTGCAAAAAAAATAAGATGCAGGACCTTCCCTGTAATTTTCCCACACGTGCGTGGGTATTTATGTAATTATTCAAATCAACAAGGGGTCGGTTGCAAAATACCCCTGGCGCACGTGGATAGCACGTGGTCTCAGGACCTATCTACAATTTGAAGAATCTGGTGGGCCTCCATGCAATTTACCCAGATCGCCCGTGCGGAGCACGTGAGCTCCAGGCTCGGTAAAGGTCCAGGCTCGGAGGAGGCTCGGGGTAGCTTCGGGTAGGCTCGAAAGGTACGAGCCTCCAGGCTTGGGCTTGGATGAGGCTCGGTAAGGCTCGAAGCTCTAAGGAGGCTCGGGATAGGTTCGGGGCACCCGAGCCTGCTGGTCTGGAGCTGAGGCTCAGAGAAGCTCTAGCGTTGACACGTGGACCATCGAAGACCGTCAGATCTCGAGGATCAGACGGTACCTGTAGGCTGCTCGAGACGGTGACGTGGCTTCTTCTGAGCCGTTAAATGAGCTCAGGGGAGGAGAATCCAATGGATGCTGCTTCTTCCTCCTTAGCCGTAGGCGGGCGGCAATCTTCGAACTCTGGCGAAGCTTCCCGTGCTCCGCCTTCCTTGCTCAAGATCGGTGAAACTCCCCTGAAATCCTTTGAAGGTGGGCGAGGAAGCTGGGGCTCGTGGGAATGCGCCAAGCGATCTGGAGGTGGCCAACCATGTCTGGTCGAAGGAGGCGGAGCTGCTCACGATAGCTCTGGCGAGACCTCCGATCAATGAAAACGTGAGTACCTGCATGGTTAGTCTCATAGCTGAAGCATGTTGTGCAAAAAGTGGAAGCGAGGTGGGATGAGACGGAAGGTTGTGATGGGGCGCAGCAAGTGGCAGCCGGGTGTCTTCTTCGGCGAGCCCGGAGGAGTTGGGTCGGAGGGTAGGGAGGATGGCCGGAGGTGAACGCGTGGATAATGGATGCGAGGCGGAGCTGTAGGAGTGATTAATGAGGGACGATGAGGTGTGTAGCGGGCTAATTAATTAAGAGAAAGAAGAAAATAAACAAGGGAGATCGAGGGAGCTTACCTGTGCTAATGGTGGATGAATCGCCTGTACGCGAGCTTCATGGAGAGGCCCTGGTCATCGCTGGACCTCCGCGGTGACTGGAGGCAGCTTGGCGGAGGCGGAGCCACCGCAGACCTGGCCTTGAAGGCCAGGGGTTAACACCGGAGGCATCCGTCGTCGTGGCTCCTCAATCAGCCCTCCCCCTGTCACGGGGAGGAAGAGAGGGGTTGGGCGGAGCCCCTCGTAAAGGTGGACAGTCGTAACAGGGGGCGGAGATGGAGTATTTAAGGGATGAAAGAGGTGGTTATGATGATGATGGGCATTCTTTGCAAGGAGGATACAGAGCAAGCGGAGGGGAGTCGTGGAGTGAGCCGCCGCTCGCGAGGGTCGTGGTTGATCGGGCGACGTTTTGGAGGTGTTGAGACGTGGAGATTGTGGATGAGGACGCGGGCAAAAATGGAAGGGGGAAGGTGGTCCATGATGTTGAGAACGTGGGAGAGAGACGACTGGAGGTAGGGATGAAGTTTTGATCGTTAGATCTTTCGATCCGACGGTTGAGAAGAGGGCGCTGACGAGTTGTTGGGATTAGGTCTCGGACGGCTTGATCGGACGAAAGAGGAAATGCCATGTGGCGCCAGGATAAGGAGGCGGAAGTGGACGGCCCTGATGTGATCCTTGGATAGATAGGGTGGTGGAGGGAGCAGCGGAAATGGAGCGGCTGAGATGGAATGGCTGAACGCGGTCGAAGGGCGCAGAAGCTGCCACATGTCATGTTGTGGTTAAGGTGCTATTGGAGGGTTGTGATGGATCCCAGGCTCTGATCGGATGGCAGGTATCAAGGGTGAAATGAACGACGGTGATTCAGGCTTCCTGACCTCCATCCGACAGTTGTTGGGCCAGGGCACGTGGCGCGAGAAGAGCTGGGCCGCTGGGTTGCGTCAAAGATTTGAAGAAATGAAGGGGAAAACGACCGAATTTGGAAAAACTCAAAACATGAAAGTTGTAGATCTTGATGAGATCTATAAGTTTCATATCGACGAAAAACGGAGATGAGGTCAAATATGGGTAGAATTTTTTTTTGAGGGTATTTTTAAGACTAAAAACACCATGATTTTTAATCTTGCTATTTTTTGTGTTTTTAATTTATTCAAAGACTATGATAATTACAAGGATTTTCTGGTTTTTATTGACACCTAGTCTAAGATAGGGGGTTAATTTCAGAGAATTAAA
Source organism: Ottelia alismoides (assembly GCA_037367405.1). Lineage (NCBI taxonomy): Eukaryota > Viridiplantae > Streptophyta > Magnoliopsida > Alismatales > Hydrocharitaceae > Ottelia > Ottelia alismoides. The sequence continues at coordinate 817,695 of JAZKJV010005973.1, forward strand.
AGCATGAAACAAGGTTTCATTAACCCCCTATACTTAAACTATGCTCGTCCCCAAGCATCAAAGAAAATGAATGAGCTGGATTAACCCCCTTGTGCATGTGCATACAGGATCCGATCTGTTCAAGTCCACTCAACTTTAGAGATCCAAAATCTTAGAGCTCAACCTAGCCTTAATCAAGAGGCGTCCAATTCCTCTAGTTATCTAGGCTCTCTCTGGTGTATATATAAACTACGGATATGACATTTAGTGTTGACTGCGTTCGCGAGAGTAGAGTCAAAACGTCACCCAAGGTCTTGGTCCAAGGAATTCTCCTAAGGACCCAATCCTCAACACTAGGCAATAAATCAAATCTTGCGTCTAGTCTACTGTCTCTTTAGTTGTCAGACTTAAAAGTATAGATGGAAGGCCGGTAATGGAGGGCATGGGATTGTGTCATTTCTTCTCTCCCTCTCATTGGAACAAGGATTCTCTCTAGTGTCTTATTACGCAACACATATTTTTGGTGTTGATCAGTGCGTCCGTCAAGAGAAGTTGGAACCGTCTGCACTTGTTTTCTTGGGAATACACCGGGGTGTGTCTTTTCTTGAGTACCTATGTACCTTCTACACCCAGACTTGTAGCATTTATGATGCAGAGCCTTTTTTTGGTGCAAGCCCGACTCCTGGTCCTAATAGCGGTGGTCCAAGTGGACACTTTGAAATGGTTGGGAGCGCTCGCCTTTGGTGGAAGCTCTTTGATATTTGACTTTGTGGAATGAGAGCTTTTCTTTGATATTTCATTGATTTGTAGTATTTTTGGCTAGCTCTACTGCTTTTACCAAGAGTTGGCGCACACTGATCAACATTTTTATTTATTTCACACCCAGGCACTTAGGTCAATGTCAAGAGATTAGTATAAGAACCAAGTTCTCATACTGGATAAAGATGCTGACACTCAAGTTTCATGAAGCCTTCAAAGATTTTATCCCATCCTTGAGCATCATTAGATCAAGTCCAGACTTAAATCCCCAACCCAGTCCCTCAAGTGAAGAGTCAACTCATCTCATCGAAACCGCAGTCATGTATGTGATGTGCTGATCATATTCTTAACGTCGGAGACTAAGCATGCAATATAGCATGCAAATCTAGAAACCTAGGGAAATATGGATGATTAAGTCTAAGACCATGATGGTTAAGGCTGGTTAACCTAAAATCTCAAGACCTCATAAATCAAGCTTTCTTGAACATTTCAGATCCTGGGTGGAAGTGTGAAATTAGAGGATTTAATCCAACTCCTTCATTCAAAAACTTTTTTTAATGGCTTTAAAAGACAACATGACTGCCTAAACTCAAATGAGTAGATGTATCTGCGTTCAGCCAGTATAGGTGTAAGTACAGGTCGGAGCCCGTTGATTGAGGGCGGAGCCTTGCGCGATGTCCTCTAAACCACCTACTCTGCTAAGGGCGAACCCTCACTAAACGCGGCTACTTATTTGAGCTTAGTATTCACTAATGACGCTTAAAGGATTTTGAATTTTTTTCTCAATTTTTATGGAATTTTAGATGTTATAACACAGGTTAGACTCAACTTTCCTTGAAATCAAAAAGAATTTTCAATACCATGTCACACAAATAAAGATTTTCAAAACATTTTCAAAAGATTTTTCAAAACAAGAGAAACTCATTTTTCAAATCATTTTCAAAAATATTTTTATATATAAAAAATAGAGTAACATAGTATAGAAAGCCTTGAAAATAAATTTATCCACTTAGTTTAAAGGATTTTACTTCAGCCTGAAAAGTTTTAAATTTTTCAAAATTTTCAGGTTTTAGCTAAAGTACACATACAGTATATTTGGTGTACCCCCTATACTTAAACTTTGCTAAGTCCTCATAGCACTAGATGATACAAGTCCATAGGTCTATATAAATATAGAAAAATATACGAGAACTAAGGAGGGCTCCCCCTATACTTAGGTTAGAAATAACCTAAGTATTGATGCAAGGAAAGATGAGTAGAAAAATCATGGGGACTCGGGTCCCCCCTATACTTAGGATGATAGTAGCCTAAGTATAAAGATTGAGAGTTGATGCTGGGAGAGACCCGAGGTGAGTGAAGAAGATAGATGGATATACAAGTGAGTGGATGAATCTTCGGAGATCAATGGAGTATCTAAGGCTCATGGGAGGATGTCGGAAAATCCATGGCTCAAACAAGCATGCAACATCCTTTTGTTTCACCAACTCACACGTGAAACCAACAAATGTTTGTTTATTATCTTGTCAGTTTTATTGGTGATTAAAACATTCTAGTTTACGCGGAAAAAATAACACATAGAAACAACTGGGTAACGAGGGTGTTGCTCTCCCAAAATAGGGTTTAACTCCATTTTAAGGTTGACTTGCAATTAACAGTCCTAATTATTTTGCTTAAGGTTATCACCGAATTAAGGTGTGCACATAAACCAAGCAATCATCGTCTACTGCGCATTCTCATTTTCCATTAACCTAGGTGATCAAGCTAGGAGGGGAAATCGAGAAAAACCATGTAATCAATAAAAACCATGATCTAGGCTAAGCGAAAAAAACATGCAGTGCCTTGGCGAAAATACATGAAAATTTGGACTATTTTGAAAATCAAAATAATATGTATGCAAGTCGATTGAAAATCGCACCTAACATGCTTCTATTAGCGGGGAATAACATCTTGAAATTTTGGCTAAGTGAAGCGATACTATGTACGTATTTATTTAACATGTGTCCTACCTACGAGCAAGCATGAAAAAAATGAAATGATGAAAGAAGATCGAAGAGCCGCCTGCCTGGTCCTAGGTCGACACTCAAGTGGGGACGATCCCCACATAACCACATATAATCATTCATCTACAAGTGCGAGTCTTCGATCGAAGACCGCTGTAAAGACGATTATTACATGAGATGAAATGATATGCAAAATAACATTTTCTTTCTTTCTTTTCGACTTGCTCCAAGAATGCTTTTGCGGATCCTCACAGCGGGGAAGCAGCTACTCCTCGCCTCCTTGAACATCAAGGGCCATGTCACAAAAGCGAAGGTTAGATATCAATCGAAAAGAAAAAATTTTATAATGCAAGACAATAGGACAAATTGACCTACATAAAAGAAACACTTAATTAAATAAATAAAAATCCAAACAAGATAAAAGATGAGCCGTGTCCCCGACAACGGTGCCATTTGACGAGACGGAAATTTAGCCCTTTAATAGTGTAGAACTAACACTTAGCGGTCATTGCAGTCTGGTTGCATTCGGTCCGTCAAAAACCATCTAATTTAATATGTCAATAAAATCAAATGGTTGTATTTATATTTTACTTGGCAAGTAACCAAGGTCAAACTCAGGGACACGAGCCTCTCTTGTGATATTTGGACTTAAATTCATTCAGCTAAGTGTTGGATCAATAAATAGTAGGTCAATAAATGCAAAAAAAGAAACTATGCATTTTTTTACTTGGTTTTTATCATGCAAATAGATGCAATGAAATGCAACACAAAAATATGCCCGAATTACAAGAATACTTGAGCTATTTAATCACAAGTCAAAACAGGGTCAATTAATGAAGCTACTTTCATTGATCTGAAAATCAAGCATGAGAAGCATTGAAATAAAGACACTTAGCCAATATAATAATACATCAAAATCCAAATCGTCAAATATGAAAGACAAGCATGCCATAAAGAAGACAATGAAAAGAGCTTCAAAACGCCATTGAAATTGACTCAATCGGAGCTAGGATGCTCAAGATATACATGAGTGAAGCTAGGGGCACAAATGCAAGAAAACATGAAAGATAAATAGCAAACAGGTCCCTGGAAGGGGTTAAAGTGCAAATAAAATAAGGCACAAGACCTTCCTTGTAATTTTCCCACACACGCGGGGGTATTTATGTAATTATTCAAACCCACAAGGGGTCGGTTGCAAAATACCCCAGGCGCGCGTGGATAGCACATGGTCTCAGGACCTATCTGCAATTTGAAGAATCTAGTGGGCCTTCATGCAATTTACCCAGATCGCCCGTGCGGAGCACGTGAGCTCCAGGCTCGGTAAAGGTCCAGGCTCGGAGGAGGCTCGGGGCAGCTTCGGCTAGGCTCGGAAGGTACGAGCCTCCGGGCTTGGGCTCGAATGAGGCTCGGTAAGGCTCGAAGCTCTGGGGAGGCTCGGGATAGGTTCAGGGCACCCGAGCCTGCTGGTCTAGTGCTGAGGCTCGGAGAAGCTCTGGTGTTGACACGTGGACCATCGAAGACTGTCATATCTCGAGGATCAGATGGTACCTATAGGCTGCTCGAGATGGTGACGTGGCTTCTTCTGAGTCGTTGGATGAGCTCAGGGGAGGAGCATCCAACGGCTGTTGCCTCTTTCTCCTCGGCCGCAGGCGAGCGGCGATCTTCGAACTCTGGCGAAGCTTCCCGTGCTATGCCTTCCTTGCTCAAGAACTATGAAACTCCCCTGAACGCCTTTAAAGGTGGGCGAGGTAGCTAGAGCTCGTGGAAATGCGTCGAGAGATATGGAGGTGGCCGACCATGTCTGGTCGAAGTAGGCGGAGCTGCTCAAGATAGCTCCGGCAAGACCTCCGATCATTGAAAATGCGAGTACCTGCACGGTTAGTCTCATAGACGAAGCGTGTTGTGCACAAAGTGGAAGCGAGGTAGGACGAGACGAAAGTCGTGATGGGGCGCAGCAAGTGGCGGACGGGTGTCTTCTCCGGCGAGCCCGGAGGAGATGGGTTGGAGGTGGTTTGGGGTTATGGAGGGTAGGGAGGATGGTCGGAGGTGAGCGTGTGGACAATGGATGCGAGGCGAAGCTGTAGGAGTGATCAATGAGGGATGATGAGGTGTGTAGCGGGCTAATTAAGTAAAAGAAAGAAGAAAAATAAACAAGGGAGATCGAGGGAGCTTACCTGGGCTAATGGAGGATGAATCGCCTGTGCGCAAGCTTCATGGAGAGGCCCTGGTCATCGCTGGACCTCCGTGGCGACTAGAGGCAGCTTGGCGGAGGTGGAGCCACTGTAGACCTAGTCGTGAAGGCCAGGGGTCGACACCGGAGGCATCTGTCGTCGTGGCTCCTTGATCAGCCCTCCCCCTATCACGGGGAGGAAGAGAGGGGCTGGTCGGAGCCCCTCGTAAAGGTATACAGTCATAACAGGGGGCGGAGATGGGGTATTTAAGGGATGATGGAGGTGGTTATGATGATGGGCATGCTTTGCGGGGAGGATACGGAGCAAGCGGAGGGGGTTCGTGAAGTGAGTCGCCGCTCGCGAGGGTCGTGGTTGACCGGGCGACGTTGTGGAGGTGTTGATACGTGGAGATTGTGGATGAAGACGTAGGGGAAAATGGAAGGGGGAAGGTGGTCCACGATGTTGAGAATGTGGGAGAGAGACAACCGGAGGTAGGGGATGAAGTTTCAACCCTTGAATCTTTCGATCCGACGGTCGAGAAGAGGGCGCTGACGAGCGGCTGGGATTAGGTCTCGGGCGGCTTGATCGGACGATAGAGGAAATGCTACGTGGCGCCAGGATAAGGAGGCAGAAGTGGACAGCCCTGATGTGATCCTTGGATAGATCGGGTGGTGGAGGGAGCAACGGAATGGAGCGGCTGAGATGGAATGGTTGAAGGCGATCGAAGGGCGCAGAAGCTGCCATGTGTCCTGCGGTGGTTAAGGCGCTATTGGAGGGCTGTGATGGATCCCAGGCTCTGATCGGATGGCAGGTATCATTGGCGAAATGAACAGTGGCAATTCAGGCTTCCAAACCTCCATCCGACGGTTGTTGGGCCAGGGCGCTTGGCACGAGAAGAGCTGGTCCGCATGGCGCAACCAAAAGGTGCCACGTGGCCCAATCAGATTAATGCGTCAAAGATTTGAAGAAATGAAGGGGAAGACAATGAATTTGGAAAAACTCAAAACATGAAAGTTGTAGATCTCGATGAGATCTACAAGTTTCATGTTGACTAAAAACGGAGATGAGGTCAAATAAGGGCAGAAAATATTTTTGAGGGCATTTTTAAGACTAAAAACACCATGATTTTTAATCTTGCTATTTTTTAATTTATTCAAAGACTCTGATAATTACAAGGATTTTCTGGTTTTTATTGACACCTAGTCTAAGATAGGGGATTAATTTCAATGAATTAAAAGCATGAAACAAGGTTTCATCAAACATCCAGTTGGGTCGGACTTGGGGGGAGGAAGGTTGACCCGGGTCAACGGACCTAGGTTGACCAATCAAAAAATAGAATTTACCAAAATATAAGAAAAATAAATTAAAAATAGCAAATGACTTTCGAATAAAAAGTTTTAAAAAAGTTAGTTATTTTACCATATATTTTTCTGTGAGTTTTAATAATTTTAATAAAAATGTATGCAATATTATATACAGTATATGTTAGTATGTATGGGTATAATATATCTATATTATATTTTATTTATTTATTTATTTTATTATTTTTACAAAAAACATTATATTTTATATTTTGTTTATTTTCAAAATAATTTAAAATGTATAAAACCATTTTTATTGTAATTTTACAATTAATTACAAGTGTTAACTAATTAGATTTATGTACAACATATACATTTTTTGTGCTATTATACAATGAAGAATTGATTTTATTCTATTTTATTTATGAAGTTTATTTTAATTTATTCAATTATTATGAATATTTAAAAGTATTTAAAAATACAATATATACAATTTATTCATAAAATAAATAAATAAATAAATACAGGTATATGTATGGTATACTATATACAATTTGCAAATTTTTATTATTTGAAACTCATTTTTATTTTTTTCAATTTTATTAGGGAAATAAATTATTTTGAGACCATTTTATTAAGAAACATATAGGGTAGATATGGGATGATATGTACAATGAATATTTTTGGAATTTTTGTGTTTGAATAAATAAGGATCATATCTCCCTACTTTATTCCTTGTCGATCGGGTCAATAATTGACCTTGGGTTCAAGTTAGTCTGTATTTATTGCATAGTTATAGCCTTATTTTTATATCTTTTCTTTTTATTTTCTTCTTTATTCTTTTATTTTGGTTAAAAAGATTGTTAAATATACATTATTAACAAAAGCATGCATAATGCTAATTTATTGGAATTAATATAGATTTACAGGCATTTTACAAAGGGATTTCTGCTAAAATAAAAGAATAAAGGATGTGAATCATGGATTCATCAGGTACTGATGGATATATGCACAACCTTACCTATCTAGAGGTCTCCATATGGAGAATGTTATAAAATTCTTGGATGCTTCAAGGCAGTGACTTGATGCATCGGATAGGTGATCGTTGTAACGTGATTAGATTTGTATGGTTGTATTGGCTTTGGACATTGTAGTCGATGTTGTGGGCACGCCCAAGGAGTTTGGCACCGAACCTCATCAAAGAGAGTGGGCAGGGCCCATGGGACTATGCAAACAGACCTACCTGACAAGACTCACCAGTCGATACTGATGGGAGTGCAAGTTAGGGTCTGCTTAGTACAGGAAGGTTTTCTACGAGAGACAATGAAAGATAATGGCTCCAAGTTGTGCCCAAGCTTCGACGAGGATGTGATTGCTCTTCACGATTCCTTTGTGTGCATGAGGGGCCCCACTCCATATGAGATGGTGAAGGTGCTTCATGCTCGAAATCTGATTTAAACAAGAGGCTCCATACGATGGCAACGCCCCACATTAAGAGATGGTGCACCACAAGTTCTCTTTTAGGCGGTGCTTAAGTTCAAGGGAGTTCCCTTTAGAGCTTATGAATATCGAATGGTGGAATGGTTGATGTCAAAGTTGGGGAGGTTGATCTCTGTCATCTCAGATGGCCTTTCGAAGGGATATGATCGGCATGTGAAGAACGAAATGGTGATTTGAGGAGACTTTGTGACTTCTATAGTGTTGTTGTGTTGGAAAGGTGGTCTTCCATGTTGAGGTAAAGGATGTTAGTGCAGCCATGGTGAGCAAAGATGATTTCTTGGTGGAAGAGCGATTATGCTTTGAAGGAAGTCAAAGGGGCATGACTATTACACTTCCTTCACATGATTCCCTGAGGGAGGTTCACCAAAAGAGCTTGGGTGACTTTGCTTGCGAGTGAATCTTTTGGGGAGCCACAAGGACTGGTCTTCAAAATTTGGCAGATCAGATCATCCATTTATGTGATCAAACTTAGGGCTATTGAGACCCCTCCTTTACTCTCAACTGAATCCTCTAGGGAGATCCATATTGGGCCCTTACTCACCGAGAATGGGTCTTTTGTTACCCGAAAGGCTATCACCTTTGCTTGTGACAGTAGCTGATAGCCTTTGCACCTCAGGTTTGAACATATCCCAGAGCTTGATCGGATACAATGTGGGTAATCAGACCCATGGTCAAAGAATTTGCATCTATAGTCCAGTTGGTGGGTGTTGCGTAGGACCGTGTTTGATTGATTTCTGGTGGATGTTCTGGGCGGATGATGGGGACAAACTATAATCGCCTCTCTCCTCGGGTTTCGACCTTATGGAGAATCGGGAAGAGCTACTCCATGACATCTAAGAAATATATAAGGAGATTATTGAGATGGTCTTGTACAGATAACTTGAGGCCAAAAGTGGGGTGGCAGGTGCCTCACGTTTTGTGGCTTGTGTAGGCTTTGGAGATGGTGACGTTGCTGGCAGAAGAGAAAGGTTGATTGTTTCTTGTTCCTTGAGACTTTGCATGAGAGGGTGATGGAGGTACTGAGCTCGAGATGTTGTGAGGTACTTGATGAATCCTCATTTCATCACCTTTATTATTTCATTTTGGTCTTAAATACCTAGCTAAGTGCATGTGTATATCATTAATTTGTGAAAATAAACACTCTATAAATTATACAAAAAACTGTATAAAATACTATATTAAATTCCAAAATAAAAGAATAAATGAAAGAAAAGAAAAAGAACAAAGACACTGAGTGACCCTAGACCCCGAGACCTAGTAACCATGATGATTTAGTCGACAAGGAATAAAGCAGGGGGAGATAGGACAGAGGAATTGCACAAATAATACACTAAAACCCTAATTTATTGTCCAAAAATTGTATTTTGGGACCTATTTTATTTTATTATTTTTACACCTCAAATAATAAAAACCTCAACATCATTATTGTAGGTAAAAATACAAAGAAAAATATAAAATTGATTTTAGTAAAAAATAATACACATTGTGCTCGGGACACACAAATTAAAAAGCTGTAAAGAAAACTTTGCAGACCTGTATCTTCTCCACGTGTATTCAAAATTGATCAAACTCACGTTTATTGTTCATAAAATTAAATAAGCTATAATAAATGTGGTTTCATTGAGTTTAGAGTTAAAATGCAAAAGTTAGGTTTTGAGCCCCTATTGTGTAGTATACCTATATAAAATATTCAATATATTTATTCTTGATATTTTCACTTTATTTTTTATAAATTTGTAAATATTATTTAAAACACATGTCTATAATTAAATGAAATAAAACTATCAAAAGTTAATTAAAATAAATCAATTACGTTAATACATAGATGAAATGTACCTTTATAAACCTATAAAATATATGTATATAATTAATTAAGTATAAAAAGAAATTCTGAAAAAAATGTAAAAAAAGATAAAAATGTAAAAAAATAAATTTAAAATATATAAAATATATGTATATAATAATAAAATACAATAAATAATATAAAATTAAAATACATACAATACAGGTATATTTTCCTATATATACATGTAAATATTAACCTATCATAAATAGCCATGTATAAATAAATAAAAATAGGCATTAAATAATACATTAAATTACAAAAATTTTTATGTGTTTAACAAAAAATTAATTAATTAATTAATTTATTATCGAATTTACAAGCATTTTTTATTCACTTTTTCTTGGTTGGTCCACATGGACCAACCAGGGGGTTTCATTTGTTGATTGAGGGCAACTGTCCGGTCTGCTTTGGTCGTCGTTTCATACCTTGTTCCTCTCCCATTTTCCATGCAAACCACCACCATGCCTCTTTCACCTCTATCCCTCCACTTCTCTGATCCTCGCACATTCAAGACTTTTTCCCATCACTGAATTTTCACCTACCTCTTCTCCACTGCACGCCACTCCTCCTAGAAAACCTTCGACCACCAACCTATAAGACCCCCACCTTCTCCACCTTTTTGCCCATGATTGTCCCTTTTCTTCAAATCTTAGCCCCTCGGCTATGATGTATCACTTCCTCTTGGTGACAGCTCGAGGATGGGTTGAGATGCAGCGAGGAGGAAATACAGAGGAGATCTAACTTCATTGTCAGAGCTCTGCCAATAGGTCATGCTTCTTCATCCATTTGCTGAATTGAGGCCACCTTTCCTGTATTTTTAGGTAATTTTTTGTTCTAGATTTTGTTTATGCTGTTTAATTTCACATTCAGTCAATAGATCTAGGTTTAATTAGAATCCTCATTTGACATGGAGCTTAAGCTCTAGGACAAATTCTCTATCTCCAATTGTTCTTATGCCTTCGTTTTCCCTCCGTATCATTCCCCTCCATAATCTCCATGAGTTCCCCCATCCAATCAACCCAGATCCATCATGGATCCGGAATCGAGCTTCCTCCACCACCAGCCACCGGAGTTCTCCACCACTCCATCCTTCCTTTGCGTTGCAGCTTCAACACTCGACCGAGGGAGATTCCCTCGAGCCAAGGGACTTTTTGGTGCAGGTTAGCAGCTTTGAAGACCCATCTGGAGACAAGGAGGGTACCTGGAGCAGCTCTAGGTCATCTGGTGACATCAGAGCTCCAAGAGCTTCCTCGACCTCATTGTAGTAGCCCTATAAATGCAGAAGGCCACTGGGAATCCATTGTTACCATTGGAGCAGAGAACCACCGTCGGAGGATGGAGAACGAAGAGATTCAAGCTCATAGGAGGTGAGTTCATCGGTAGTTCTTCTAGACTATGTCCCCATCATTCAATAAAGAACACGACCCAGCTCTAATCTGGGTTGTCCAATTAAATTAAAGGGGTACGCAAGCTCAAGCATGTGATCCTCCATGTGGCAAGCAGAAAATGGCTCGATGAACGGACGTTAAGTGGGTAATTATTAAAACACCCTCTGCCTTTTTTGTATTTCTTAAATAGTTCTATAAAAATTTTATTAAGTGTAAAAGTTGTAGGAAAAATTGCAAAGGACCCCTGTATGTTTTGGATATTGAACAATAATCCTCTACCAGCTCAGCTCACGGGCCCCCCATGTGAGCTAGGAAAATTACACTTGTACCCTTATGGCTTTTGTAATTGTAGTTTAATACATAAAAATTGAATTACATTTCAAACTTTATGGTATTTTTGCATGTAACTCCTCGCATTTAATTTATAATGCATAAATACCCATATTAGCTTGTAGTATTTTTATTTTCGCATTTCTATTTTCTTTAAATACTTGCAGTGCTCTAAAATTTGTCCAAAAATACAGAAAATTATAAAACATCCTTTAAAAATTCCAAAAAAAATTACCTACAAATTATTATTGTATTTCATCACTAAATACTAAAAACCACAAAAAAATATCAGAAGAAAATAAAAAAAATCACAAATCCTTGCTAATCCTAAAAAATTATAAAATATTTGCAAAACCCCTAAAAAATAGTCTTCTAGCCTATATTTTGATATATACCTATAACATATTAAAATTTAGTTTTGAGAAATGTTGAACCTATTTTATATTTTTAAATCTCAAAATAATTCAGCCGATTTAATCAATCCCTAATTTAGGATATTTTGTATTTTTAAAAATACATAAAATTAGTAGAAAATCACTAAAATTACCAAAAAAATAGAAGAATATTTAAAAATCACAAAAATATTTTATTTTGTAAATTTTGATTATATTTCTATATTATAAATAGAAGATCTTAAATTATATTATATACTTATATATAGTTATAAATACTTTATATTATTATTAATTATTATAAATACAGTAATTATATTTTAATTCCTTTAAAAAATAAAAAGGACTGTTTTATTTATATTTTTTAATTTTTATATATTTATTATATATATTACATATATATACCATATATTATACTCATTATTATTTATAGAGTTATATGTATACCTTTATTATATATATATTAAAAAGAAAAAGAAATTAAAAATCAGAAAAATAAAAAAATAAAATATAAAAAAACATATATAAATAAAAATATAGAAAATTAAATAATTAAAAAATCCATAAAATCACTAAGTGAATATTGTGCAGTTATATATATATATAATACATACATTATTATTTAGTGATAAATAATAACCACGCTCCACTCGTGTGTTCCATGTGTTCAACACCCTACTTGTACTTACACTATACACATTTATTTGTAGGGTTAATAATAAATTTTGATTCACTTGCATTGTTGAATATTTTATTTTGTGGGTTGATTTTTGTCTGAGTTAGTCATCTCTCGTGATCAATAACTTTAGCGACTGAGGTCTACCTTGTGAAACCTCACGACCACCTCTCAGTGTTCGATTGGTTCGTCAAATGGGATCATTGTTGGGGTGCAACGCGTAGTGTAGCATTTTTGTGTATATTCACATGTACATTATTTTTTTCTTTTATTTTCTACTTTTTATTCTTGATAATTAATTATTTATCGATTTTTAACCCATTATCTCTTTGTTGACTTTCTTGTGAGGGACAACATGGTGACGGCTACTTCTTAGGAGGTGGACGCACATGAGCTGCGAGGAGAGTGGCCTTTTCTGCATAGGCTAATTGGAGAGAGTAGGAGAAGGAGACTAGGCGAGAGAGATAAGCAGAGCATATCACTTAAGCATTTTCTTTTTATTTGTGAGAAAGTGTTTTTATTTCATTTTTGTAAATTAATTTGTAACAATTTTGGACACTCTTGAACACACTAGGTTCATTTCCCGGGTGTTTATTCACTTGGGGGCCTCGTTAATTTTCTCGTTGTTTTCCGCCTTTGTTTTACTTTGTTTCTCGCATTTTGAGTTTTCTGCTTTCTTTTTCTTTATTTTCTATGATTGAGCCCCTAGATCTAGGATTGCATGACTTGATAAATTAAGTCCACAGCTTAATTAAAGTCATGCGCTTATAGTTCTTTACGCTTGTATCTAGTCAAACATAAATTGTTGATTATTTGGATTTGAGATCGAGTGTTGTGGGAGGCCCCATACAATGCTAGCAGGACATGTTATGGTGGACACCGAGGAGTCTCCAAGACCAGATTTTTGGATATCATTTATAGATAATTAGCATTTGGTTCTTCATGTATAATATCAATTCCTATTTAGGATGATTTCACACTTCTACATGCCGCTCGTGTAGTGTTAATATTTAAATTTCTATTTTGCATCCCGCATGGAGATGTAACATCCATATCCTAACAAACCCGAACTCGTCCGATTTTGGGTCCAATGAACCCAATAATGTTGTCGGTCTATACTAAACAACCTAAAATGATCAATTGGTAGTGAATCAAAAGTTGTTCGAGTGAAATCGATCAAAAATCGGTCACTTCGTAACGCGTGCCGTGAAAAAGCCGCGACACAAATTCAGAAATCGCAAAACGAACTGAGACCATCATGAGATCCGATTCGACGATACAAGACCAACGGAATCGACCGTTCGTCAATCGGAGGTCGTATGATATTTTTAAATCGCAAAATTTAGTCTTAAACAAAAGCCGTATCCGAAAATTTCGGGTATTCAAAAACTCGACCGAAAGTATATCAATATTATACTCAAATTGATCGTCGTCCCGAGACAATCAAATCGAGATATTGCACGGTAAAATCCGAGGCCCGAGGTGCAAATGCGGGCGACTTTAAGTAGGTTAAACAAGTAAAGTTTTTGGTTAAAAAAATATTATATTAACATTTCTGAGTAACAGCAGACTGTTATTGTTTTAAAAAAATTAATAATAATAATAATTAAATTCCTGCTGTTAGACAGTAACCATTCGGCACTTTCTTTTCCAGCCATTTGGCATTAAAGAACCCCCACTTGTAACCTCTAGAACCTTTCTTCTTTGGTTATATAAACACCCCCAATTTTTTTACTCCCAAATCACCAGCCGATAGAACTCCAGTCCTCCAATTCTTGGCTGTCGTTACTTCTTGTAGGAAGGCCGAGAACTGCTCATACCAAGAAATCAAAAGCTTCTTCTCAAAATCTGAAAATCCAGGTACTATCCCTGTCCCTAATTCTTCTTGTTGCCTTGCATGTGCGTTATTTCACCTCCTCTTGATGGAAAGTATGAATTAAATGATCATTTTATTTCTCTAGTGATACTCAAAATTGGGTTTCCTTCATCTCAAATGTTTAATTCAAATAAATACAAGTTTAAATTTTGTCAAAAACAATATGAAAAAGCATGTTGTCCTTGTGGGTTATAATTGTTACAGGTTTTACATTTCAAAGAATTGTTGGCCGGTCTTGACAGTATAATTTCTCCTAAGTCTATTATCAACCAACTGAATATCACAAGACAATCTGCGGTTATTTTGGTTTTAGGTTACCCCTAATATGTATATATATATACATATACAGATATATATGGTAATATCTTGTTACATGATGATTTCCAAAGAAATAAGATTTGTGGGGTTATTTTAAGGCTCCTATCCGAGCCCTAATTGTGACAGGAGGTTTGGATCTTGCCATGAACAAATTGGATGTGAATTTTCAGGAGTTTGAATTTGATGATGACTTATCATGTTATTATGTTGTCGATCAATATCTTCTTTTGTAGATCATATAGCTGAATGGTGTTTGGAGTTTTAAATTGGATCTAAATTAGTTGAAGTATGATTAGATTGGAAGCATGTATATGGTTGACATAGTGGCCATTCTGTCCAATCGTAGTTATAAATATCATATACTCTATCTATTCAGATAACTATGCATATGTGCATTTTCAGAATATGGAGATTTCTGGTGCCCTGAACAATTGTCTTTTTTCTTTCCCCTGAAATTATTATTTCTTTTAGGGCATTTTATTATGTCTGACACTACTAAAGTACACGTAGAAGAAGGATAGGTTGCATACTTAATAATAACCACCATAATTAGAGGTGTAGATTCCAACGCCACTTGTTGAGGTTCCTTTGATTTTTTACATAGATTCATGTGCTCCACTAAATAGTGCAATAACGAAATTTTTAGTGGGTTCCTTATCCACTCAATTATGATATGTATGTGTTCAACTTAATCTCATATTAATAACATTCCTATAAATTATAGGTTGGAGATTGGGTATTTCTCCGTGTATCTCCCATGAAGGGAGTACAGAGATTTCGTGTCCATGACAAGTTGGCGCCACGATATGTTGGACCGTTTGAGATTCTTGCGAGAGTGGGGAAAGTGGCATATCGAGTAGCCCCTCCTCCACATCTTTCAGCTATCCATGATGTCTTCCACGTATCCAACCTAAGGAAGTATGTGCACGACCCTCGGCACATCATCAGTTATGAAAATCTAGACGTGGAGCCAAATCTGACTTATGAAGAGAAGCCAATCTAGATACTTGATCGTGCTGTGAAGAAGTTTCGCAGCAAAGAGATTCCATTGGTCAAGATTTTGTGGCACCGTCATGGCGTCGAAGAAGCGGCGTGGGAGACCGAAGCCGACATGCGGGCACGATACCCGCAGCTTTTCTGATGTAAGCATCAAAACAAGCATTTATAAATAGATACATGATAAATATATGGGTTGTTTTCTCTTTGAGGTTTTTATGTGTTCAAAACCCTTTGAGGTTTTTATGGACATAGGAAGTTCCAACAAGACACCTAATAGCCTTAACTCGAGTCTTGAGGACGAGACTCCCTTTGAGGTTTTTATAATTGTAACATCCATATCCTAACAAACCTGAACTCGTCCGATTTTGGGTCCAATGAACCCAATAATGTTGTCGGTCTATACTAAACAACCTAAAACGATCAATTGGTAGTGAATCAAAAGTTGTTCGGGTGAAATCGATCAAAAATCAGTCACTTCGTAACGCGTGTCGTGAAAAAGCCGCGACGCAAATTCGGAAACTGCGAAACGAACCGAGACCATCATGAGATCCGATTCGACGATACAAGACCAACGGAATCGACCGTTCGTCAATCGGAGGTCGTATGATATTTTTAAATCGCAAAATTTAGTCTTAAACAAAAGCCGTATCCGAAAATTTCGGGTATTCAAAACTCGACCGAAACTATATCAATATTATACTCAAATTGATCTTCGTCCCGAGACAATCAAATCGAGATATTGCATGGTAAAATCCGAGGCCCGAGGTGCAAATGCGGGCGACTTTAAGTAGGTTAAACAAGTAAAGTTTTTGGTTTAAAAAAATATATTATATTAACATTTCTAAGTAACAGCAGACTGTTACTGTTTAAAAAAATTTAATAATAATAATTAAATTCCTGCTGTTAGACAATAACCATTCGGTACTTTCTTTTCCAGCCATTTGGCATTAAAGAACCCCCACTTGTACCTCTAGAACCTTTCTTCTTTGGTTATATAAACACCTCCAATTTTTTTACTCCCAAATCACCAACCGATAGGAACTCCAGTCCTCCAATTCTTGGTTGTCGTTACTTCTTGTAGGAAGGCTGAGAACTGCTCATACCAAGAAATCAAAATCTTCTTCTCAAAATCTGAAAATCTAGGTACTATCCCAGTCCCTAATTCTTCTTGCTGCCTTGCATGTGCGTTATTTCACCTCCTCTTGTTGGAAAGTATGAATTAAATGATCATTTTGTTTCTCTAGTGATACTCAAAATTGGGTTTCCTTCATCTTAAAATTTAATCCAAATAAATACCAGTTTAAATTTTGTCAAAAACAATATGAAAAAGCAGGTTGTCCTTGTGGGTTATAATTGTTACAGGTTTTACATTTCAAAGAATTGTTGGCCGGTCTTGACAGTATAATTTCTCCTAAGTCTATTATCAACCAATTGAATATCACAAGACAATTTGCGGTTATTTTGGTTTTAGGTTACCCCTAATATGTATATATATACATATACAGATATATATAGTAATATCTTGTTACATGATGATTTCCAAAGAAATAAGATTTGTTGGGTTATTTTAAGGCTCCTATCCGAGCCCTAATTGTGACAGGAGGTTTGGATCTTGCCATGAACAAATTGGATGTGAATTTTCAGGAGTTTGAATTTGATGATGACTTATCATGTTATTATGTTGTCGATCAATATCTTCTTTTGTAGATCATATAGCTGAATGGTGTTTGGAGTTTCAAATTGGATCTAAATTAGTTGAAGTATGATTAGATTGGAAGCATGTATATGGTTGACATAGTGGCCATTCTGTCCAATCGTAGTTATAAATATCATATACTCTATCTATTCAGATAACTATGCATATGTGCATTTTCAGAATATGGAGATTTCTGGTGCCCTGAACAATTGTCTTTTTTCTTTCCCCTGAAATTATTATTTCTTTTAGGGCATTTTATTATGTCTGACACTACTAAAGTACACGTAGAAGAAGGATAGGTTGCATACTTAATAATAACCACCATAATTAGAGGTGTAGATTCCAACGCCCACTTGTTGAGGTTCCTTTGATTTTTCACATAGATTCATGTGCTCCACTAAATAGTGCAATAACGAAATTTTTAGTGGGTTCCTGTCAAAAGTCTAAAAACAAAAAGATCAATGTGGTAGATAAATAAGCAGAAATACTAATTTTATATTATTTAGAACCAAATTCAAATGATACAGATGATATCTTCTTAACCATTTAATTGCATTGGAGCAAGAATTAGAAATGTCTTTACTCTTAATATCTTTGAACCGAGAACTTGCAAAACTATGATAAATATAACTATTAGGAATTTGACACCCTTCTTCGAATACCACAAATGGTTTCCTGAGATCCTAATAATCTTCATAAATTGATTTATTAACTATTCTACATTAATATGATAAGATACCTAGAATATGTTAAGTTGATCATAATAGAGGTGGAGAAAGAAATGAGACAAATTGTTGGGATCAATTATCAAATGAAAATATTGAGAATCAATAATGATTGACAAATATTAATAATAGTGCGAGTGTGTGATTAACGGGTACCCGGATCCTGAGGGGTTCACATGAGAGAGCTGGGAAGCATTGTAAGTCTTCTTACTTTGCGTGCATCATTTGATACGAGGGTGAGATTTCCATCCTAGTATCCACTTGCACAGCTTTTCCTCTATCGCCCTCTATTTTGATAACTTAGGATTAAAAGAAAATACAAAAATTCATTAGGCGCTTTGATTAAAAAATACTCAAAAATTTGAAATCCTAAAAATTAAAACAAGGGGATTGCTAATAAAACTTTGACCTTAATTAAAATATATAATAAACATCATTGTTTTAGGTTCATAAAGCCCTCATTGTTTTCAGGTACTATTCAGACAGGGTGAGGCACGACCCCTAAGGATTAGAGCCCAAATCCCGATCTGTGGCATCCTTGGTAATCACCTAGGATGGTGAAGTATTGGCGCTTCTATCGTACGTAGGCGAGTAGGGCCTTGTCGATGACAGTGTTCCCGCCTTTTGTGGAGCATCTAAATTGGTCTGAAGTATTGAATATAGGCCATGCCTTCATGGGGGTGTCTGTCTCATCGCCATGTGTTTAAGTACCTCACTTGTGAGGGAAGTATTGGTTTCGCCTATTGGCTTCCTCTCTATTTCTTTTGCCGAGTAGACCCCAGGCACGATATCAAGAACCTCTAAGTGCGCATATCATATGTTACAAAGGAGGTGGAATAAGTACAGGAACTTTCCTGTCAGTACACACTCTCCTATAGGGTTAGCCCTCTAAGGACTTGTGAAAAGATTCTACCTGAATAACAAAAATAAAATTGAAAAGATAAAAATAGTCGAACTCTTACAGTTTCACTTGTGTTTAGCTTGTGAATCCAAAACTTGTTTGGTGTTTTTTATTAGATTAATATCAAAGATCAGTCCCGCACATTTTTTCATTTTTCATTTCATTTGTGTTATCCTCTTTGAGCCATTCTACTATTTTACACTCCATTTATTCCTTGTTTATCACTGTATCTTTCATCCATTCTCGATCCCCCTCTTGATCTTCAAGATGGTGACTCATGGATGGCTTGGTCGGGACCCCGCTGACACCCATATCGATTCCATGCAGTCGACATCTCCAATAATTCAAGGTCATTCCCGAGATAACGGTTCGGACTTTGTGAACTGCTCTCCAGACTCCCCGCCTTCTTCAATAATCTTGATCACTCTTGTCCCAAACTCTGGCCATTTTGGATGGAAATTGATTTCACTCCGTACACTTCTCCATCCTTAATGAAGTTCTATGTTAACCTTAACACATAATACTTCTATACATCTAGTGCTTCTATTCAGATTGATCGGAGAATCATTCCATGTGCATATCGAGTCTGATCTGGAGACTAAGATTTTATCAGATTCAGATTCAGACATGGCTCCTACAAGAAGAGGGAAGGGACCTCAACACCCACCATAGCCAGAACCAGGACAGCAGCCATACCAGAATGTGATGAATGTCTAGCTTTTTGCCTCCATTCAAGCAATTTAGCAACTGCTCAGAGACAAGGTGTAACGTCTCGAGCTTAAGTCCTCGGTCTGTTGTCGAGGAAAACTAACCCTGACAACTTGTTGGGTTTGGACACAAATGGATCCGTTGACAACCACCCAAAATGCTTAAGCCTAAGTTGTCAAGTAGTAATCCCCACCGCTTATAAACCGCACCCACATTTCGTGAGTTTTAGATGTGGCACTATGTTTGGGGGTATGGGTGTTACACCAGGCATTGGCCTAGATCGCCTTCCAAGATATGCTCAATGATCTGAGGAGAAGGAGAGACAATCCAGAAGGATAAGAGGAAGGAAGAGAAGATGGAGCCCATGGAGGCCCGTTTGATGAGCCTAGAGTAGAGAGGCCCAAGCCTACTCTCAAAGAGACTTACAACCTCGGCATAGGCCAAATGACCGAGTGGATCCAAATCCCACCAGTCCAATGTCATTTTGAGTTGAAGCCTCCATCATCCATGGGAATGCCAATGTAAAACCATATATCCATCTGACAATGCACTACCCTAACATCCCGCTAGGCATAGTCAAGATGACAGTGTTTCCATCTAGCCTTCAGGACAAGGCACTATGTTAGATCAATCATCTTAAGAAAGTTGTCATGACCTGGGAGGAGCTCAAGTCGACCTTCTTGCACAAATTCTACCCTCTCGATTGGCTCAATCAGATGCGAGCCCGCATTGCCAACTTCACCCAAGCCACCTACAAGTATATTCATTAGGCTAGGGAGCGATTAAAAGATTCGTAGGAGAAATGTCCCCATCATAATATTCCTCGGACCAGCTTCGTCCAACACTTCTTTGGGTGACTTACTCTTGAGATTGCAATTCAACAAACACGAGGACGACTTCTGGAAGATTTTTGAGGAAATGGCCGAAGGAGAGGCTGCTTTATCGTCGTCCCGCTCATAATAGTGCCAACCACAAAATCTCAAGAAGTCATTTCATATGGTAGCATCGCATGATCTGGACAGGGACGAAAACTCCAACCTGAGCATCATAGGGAGCCACCTGTTCAAAGCGGACATTATCGAGAAGTGATCACGTGATCTCGAAAAACTAGTTGTGGTTGAATAATGGAATCAGAATCTCGATAAATTAGATCAGATCACCAAGCAGCAAGGGCAGCTGGTGAGTACAACTAGTTCCTGCCAGCCAGTTTCTTCATCAGTCGTGATTCCTGTTGAGACGAAGGAACCTTCATCATTTCAAACCCTTCAGCAAAGTCCAGCACAATCGACAGTTCAACATGTATACTATGTGCAAGCCCCTGAGCCCACATCCCCTCAGTAGTCATAACAGTAGTTGGTTGTATACCAGCCCGAGCTCTAGATCCTTCCCGGTCCATGTTCTTTGCCTCCATCTCTCATTTAGAAGGTGAATGGCGTATGATCAAACGATGCACAACTATCTAGTCCAGGAGGACCTCAGCAGAGTCAGTCTTCAGGTAGTCGTCCATTCCCTCAACATCAAGGAGGGAGATTTGTCCAGAACAACCAACAACCTCAGCACCAGCAGTCTCCATCGTACTAGAGCAACTGGAGACAGAACTCGTACCAGCGGTCGTAGTACCATCGGCATCAGCCATATCAACAGTATGTAGTTGCTCCTTATCATCAGTACCCTCCTCAGAACCACCAATACCAGTCTTCTCCCCCGTACAATTCTCATTGCTCCAACCAGCAACATTCACACCATTCCCAGTCTCAGCTTGGACAACACGATGGACCATCTGAGGCTTCTGCTATGAACCCCGCCTTGGACTGCTTGGCTCAGCTGATGAAGAGCCTTATAGAAATGAGATAGAATTGTGATGACCTCACCGCCACCAAAACTCTCATTCCGACACAGGCGGAGGCCAACCCCAATAACTTCAAAAAGAGAGAGCGGGTAGTTTGTGATGTTCTATCTAGTCTAACTATGTGTTTGATATGTTTTTATCTAATGGTGTCAAGCTCAGGAGCGGTAGGAGCTTGTAGCCTTCTGATACAACAAAGGGAAAGAATAAAGCTTCACCTAGTGAATCATCATCTTTTGCATCAGCTGATCCAGAAGCTGGGTCGGGAGAGGAAGAATAAGAAGGAGCAGAACCAAAACCAAAAGGCCAAAAAATCAAAAAATTCAAAAATGGCAAAAAGACAGCGGCAACTGAAATGATGTTGTGCCAGTATTGGAGACGACTGCATCAACAGCCGATCTAGTGCCAGTCGATGGAGCCCCGCCTGCATTTTTGGGATGCCCATCTCTTTTGGATGATCAAGTTCTTTTTAGTCATCCATTTATACAGTCAGATGTGGACTTTGATTTTGATGTAAATAAGAACATTATTACTGCTTTCAACTCTATACATATTCCTTTTCATGAAGCAATGTAAAAATCCAAAAAAATAGAATTTGAAAATTGCCTTATCTAACCTTGATGTGAACGAGATTATTCAGAATCTTGTTCTTGAAAAGACTCTGCTAAAGGCCATTAAGTGCATACCTAACATTAGGAAAGGACTGGAGGAAGCATGAACTTCAAAGAGACAAACGCGATGAGTCAGAGAAAGAAATGTGAAGCACATTTTGACCGCGGCTACTGTAAATGCAATCAGCAATCTCCCAAGCAAAAAGAAAGACATGGGAGCCCCTCTTGTCAGATATCAGATGTTCGACCAAGAGTTCGATTGAACACTTCTTGATAGTGGATCATCATCAATCTGATGCCTACTTCACTGCTCAAAGAATTTGGCTTGGGACTACTTAAATCAACAAGAATGATTCTGCAGTTCACGTATACATCAATCAAGGGACCCTGGGCATTCTGGAGGATGTCATTGTCACCATTCAAGGGATGTGATTCCATGTGGTCTTCATTGTATTGGATATGGACACCTCAGCTCCTTTACTACATGCCCTGATAATCCTTGGACGGTTGTTCCTTCGAATAACTGAAGCAATGGTGGACTAAGGCACGTATAGATCACCTTTCGTTCTAGCAGCGATAATGTACCAATTCAGATGATCCAAGTACTGAAACCATCAAAATATGCATCAAATGAGAACAAGTCTACAAAACAGAGAACATAAGACTGTGACTTTTTGGCAAAAATCTGAGATACAAATTTGTTCATTGATGATATCGAGATCCATGGATTCCTCTCCACATAGGAAGGAGTGTAAGCACAGTCGAATTCCTCTCTGTCGTTGAAGAAGATATCTTTGCTAATTTTCCTGAAGAATTTATTGTTGGCCACCTGTCCTTAGCAGAGCGGGAAGAGATCATTGAATACTTTTGTGAACAATATTCTAATCATTGAAGATTTCTGTGCAGCACTGAATTCAGAGTGTGGGAATTTTACATTTGATGGATCCGATACCACTGCCCTGCATAGTTGTTGAAGTTGCTACTGAACTGATTCAGACCCCTTTTGAGCTTAAACATTTACAGCAAATATGAAGTAGACCTTCCTTGTGGGTGCGCAGAATATGTTCCCGATCATTATCAATTCACAACTGACCAAAGAACAAGAATCTCATCTGCTTGAGGTTCTAGAAAGAAACCACAGGGCCATAGGCTGGAAAATTTCATATCTTCATGGGAACAATCCGTCATTGTGTTCCCATCACATCTACCTAGAAGAAGATAGCAAGCCTCCTGAGAATTTCAGTGCAGATTGAATTCGAATCTCCAAGAGGTTGTGATGAATGAAATTACAAAATGGTATGATGCAAGATTCATATATCCCATATATGACTCAAAATGGTGAGTCCCTTGCATGTTGTGCCAAACAAATCAGGGATTACCATCATGAAGAATGACAAAGGAGAGGAGATCCCAACCAGAGTTCCAACTTCTTGTTGCATCTTACAGAGGCCTGAACCAAGCAACCAAGAAGGATCATTTTTCGATCCACTTCATCGACCAGATAGTCGAAAGATTGGCTGCAGAGTAATACTTATGTTTCTTGGATGGATACTTTGGTTATAAGCATGTTGGAATTGCACTTGAAGATCAAGAGCAGACAACCTTCTCCTGTCCATTTGGGACATATGCCTTCCACATAATGTCGTTCGATTATGCAATGTTTCGGTGATATTCCAATTGTACATGTTGGCAGTATTTGTAGATATGGCTGGCAGTTTTCTCGAGGTTTTCATGGACAATTTATCGATCTACGGAGACAGCTTTGATCAATGCCTAAATTATCTAGACTGAGTCTTGAAAACCTGTGAAGTGAACCTGGTGCTCTCGTGAGAAAAGCATCACTTCATGTTGATTGAAGGGATTATGTTAGGCCATGTCATCTCAAATCACGGCATGGAGGTTGATCCTACAAAGGTGGACATCATTTCCAAACTCAAGCCACCTACAAATTTGAAGCAAGTCCGGGCATTCCTTGGGCATGTGGAATTTTATCAAAGATTCATCAAAGACTTTAGTAAAATTGCCCGACCATTGACTGAGATTCTAGGCAAGGGGAAAGATTTCATTGTAGATGCCAGAGTCCTCCTAGTCTTTAATCAGCTGAAAGAATTGATCACTCAGGCCCATATCCTTCAAGCACAAGATTGGTCTCTACCATTTGAGATCATGACATACGCTTCAGATTATGCCATTGGAGCGCTTTTGGGATAAAGGAGAGATAATTTACCATTTGTTATTTACTATGCTAACAATACATGAGATGAATCTCAAAAGAATCACACAGTCACTGAGAAAGAGCTGCTAGCAGTTGTATTTGCTCTGGAGAAATTCAGATCGCATTTTCGTGGATCCAAAGTCATCGTTTATGCAGACCATTCTGCCATCAAATACTTACAAAGAAAAAAGGATGCAAAACCAAGACTCATCAGATGGATCCTTCTTCTCTAGGAATTTGACCTTTAAATCTGAGACAAACACAGAATCAAAAACATGGTGGCAGATCGTCTTTCAAGACTACCAGAACTACACACTTATAAGCATACAGAAACCTTTCCAGACGAGGCAATTTTTACAATCACCTCACCCCCTGGTTCGTAGATATTATGAATTATCTTATTTCTAAGAGAAATTCACAAGATTGGCAGAAGCTAAAAGTTGACAAGTTTTTATCAGATATTCAATACCGGTAGGAGGCTCCTTATTTGTTTCGAGAGGGGGCATATTACATCTAGATGAGGTGCATTCCTCATATGGAAGTTCATAGTGTCCTTGAACATTTCCATAGTCGAGAATCAGGAGAACGCCACTATGGGAAAAGAACAACAATGAAAGTGCTCCAATGTGGCCTCTGGTGGCTGACTTTATTCAAAGATGCAGAAGATTTTGTGAAATGTTGTATCGACTGTCATAAAATTGCTGGAACCATTAGACTGAGAGACACAATGCCTCTGAAGTACATTCAGATTTCAGACGTATTTGATACGTGGGGCTTGACTTCGTGAGCACATTTCCCAACAGTCAAGGGTTTGGGTATATTTTTCTCATTGTTGATGATGTCAATCGTTGGGTGGAGGCTATCGCAACCCAAGCTGCTGACAGTCGCACTTTTCGTCGATTCTTGAAAGAACACATTATTGCAATGTTTGGGATTCCTAAAATTCTGATATTATATGGCGGTATCCATTCCATCGGTAGAGAAGTGAAGGAGCTGACTTAAGAATACTACATTGAACATCACCTCCTTTCTCCGTACCACCCACAATCCAACGGCCTGGCATAATGTTCAAATAGGGAGATAAAGACAATGCTTCATAAGCTTGTATGTCCTGACAGGAAGAATTGGTCTCAACTGCTCGACTCAGTTCTTTGGGCCTATCAGACCGTGTACAAGTCACCTCTAAGAATGCCTCCCTACCACCTTGTCTACAGCAAGCCAAGCCATTTGCTTGTGGAACTAATTCACAAATCATTATGGTCAATTAATGTCTGTAATTTGGATTCCAAGAAGGCCGACAAGAATAGAAAACTTGATCCGAACAGAGTACTTGAATCCCACGACTATGCATATGTCAACAGCTTGATGCACAAGGAAGAAGTCAAGAAATGAAACGACAAGCATATCTGACGAAAGACTTTCGATCCCGGTCAGAAGGTTTGGTTGTTTGATGCAAAGTTGAAACTTTTCCTGAGGAAGTTGAAGAGCAAAAGGGCTGGGCCATTTGTAGTGAAGCATGTACGTGACAATGGAGGCACTATGATATCCGGTTTGTCAACTGACGCACAACCATTCGTCATCAACGGATAGTTTATAAAGTCATATCTCGAGCATGATACACTCCTATCCACTATTGATTCAATACAGCTGGTCTGCCAAGATAAGCTACAAGTCACAACATCAGAATTATATAAGGCATCCAAAAACATTTTTGATTAGTTAATCTTTTTCTTCTTTTCTTCTTTTTGAATTCTATTCTTTCATTTTTCCAAAAAGTTGCACTCATCCCATTCATCATTGTTATACTTAGGGTCTTCATCCTAAGTATAGGGGGGATGAGTGTATTTGGGTGTTCATTCTTTGATCCCTCGCATGTCTCCTCAACTTTTGATATTCTGTCTATACTTAGGGATATTTACCCTAAGTATATGGGGAGACAGGTCGACCGATGATTTTATTCGTTTCCACCCTCGACGCTCCCTGCTTTTACATAGTATGTTATACTTAGGATTAATTGATCCAAAATATAGGAGGAGCGGTCGACTTCCTATTCTCTTTCAGTCGTTGTAGTATAGCCTTTTCTATACTTACCACGAGTTATGTCTTCCTTTTTCTCCAACCTATGGGAACATAAATCAAGCGAAGTATAGGGGGTCGTATATATGTTGTATATACTTTAGCTATAACTCATACTTTCGTATTTTTAATAATATGGCTAATTAATAAAAAATTTAAACGCCTATAAAATTCTTTTTAATTATGATTAATAAACTGTTTAAAAATGTTTTGCAAAATATTTGGGAAAATGGTTTGAAAAATCTTTTGAAAAGCCATTTAAAAAATATTTTTTGAAATGTTTCCAAACCTTTGTAAAAATGTTTTATTTGTAAAAAATTCTTTTCTTTGTTTGAATAAAATTTTTTGAAAATATATTTGCAAATGGTTTGGAAAATGGTTGCAAAAATACTTTGAGAAATCTATGCATACTATTTGAAAATTCTTTACAAAATTACTTTCAAATTGTGTACATATTTGTAAAATTATGTCAAATTATTTTCAAAATAATGATTTGAAAAAGTTTTGTCAAAATATTTTCAAAAATTATTTTGGAAACCGTGTCCAAGAATTAAGCAAATAAAAGTTCTTCACAAACTCTGTACATAAACTTGTGAATAACCACTAACCTAACCATTGTAAATAAATAACATATGCACTCCCGTGTAAATATATGCACATAAGTCCTTCACTAACTCTCTTATTTTTAAAAATCCCTAAAAATTTGTAAAATCAAAAACCTATAAAAACTTACAAAACTTTTTCAAAAACTTGCATACAAATTTGTAAAAGTTTTTGAAAATTCTATAAAAAGTTCAAAACCAGATAATTACATCATAAAAATATTTTCTTGCATGGTACATAGCATCTGCATCTGCATTTTTTGAAATAATCAAGACAATTGAACAAGTCAAAACAAAGTCTGAAGATTGGAGCACGGAGTAGACTTAATTTCAGAGGAACCCATTGAGGACTGGAATTGTGATACTTCAAATCACCTTGACTTAATTCTTTAGGTTCATGATACTATGTTCATGATTCAATTCAATATGTCTAAATAGAATCCTTCGTATCATTCGTAAGACTCTTGAGACAGTGGCTTGATTAGAAACCTCTTACTTAACACTTAACTCAACCCAGATGAATTGATGAAAAATCTTGGAGTCTAAGTCAGGACGATGCTAGGGCACTTCGTCAAGGGTGGATCGAGAGCCATTCTTGGGGATTGTTGAAACCGGTACTCTAACCGACTTCTTTTGGTAACAATGATATCTAAGGACTGGAGATGGATGAGACAATGCTTCGGATGAGGAATGGTCCACCATCACAACTTTTTCCAAGACCCCAAAAAATAGGCAGAACAAAAGATGTTATATCTGTCATGGCATAAACAAGAATGCTGAGCAATGCAAAGTCAAGAAAATATCCAAAGAATCCTACACCAAAAAATCCACCAAAAATTTGAGCTTTAGAAAAAGGTTTGCTTCTTGGTGAAGACTCGATTACACTGGCTGAGATTCACAAGGGAATGAAGACTACACTGGTCCATTCCCACTCCTTTTCCCATTCTTCTAGCTTCTCCCTCCCTCCCTGTTCGATTGTAAAGATTGGCATCAACTGACTTTAGAAGGAAATAGTTGTCACCACGAGGACGATCTACCAGAGGAGCAAACTCCTTGATGGTTCAATGGTTTGTCTGGGAAGAGTTGAATAATTCACACACATGGTTCTATCACTTCAAGGTAGCAAGAGTATGCGGCTAAGAGGATGGTTCTGACCAGACTATGAATAGAATTGTATAATAGGATTATGGAACCTAAGGGTTTGTTGTTTCACACTTCCTAACCTCAATGTCGTTCTGAACACACAAACAATCCAAAGTTCTTCTCTGAGCTCCAAACTTTGACTTTATTAAGACAATTTTAGAAGTCTAAAATTGTTCCAAGTTGTTTCTTTTTCTTTTCTTTATTCTTTTTTCGACACTTATTGCATAAGTGTTTGCTAGGGACTAGTAAAGGCAAGTATAGGGGGTGGTAAATCCTTGTTTCATCACCTTTATTCTTTCATTCTGGCCTTAAATCCCTAGCTAAATGCATGTATATTTCATTAATTTGTGAAAATAAACACTCTGTAAATCATACAAATTACTATATAAAATATGTATAAATGTTGTATTTAAGTCCAAAATAAAAGAATAAAGGAAAGAAAAGAAAAAGAACTAAGTGTCAAAGACACTAAGCGACCCTAGACCTCGAGATCCAGTTATCATGATGACTTGATCGACAAGGAATAAAGTAGGGGAGATAGGGCAGAGGAACTGTACAGAAAATACACTAAAACCCTAATTTATTTTGTCAAAAAATGCATTTTAGGACCTACTTTAATTTATTATTTTTACGCCTCAAAAATAAAACTCTCAACATCAATATTGTACATAAAAATACAAAGAAAAATATAAAACTGATTTCACTCAAAAATAGTGCACATTGTGGCTGGAACATATAATAAAAAGTTGCAAAGAAAACTTTGCATACATGTATCTTCTCCCTACAGATTCAAAATTCAACAAACTCACCTTTATTGTTCATAAAATTAATTAAGCTATTTAATGAAGGGGTTTCATTCAGTTTGAAGTTAAAATGCAAAAGTTAGGTTTCGGGCCCCCATTGTGTAGTATACATGTATAAAATATTCAATATATTTATTCTTTTTATTTTTCACTTTATTTTTTATAAATTTGTAAATATTATTTATAACACATTCCAATAATTAAATAAAATAAAACCATCAAAAATTAATTAAATCAAATCAATTACTTTAATACATAGATGAAATATACCTCAATATACATATAAAGAGTATATATATAATTAATTAAGTATACAAAGAAATTCAAAAAAAGAGAAAAAATAGTCAAAATGTAATTAAGTAAATTAAAAATACATAAAATACATGCATATAATAATAAAATACAAAATACAAAAAAAATTAAAACACATACAATACTGGTATATTTACCTATATATACATGTAAATAGTAACCTATCATAAATAGCCTTGTAAAAATAAATAAAAATATCCATTAAATACTACATTAATATACAACCATTTTTTGTGTTTAACAAAAAATTAGTTAATTTGTTTATGATTTTTTATTAAATTCACAAGCATTTTTTATTCTTTTTTTCTGGTTGGTCCATGTGGACCAACAAGGGCATTTCATTTGTTGACCGAGGTCAACTGTCCGGTCTGCTTTGGTCATCGCGTCATACCTTGTTCCTCTCCCGTTTTCTCTCATTTTCCATGCAAACCAACATGCCTCTTTTGCCTCGATCCCTCCGCTTCTCTGATCCTTGCACATTCAGCACCTTCGTCTATCACCGACCTACCTCTTCTCCATCGTATGTCTCCCTCCTCGAAAACCTTCGACCACCACCCTATAAGACCCCCACCTTCTCCACATTTTCCCCCCTAATCATCCCTCTTCTTCTAATCTTAGCCCCTCATCTCTGGTGTATAACTTCCTGTTGGTGACAGTTCGAGGTCGGGTTGAGCTGCAACGAGGAGGAGACGCGGAGGAGGAGATCCAACTTCAATGTTAGAGCTCTGTTGGCAGGTCCTTCTTCTTCAGCTAGTGGTTGAATCAAGGCCACCTTTCTTGCAATTTTAGATAATTCTATGTTCTAGCTTTCGTTTCTGTTATTTAATTTCGCATTTAGTCAATATATCTAGGTTTAATTAAGAATCCCCATTTGACCTGGAGCTTGAGATCTAAGCCAAGTTCTCTATCTTTGACTGTTCTTCCGCCTTCATTTTCGGTCCATATCATTCCCCTCCATATTCTCCACGAGTTCCCCCATCTAATCAACCCAGATCCATCATGGATCTAGGAATCGAGCTTCCTCCACCACCAGTCACCAGAGCTCTCCACCATTCCACCCTTCCTTTGAGTTGCAGCTTCAACACCCAACCGAAGGAGAAGCCCTCGAGCCAAGGGACTTTTTGGTGCAGGTTAGCAGCTTTGAAAACCCATCTGGAGACAAGGAAGGCACCTGGAGCAACTCCAGGTCATCTAGAGCCTTCAGAGCTCCCAGAGCTTCCTCAACATCATCGAAGCAGCCCTACATGGGCGGAAGGCCACCATCAATCCATTGTTGTCATTGAAGTGAAGAACCACCGTCGGAGGATGGATAACAAAGAGATTCAAACTCGTCAGAGGCGAGTTCACCGGTAGTTCTTCTAGACCTTGACCCAATTGTTCGATCAAAAGCACGACCCAGATCTAATCTCGACTGTCCAATTAAATCGAAGGGGTGTGCGAGCTCAAGCGTCTAATCCTCCATGTGGTAAGAAGACAACAGCTCGATGAACGAGCATTAAGTGGGTAAATTATGAAGACACCCTCCGTTTTTTGTATTTCATAAAAAGTTCTGTAAATTTTTTATTAAGTGTAAAAGTTGAGAGAAAATTTGTAAAGGACCCACTATATGTTTTGGATATTGTATGTTAGTCCTCTAACAGCTCAGCTCGTGTGCCCCCCTAAGTGAACTGGTAAAATTACACATATACCCTTGAGGCTTTTGTAATTGTAGTTTAATATATAAAATTCGAATTATACTTCAAACTTTGTGGTATTTTTGCATGTACCTCTCGCATTTAATTTATATTGCATAAATACCCTTTCCAACTTGTAGTACTCTAAAAATTGTGCAAAAATAGATGTAAATGTCTGATTAATTGCCCATGCATGCCATATATTTTGTTTAGCAATTTTCTTGCATTTTCTATTCATTAAAATCGAAAGCAGCATATATTCCTTATTTGAATTCATAAATAAAAAATATAAAACACACTTTAAAAATACCAAAAAATTTACCTACTTTTTATTATTGTATTCCATCACTAAAGACCAAAAGATGCAAGAAAATCATAAAAATCGCAAACCCTTGCTAACCCTAAAAAATATAAAAATATTTGCAAAAATCCCAAGAAATAGTTATCTAGCCCATATTTTTATATATATACTACTACATATAAAAATTAGTTATGAGAAAGTTTGAACCTGTTGTATATTTTTCAATCTCAAAACAGTTCGATCTATTTAATTAATCCATGATTTGGGATATTTTGCATTTTAAAAAATGCATAAAAATTAGTAAAAATTACCAAGAATTACCAAAAACAAAAGAATTTTTAAAAATCAAAAAAGATTTTATTTTGTATATTTTGACTATATATAGGTATATTGATAAATAGATGACCCTATATTGTATTTTATACTTATATATAGTTATATATAGTTTATATTATTAATAATTAGTCTAAATACCCTAATTATATTTTAAATCCTTTAAAAAATAAAAATGATTGTTTCTATTTATATTTTATTTTTATATATTTATTATATATATTACATATATATTCCCTGTATTATAATCATTATCATGTATAGAGTTATATATAACTTTATTATATATTAAAAAGAAAAAGAAACTAAAATCAAAAAATAAAAAAGGAAATAAAAATTTAAAATAAAACTAAAAATTATATATAAATAAAAATATAGAAAATTAAATAATTGAAAAAACCCACAAAAACATTAAGTGAATATTATACAGTTATAATATACAATACACATTATTGTTTAGTGATAAATAATAACCCCATTACACCCGTATGTTCCATGTATTCGACACCCTACTCATACTTTCACTACACACATTTATTTGAGGGTTTACAATAAATTTTGACCCACTCGCTTGCTTTGCATTGTTAAATATTTTATTCTATGGGTTGATTGTTGTCTGATTTAGTCAGCTCTCATGATTGGTCACTTCAACGACTGAGATCTGCCATGTGAGACCTCACGACTGCCTCTCGGTGTCCAACTGGTTCGTCGGTATTGTGAATGGTAGTGCTATGAGATAGAGAAGAAAGAATCAAGACATCATAGCTGACTCAATAACTGAAGCAGAATACATAGCCGCATCATACGCTGTTAAAGAGGTTGTGTCTACGCGAGTTCATCTTAGAACTTGGTGTAGTTTCCTCATCGGAATATCCTATCCGATTGATTTGTGATAACAAGGGTGCCATAGCGTAAGCGAAGGAATCTAGTTGGCATCAAAGAAGCAAAGATGTAGAGAGGAAATATCATATCATCCAAGAGATCCAGAAGCGTTGTGATATCACGGTCACCAAGGTTTTCTCTTTCTACAACATTGTTGATCCACAAACCAAACCTTTGACTCAAAAAGGTCTTCGACTAGTATGTAATAAATATGGGGTTAAGAGTTGTACATGAATAGTTCTAAGGGCCAATGTGAGACTGTTGGACTTGTAAGCCCTTGGAGACCCATTAATGCAATAAAGTTAGGTTTTATCATGTTCATATGAAATGAATGGTTATGAATGCCCTTAATGTTAAGGTCCCTTTGCACAATTAGGGTTATGTATTGTGATCAATTGAATATCATGCAGTCGGAAGGACACAACTGACTTTACCATGTGATATTTAATAAAGATCTCCCACCTGAGAAAAAAATATGGTGAACTTTCTCTAAAGAATGATTTCTGACTCAATTATTGATGCAGAACCTTTATATAGGAATAATCATTTGGAGGTTTCATAATAGTCACGTGATGATCGAGATAAACTAAGACCAAAATCATAATTGTCACAATCAGGCACACATCCTCTAACCAGAAATAGATCTACATCTATATGCATGAGTATACACATTTAACAGACCAATAGGTTTGTCGCCTAACCAAGGTCCATATACCAATGAATTGGTGTGCGTGTGAATACATATGAGAAGTATTATCTCTCAAAGGTATCATACAGGTTCATTCTTGATGAACTGGGAGACATATCTCACTCATGAGATAATTTGGGACTCAACGGATCGTAAATTTCCTGTGTTAAATATTTGTCGATGTGGATTATTGCTCGCTTAAAATAATATGTCTCTTCGTTGTAAACGGGAAATCGGAATCAGTCAAGAAATAACCACACAAAATTTAGTCAATTTTAATCGATGCGATTTTATGTTTATTTTACTTGGACAAGTCCCAAGGTCGAACACAAGGAGGACATAAAATAATATGTCAAAAACTGCTAAAATACAAAATATACAAAAGAGGTCCAAAATCCAACTTTCACATATGAGCTCCGATTCACTTGAACTTGGTCTTGTTTTGAAGGTAATTGAATGTACATTAGTCCAAAAGTGAGTAGGATCAAAACGGACGCTGGATGAGGAAGATATCAAGGTTTTAGTCTGGAAATCCTAGAACTAGGGTTTGGGCTTTTGGTCCACTTATTTAGGTTAGTGATTTTTTTTGTATTTTTCATTTATTCTTGTTAGTAATATATACACAGTGGAATGGTTTCGGGTCATTTGGAGTTAGCATGAATTAGTAAAAAAACAAGGAAGTTAGCTATTTACAGGTCAATTTTGGCCAGATTTTTTGCTTCTTATTTTGTGCGAGAATAAGTGGTAAAATGCAATTCTTATCAAAACATGCATGAATGTTAATTATGTAGAATAAATGAAGAAATGCCAATGATTTTGAGGGATTTGAACTTAGTTAACGACTTTTAGAGTGATGAATCTGAGATTTATCAGGGCCATAATGAATTCCATGCATGATCATCTTATTTATGAAATAAAACATGAATTGAGCTATTAATATATGCCTTTGGAAA
Source organism: Ottelia alismoides (assembly GCA_037367405.1). NCBI lineage: Eukaryota > Viridiplantae > Streptophyta > Magnoliopsida > Alismatales > Hydrocharitaceae > Ottelia > Ottelia alismoides. Next base: position 851,698 of record JAZKJV010005973.1, read on the forward strand.
GTAAATGTGTGATATTATCTCCCAATTATATAACTAGAAATCTATTGATATGTTCTGAAGAAGGCAATCAAACTAGGGTTTGAACTTCGAATATATCAAAGTCTCCCACTGTCAAAGATGAATGAGTATTGAGAAAACTCAAAGTTAAATCCATCTTAATATATCATCTAGACACCTCCATTATGAAGGCAAGATGAAACTGGATGGATTATAGTGGCTTTACTCTTAGCTTAACGATTTAAGAGTTCACTGGATTTAGTCTCATTTGATTTTTATTCCAATTTCAATGTCCAAATGTTGGAAAGGGAAATGGTGATGGAAAAGCAAAAAAAACTTCCTTGAGCTCATTAATAAATACCAAGTGGTTTGGACTATGATTAGAAATTGTCAAGGAAGTTGGGTTCATCTTACTGATGCATTCTCCACCTCATGAAGATTATGATGCACTTCATTTACTCGCTTAGAGTGTGAATTATTTCAGGCCATGCTCAACATTTATAAGTGATGTAATTTTGCTAAAAATGGTATAAACACTGGAATTAGATAGTTATCAAAATTTCAAGTCACGATATATGTATAGTATTATCTCCCTAACATTATCTTCAAGTATCTGCATTTGTATCTCATGAGTCCTAATTGAATTAGGACATGTACTATGTGATGTCAATTTTGAGACAATAATTGTTGGTGTCATGTTCAGTTGTCTATAAGGATATTTTTGTGAATATGATTCACAAATATAATTCATCGCTAAATGTGAATAATGATTCATGTTAATTAATATTTATATATGAATATGATTCATATAATTATTTCTAGGCATATATGTGAATATGATTCATATTGGAATTTAAATGTAAATTGGATTTACATTTTTATTTGGATTTATGAATATGATTCATGAGCTATGAGGGTTCTCTCATAAATAATTACCAATTAGAATAATTAGATTATCATGATAATAACTCATGAGCTATGAGGGTTATCTCATAAAATTATCAATTATGATCATCAGAATATTATGATAATAATCAAGCAACAAACTCCAACCAATTATGGTAACAAGGTGGACGTCATTTGGTGAATCGTGAGGCGTCCACCATGAGAGTCCTAATTGGATTAGGATCTCAATTTGTTGATTGATTCATGATTTATTTAATTGATAACTAAAATGAGATAACTACAATCATATTTGTTGTTGTATAAGTGTTGTCATAGCCCATGATCCTCGATCTGATGGACCATATGGAGGACGTCTACTATTAGGATAAGACTCCCCATAAACTTCTCTTGTAGCTATAAAAGAGAGGGATATGCCTCTCTTTCAAGCATTCTTGTGCCTCCTAATAATTCTCTTGCCTTCAAAACTGAAGAAGAGAAGAATATTGAGAAATTATTTCTCCTATATGTCTACTCTCCGAACCCCTACACATCCACATTATCAAGCATCTTCTTCCCATTGGTGTGGTCTTAAGGAGGAGATGATCGTTTCCATCTCTATGCTCCTCGTGCTTGAAGAAGGATTTATTTCGTACGATGAAATCATGAGCTTGATCATCCATGCGTGGACAAGCTCAAAAGGCCGACATCAAAGTTTGTCGGAAGCAACACGAGTCATCATCGTGTCCACAAGAGAAGCAAGCATAAATCAGACTTGATTCGAGAGGTTTTTTGTATTAGAAACTTACTCTTCAAGAGGTAACCCTGATCTCATCTCTATATTCATTAGAATATATGGAACCACTAGGAAAATCATTTTGCTAAATAAAGGTTTTGCCAAGTACAAACTCATTGTGCTAAAATTACTTGTTCATACAATGAACGATCAAAGTCTTTACAAATTATTTGCTATATTTTCCGTGTTTTCATGATGCAAAATTGAAAAAACTTCCTTCAATTGGTATTAGATCTGTGGTTTATAGGATTTGGATTGCATCCAAGTCCGATAAACAATCATCCAGATTGTCTTGATTATCAGGAACATTATCTTGTGACGGTTTTGATGATTCGAATGATTCTATGACTTTCGAAGTTGATGAAGTTGTCTCCTACTTTGAACTTATTTTTTGATATATATGTATATGAGGTATAGAATGTCCAGACTCATGCTCAAAAGACACATCAATAGTTGGTGACACTCGAGAGAAGAGTCGGATATTAAAAAGGATCACAGACTCCTATTTCGATCAAAGATTGTATCTAGCAAAATTTTGAACTATTTGATACAATTTTTGAATAATATAACATGATGAAATACTAATTAATAAATCATAAATCAACTCCCCCATCAGCACGAAAAAGTTTCGCATAATTCTGACCGTGCGACCTCGAAAAATTGGATTTCTACAAAGGCGGAGTAGAAAGAGGACTCGATTATTTTATTGACTTATTTTTCTTATTTTGGGACTGAAAATATATGGAAATTTATTTGATATATTGACATAAGTAGTTGGATATAATACTTTGGAAATACTTGGGTCACAACAAATTTTAAGTCCAGGTTATATAATACCTTCTAATTTAAAGTGTGATGATCACGACTTGCAAATTTCGAATCCGAAATCTTTATTTTTTAATTTGTATATATGCAATAAATTAGAAAGTCTTTTTATTACATATCTCCTTGTATTATTTATGCACTTGGATGTTTGAGATACAAATAGAAATTGGGAAGTCGATTAGATTGATTTCACAAATTATCTAGATTGTTGCACTAGACATTATCGAAATTAAAAAGATTTTAAATTCCTAAATATATGAGTGTTATTATATAGTATCATGCATGGTCAAAATATCAATAAAATCCCCTTAGTACATATGCACCAATTGTGTTGTCTCAAATTCGAACGGTGAAGGTGCCTAGGCATGGATATGTTAATGGATTTCTTAATTAGCACATTGTGCTGCATTTGCAGTAGAAGCGCTCCATGTTAGCATAAGTCTGCATGATCCGGTTGGATCCGTTTCAAAGAAAGTTAGCATGAGAAGTCATGGTGAACTTTAACAACTAAAATTAGAATATTGAAGTGTATTAAGTGAGGGTGTATATTATATGATAACATCAGGTGCGTAAAGATTCAAATACTTGAATTTCTTGATTGTCATTATTTTCAGTAGACTAAAACTAAGATAATAAGCAAGTATCCTAGACATATCTTTATTAAGATTAACCATAAGAATATAATTCGGGATGATTAATCATTAATTTAAAGAAAATATGGACTAAGTCATATGATGACATCCATGGTTATCCACCATTGCGAAGAACTCTGTCGCCATGGGTTGTATTTTTGGAGATGCTCATGCGTAGTCATGACTCTGGAATACAAATTCACATGGATCAGATTCTTCATTTCTCTAAAGAGATGGGTCGTATGCATAGTGATCGCAATAGTATTCCCCATATTATTGAGGCGATATTGGATTGCACATAGCGCAAATTATATTTCGCTCATTTAGAGTTTGTTTAATCGACAACATGATAACTCCATATATGTGGGGGTGCGAGTGATGAATACCGAACGGAGAATGCAAGTTGGACTTGCGAGGTAGAAAGGCATCCCGCTCCGTTCATTGTATTTACATTTTCTCATATTATTGGGGTGCAATTAAAGTGAAAAGGAGACTCAGATCTTGTAGTGAGGTCATTGGGTTAGCCTGCCTCATGCTTTGAGAGCTCAAGGGGAGGACTTTCAAATTATGGAAAATATAGTAACATATTGATTTAAAATATTAAAATATTTAATTTCCTTAATCAAGAATTATTAAAGTACATTCTTTTAATTTCAGATGGAATATTTTAACCCATTAAATAATCTGCCTAAGGTCAATCAGTTGTGATCCAAACTATTCAGATTGGATCTGTAATTTGGAACTCATACTTGAGATAGAGTGCATAGTATATGTGCTCTCGTATGTGAAGTATGAGGATCCTTAGATGAAGGATGACCAAGAGTTCAACAAGAAGTGGGACAAGGATCATTTGGTTGCTCGTTGCTACATTCTTGGATTATTGTCTAATGTGCTTCAGAAGCAACTTATAGATATTGCATCTGCTCAGGATATCCTCTTGAATCATAAGAAGATGTGAACCACACTCTTTCTACATTAACATGTACTAAGAACATTATGAAGAAAGAATGTCCCTCTAGTGGAGCAATGGTTGCACATGTTAAAAGGAAGCAGGACATGTTGTCTAGATCTCGAAAAGGTCTAATGAAAGAGAAGAAAGGCCAAACTATTGATCAATCTTCTAATGCTTCGACACATATAACATTCATGGAGATGGATGTCTACCATCATTGCTATAAGCCAAGATTCTGGAAGAGTAACCATCCAGAATACTTAAGTCCTTAAAGAAGGACAAAGGTATAACTATGGCAAATAAAAAGTCTGTATTCATCATTGAAACCAACATATCGTAGGATGAGAAGGAAGTTGGGTCGTTGATTCCGGTGCTTTTGTTCATGTATGAAATCAATTTGCATATGTTTTAAGACACCAAAAAACTTGACTATGGGGAGATAATCATCCAGATGGGATCAGATGCAACTGTTGCAGCGATCCTCATTGGAATCTATAGATCATTATCTAGTGGGAGAGTCCTAGATATCAGATATTGTTTCTATGTATGTTAGATTGAACTTACTATCTGTATCTAATCTGCTTAGACATGGATATACTTTCTTTTTGTAATAAACTTATCATAAGTCATTATGGTAATTTTATAGCAAAAAGTTCTCTAACAACGGGTAGACTCTATGAAGTAAACATTAATGAATGTGATGTGAATGTTAATACTCCTGTCAATGATAAAACCCCTAAAAGATAAAGAGATGCTAGAGATCATTTAACTTTGATCTGGTATCAAAGACTTGGACATTCATCTGTTGATAGGATCAATAGACTAGTAAAGGATGGACCTCTTGATTTCTAGATGTTCGTGATTTACCTGCTTACAAACAATGTATTCATGGGAAAATATCTAGGGCACCCTAATCTAAGAAATGTGAAAGATGCGAAGGTATACTTGACCTACTACATACCGATGTATGTAGTCCCTTTCGTATTACGACTCGAAATGGACATCAACATTATGTGACCTTTATTGATAATCATTTATGGTATAGTTTTTCCTTCTTGTTACGTAACAAACATGAAAACTTTGAAAAGTTCAAAGAGTTCATGTATTTGCTTAAGAACTAAACCAGAAAGAAGATAAAATGAATTCGATCTAACTGAGGAGGCAAATACCTCTCATATGAATGCAATGAATTCCTTAAGGGGAGAGGAAGTATTTCCAATCTCACTCCTCCAAGTACTCAACTCAATGAAGCAGTAGAAAGATGCAACAGAACCATGTTGGACATGGTTAGATCAATAATGAGTAAAGCAAACTTACCTCTTAGTTTTGGGGGATATGCAATAGAGATTGCAGGTTATGTCCTAAATAAAATTCCATGTAAAATGTACCTAAATCCCCTCGCTATGGTATGATACCAAGTTGGCTGTATGACAGTAGAGGATTTGGGGTTGTTTGTTCCATGCTAAAAACGTGGATGCAGGCAAGTTGGAATCTCACACTAGAGAGTGCTACTTCATTAGATACGTAAAGAATGGTATCAGATACCAACTTTATGATCCTAAGACTCAAAGGATATTCATTTCAAGAGATTTAAAATTTCTAAAAATAAATTCCTTAGAAGTCAACAAAATAATGAAGTTAAGAAATTGATTGAATCTAGCGAGACAATGAAGTTTCTACTCAAGAAACTGAAGAGAGAAATAAAAAATGGCATGATCGTACATCTTAGACTGAGTTCTAGGGTTGTAATACAACCTAAAAGGTATGGTTCCATGTATCAAAAGAGTCTGATGATGATCCAAGTTCACTTGATGTTGCTTTTGGATATCGTGACATGGATAGTTGGATGCTAGAAATGAAGTCTGAGATAGACTCCATGCATATGAATGGTGTTTGGTCCCTCGAAGGTCCACCTAAAAGGTTCAATCCCATTGGGTGTAAATGGATCTTCAAGTGCAAGAGGGGACCCAATGAGAAAGTAGAAACCTTCAAAGAATGGCTCATATCCAAGGGATGTGCATCAAGAGAAGGCATCGATTACAATGAGAAATTCTCTCCAATGGCCATGCTTAAATCAATCAGGACATTTCTTGATATAGTTGCACACCTTGACTATGACATCTAGCATATGGTGAAGAAAGAAAATAAACTATTTATGAACTTCGCATCATGAAAAGGCGGAAAATTAGCAAATTATTTACATAAAGTGTTGTATGTTCATCGTCGAAAAATTTCAAGACAATCATTTGTACGTTACGAAACCATTAAATGAAAACTATTTTCTTAAAAAGGTTTCTAATATTCAAATGAATATTAGGATGATATTAGGATTATCTCTTGAAGTATGAGTCTCTAAAACAAGAGACCTCCTGAATCAAGTCTTATATACAGTGTCCTTCTCATGGGTGTGGAGATGAATTGCATTGCTTCCCATAAACTTGGATGTCGTCTTCACGAATAGAGCTTCATGAAGAGGAATGTATGAGTTGTATACATCAAGAATCCTCTCTCTCTCTAAGCACAAAATTCTTAAGGGATTAGTCTCTCCAAAACTCAAGTAAATAAAAGCGAGAGTCTTACTCTCCTTTTATACGCATTATACATGCCTATCGAAGAGTCTTCTCTTCAAGTAGGCATGTGCAATGATGGCCCTTGGATTTTTGATCAAGGGCTTAATACCAAGTTCTTGTTCAATAATACAGTTATCTCATTATTTATCTCCAACTAATTTAAGTATTAAATCAAGCAACAAATCAAAAAAGAGTTAAATTCAAGGACTCTTTTTAGTGGCGCCATGTGTCAGTACACATTCACAACCAACTCCAGATATGAAATGAGATTATTGCTAATTTATTAATAGATTAGTCAATAAATAATGCAACAATATTAAGATCCTTATTCTCAATAGGACTCAATATAATGGCACCATGTGTAAAATCATTGTACATGCCCCATCTTGACTAAATATAATCATGGTTATTACCTTTTATATATCAATCAAGTATCTTGATAATCATATTATCATTATTGTATGGAAATAATCCCTATAGCTTATTAATCATATTCACAAGAAAAAAAATGTAAATCCAAATTACATCTATCAAATTATTGTGAATCAAATTCACACATAATTTCATGCCTTGGAAATATTATGCAAATCATATTTACATGAATATATTCATATAAATATTAATTATTCTGAATCATCATTCACATTATTAATGAAATATATTTTGTGAATCAAACACAAAATTTTCCTTATGAAAAAATATAATAATAATAGTTATTACAACATTGACATCTTTAAGTATGAGTCCTAATCCAATTAGGACCCATGATATACAAATGCAAATATTTGGAGATAATATCGATGAGATCATACTATCCATGTATAGTGACAAGAAATATGGATATCAATCCAATTTCATCGTTTAAACCATTTTTAGCTTGAAATTGATACATTCCTATCAATTGAGCTTGAGTTGAATACTTCACACTCTAAATGAGATCAACAAAATACAAACCACTCTATGTGAGCTCGAGAAAGTGTCAATGAGCTAAATCAATCTTCCTTGTATATTTCTAATCAAAGTCCAAATCATTTGGAACTTATAAATGAGCTCAAGGAGCTTAAATATTTAAATTTCCATGACCATTTCTAATTTCAACATTTGGACATTGAAATTGGAAATTGGATTCAAATGAGTTGAGATTTAATCCTATTAATTCTCAAATCATCAACATAAATGGAGCCACTAAAATCCATCATGTTTCATCGCTCCTTTGGAATGGAAATGTCATGTTAGATGATCTATTATGATAGAGTTATCTATGAGTATTCCTATCATTCATCCTTCACATTGGAAAAACTTTGATATATCCGAAGTTCAAACCATGATTTGATTGTCTTCTACAGAATGAATCAATAGATTTCTCATCTGATATTCAAGCGACAATATCAATCATATACCTTCTGAAATCATATATTAATATATATCTAATTCGTGTCTTATTTCATAAATAAGATGACCATGCATGGAATTCGTTTTAACTTCAAATTATCTCATGAGTGAGCTCTGTCTCTCGGTTCATAAATTATGAACATATATTATTCCTTTGAGAGATCATACTTCTCATGTCTTAATATGCAGGCTAACCCGCTGGTATATGGACCTAGTCTAGATCATCAACCTATTGGTCTGTCGAATGTGCATACTCAGGCATAAAGATGCATATCTGTCTTAGGTCAAAGGATGTGTGCTTGATCGTGACAGATATGATTCACGTCTTAGTTTATCTCAACCTCATCAAATCAATTCTTTGACTTCATTATTCCAACACTTTTGAATCTCTATTCCTATGCAAAGGACCTGCATCAAGAAGTCAATTGGAAATCGGTCTAAAGAGAAAGATAGCCAACTACTTTATTGAATATCAAATGTTTGAAGTTTGTTGTGTCCTCTCAACTGTATGGTATTCAATATGGCCATTGTACATAACCCTAATTGTACGAAGGGACCTTAATAGAAAAGTGCATTCATATTTATTTATTCATTTCATTTCAGATGGATAAAATAATAACTTTTATTGCATTAATGGGTCACCAATAGCTTACAAGTTCAATAGTCTCCCACTAGACTTAGAGCTATTTATGTACAACTCTCTACCCCATATTCATTACATACTAGTCGAACACCTTTTGAGTCAACGGCTTGGTTAGCGAATCAACAATACTGTCGGTAGAGCAACCTTGCTAATCGTGATATCACCACACTTCTGGATCTCCCAGATGATGTGATATTTCCTCTCCACGTGTTTGCTTCTTTGATGCCACCAGGGTTCCTTCGCTTGCGACATGGCACTCATGTTATCGCATAGCAATGGATGGGAGATTTCTACGAGAAAGCTACATCAAGTTCTAGGATGAACTTTCACAATCACACTGACTATTTAGCAGCATCAGATACAGCTATGTATTTTACTTTGATTATCAAATCAGTCATGTTGTTCTGCTTCTTGTTTCTCCAGCTCACAACACCACCATTCAACACGAATAATAACCTTGAGGTTGACTTCCTATCATCAACATCTGATTGGAATTCTGAATCTGTGTAGCCTAATACTTGGATTATCATTATCTCCATAAACCAAGAAGTAGTCTTGAGTTCTTCTTAGGTACTAGAAAATGCTTTTCACTATTTTCCAGTGTTCCTCTCCATAGCAAGATTGGTAATAGCTTACCACTCCCATTGCATTGCAGATATCTTGTCCAGTACACATCGTGGCATACATCAGGCTTCTCACAACCAATGCATACGGCTCATGGCTTTCTTTTCTTCAACAGTTGGAAGGGACATCCCTTTGGACAAGTAAATACCATGTCTTAAGGGAAGGAAACCTTTCTTAGAATTATCCATACTAAATCTTTTCAAGATTTTCTTGAATCTATCCTTGTTATGATAGTCCCAATATCTTCTTTTCTCTATTTTTGAACAGTTTTAGACCCGAGATGTAAGAGGCATCTCCGAGATCTTTTGTTTCAAAGGTATTGGACAACCAGATCTTAACACTAGTCATCATCCATGTATCATTCCCAATGATCATGATGTCATCTACATAAAGTACAATAAACACAATGGAAACCCCACTAAGCTTCTTGTACACGTGTGCCTCATCCGGATTCTGCATGAAATCATAACGCTTTATGATTTCAATGAATCTGATGTTCCAACTATGAAAAGCTTGTTTGAGTTTATAAATTGACTTATTTATCTTGCACACTTTTCCTTCCTCAGCCATGAAGCCATGGGGCTACTCCATATAGATATCCTCTTCGAGGTATACATTGAGAAAGCAGTCTTGACGTCCATCTACTAGATGTCATAGTCCATATGTGCAGCTATAGCAAGCAATGCAATGATGGATTTAAGCATGGCCATAGGAGAGAATGTATTATCGTAATTGATGCCTTCTCTTTGTGTGCAACCCTTGGCTACAAGTCGTACTCTGAAGGTCTCTACATTCTCATCAAGTCCCATATTTCTCTTGAATATCCATTTGCACCCAATGGGTTTGACCCCTTTAGGTGGATCGTCGAGGATCCATACACCATTCTTGTACATGGAGTCTATCTCAGACTTCATTTCTAGCATCCAGCTATCTATGTCACTATCACCCAAAGCTTCATCGAATGAAGTTGGATCATCATCAGACTCTTCTGATACATAGAATCCGTACCTTATAGGTTGTCTTGCAACCCTATAACTCTTTCTAAGAAGTATGGTTGTGTCATTTTCAATTATCTCTTCAGTTTCTAGATTAAGAATTTCATCGGTCTCACTAGATGTGATAGTTCTTAGCTTCATTATTTTCTTGACTTATAAGGAATTCATCTTCTAGAAATTTGACGTCTCTAGAAACAAATACCTATTGAGTCTCAAGATCATAAAGTTGGTATCCAATATCATTGTTTACGTACCCAATGAAATAGCACTCTCTAGTGTGAGATTCTAGCTCGCTTGCATCCACATTTTTAGCATGGACCAAACAACCCCAAATCCTCAAGTGTCGTATACTCAACTTGGTACCATACCAAAGCTCATGAGGGGTTTTAGGTATAGATTTAGATGGAATCTTATTCAACACTTTATTACATGTCCTCAGAGAGGCAAGTTTGTTTTACTCTCATTAATCTCGTCATGTCCATCATGGTTTTGTTGTGTCTCTTAGCAACTCCATTGAGTTGAGGAGTACTTGTAGGAGTGAGATTGGAAATAATTCTTCTATCTTTAAGGTATTCTTTGAGTTCATCATAGAGGAATTTGCCACCTCAGTCAAATCACATTCATTTTATCTTCTTTCATGTTTGCTTCTCAACCAAGATCATGAACCCTTTGAACTTTTTAAAGGCTTCATATTTGTGACGTAGCAAGAAGACAAAACCATACCATGAATGGTCATCAATAAAGGTCACATAATATTGATGTCCATTTCGAGTCACGGTACAAAAGGGACCATATACATCAGTATGTATTAGATCCAATATACCTTTTCATCGATTACCTTTCTTAGTGAAGGATGCCATGGACATTTTCTCATGAATACAATGCTCGCAAGTTACTAAATCACGAACTTCTAGAAAATCCAAAGATCTTCCTTTTACCAATCTATTGATCCTATCAACAGACATGTATCCTATTCTTTGATGCAAGATCATAGTTAAATGCTCTCCATCCTCCCTTGATTGATTAGGGATTTTAACATTATTATTATTAATAATGTTATCAATTGTATTCACATTCATAATACAACCACGCATGTTCAATTCATAGAATTAACCTGTTGTTAATAAACCATCTACCACAAAATTACCATAATGACTTATGATAAGTTTATTACAGAAAAGGAACGAGTATCCATGTCCAACTAATTTTGATACAGATAAAAGGTTCCTTCTAAAGTCATGAACATAGAGACATTCTCAAATAAGTAGGACTCTTCCACTTGATAATGATAGTCAGCACGTCCCGATAGCAATTGCTGCAACGGTTGCATCAGATCCCATCTAGATGATTATCTCCCCGTCATCAAGACTTCTAGTTTCCTGAAACATATGCTACAAATTGCATACATGAACAGAAGCACCGAAATTAACAATCCAACTATATTCTATTCCTACGAGTAAGTTGGTTTCAATGATGAAAGTATATGAGTTACCTACAGTCTAGCACCTTTGCCCTTATCAAGGGTCTTCAGGTACTCCGGATAGCTACGCTTCCAGTATCCTACCTTTTTGCTGTGATGGCAGACTTCCCCTTTCTTGGATGTCAGATGTGTAAAAGCATGAGAAGAGGTGCCAACAGCTTGTTTTTTCTTCTTTTTCTTTCTAGTTGGACCCTTCTTGGATCCATGCTTCCTACTACACTTTCCCTTGACCTATGAAATCATTGCACTGCTAGAAGGATTCTCTTTCTTCATGATATCCTCAATGAACCTCAATGAATCAAGCAACACCACATTTGTTAAATTCAACTTATTTATATTATAAGAAAGTATAAAATTATCGAAAGAATTTGGGAGAGATGGTAGTATGAAATAAGATTACATATATGTATCCATCTCAGCCCCCAAAATCTCCAATTCATGGGTGTACCCAAAAATTTTGAGTATATGTTCCCTGACTAGAGTCCTTTCCTACATTTACAATGAAGGATTTCTTTCATAATATTATAGCATTGAGTGTGGTTCACATTGCCAAACATTTCCTTCATATTCACCAAGATTCCCTGAGCTAAGCAGATATCCATATGTTGCTTCTGAAGCACATTAGATAAGGAACCAAGAATGTAGCAACGGGCCAACATGTGGTCCTTGTCCCACTTCTTGTTCAAATCTCAAGCATCCTTGGTTTGAGGGTCCTTGTACTTGCTGCTAGAGATCACATATCTGATGTGCTCAATCGCAAGTACAAGCTCCAAATTTCAGACCCAATCTGAATAGTTTGGATTGGTCACCTGATTGACCTCAAAAAGCTTGTTAAGTGGATTGAGAGACTTCATATAAAATTAAAGAATAAAATAGAATATACTTTGATATCTTGATTAAGGAGATTGAACAATTTAATAATTTAGATCAAGAGTTCTCGTATTTCCTGTACTTTGAAATGTGTTTCCCTTATTAGCTTTCAAAGCATGAGGCAGGCTAACCAAAGGCCTCACTATGAGATCTATGTCTCCTTTCCATTTTTGTTGCACTTAATAATATGAGAAAATGAAACTATGGTGAAAGAAGCAAGAACTCTTTCACTTTACATGTTCTACTTGTATTCTCAGTTCGGTCTTCAGCACCCACACCCCCACATAAATGGAGTTAACATGTTGTCGGTTAAACCAATTTTCAATGAGTGAATATCAATTTATGCTATGTGCAATCCAATACTGCCTCAATAATATGGGGAACAATATCGGGAGCACTACACATGTGACACATCACTTTCGAGAAAGGAAGAACCTGATTCCATGGCTATTTGTATTCTGGGGTCATGACTAGGCATGAGCGTTTCCAAAAATACAACCCATGGTGACGAAGTTCTTCACAATGATGGAATATCGTGGATGTCATCATAATACTTAATCCATATCATGTTTAAACTAATGATTAATCATTTCGAATCATATTCTCATGATTAATCAAAGAGATAGTACTAGGACACGTGCTTATTATCTTAATTTTAGTCCAATTAAAACAATGATATTTAAGTGAAATCCCAGCTAGGGTTTGATCCTTTTAAGCACTTGAAGTTCCATATAGTATTACACCCTCACTTAGTACAATTTAATGGTCCCATTTTTAGTTGTTAAAGTGTGTTGTGACGCTTCATGCTACCTTTCCTTGAAACGGATCTAGCGAGGTCAGATAGATAATGCCAACAGGAAGCACTTCCACTGCAAGTGTGGCGTAGGGTACCAATTAAGTAACCCATTAGCATATCCACATCCTAGATACCATCGTCAATTCAATCCGAGACATTACAATCAGTACATATTGTACTAAGGAGATTTTGACGATCTTTCGATCGTGTATGATATTGTATAGTAACTCTCAGAAATTTTAGAAATTTAAAACTCTTTTAATTTACCAAAATATCTAGTGCAATAATATAGACACTTTTCAATTAGAAAACTCTTTTGAATTTCAAAAAGGTGGAATGCAACAATCTAGACAATTTTTTGAATCAAAACAATTTTAATCGCAAAAGATGTCTAGTACAACAATCTAGACAATTCGTGAAATCAATCAAATCAATTCCACAATTTCTAATTTTATTGTAAACATTTATGCAAAATTAATCAGGAAAATATGAAATAAAAAATACATTCTAATTAATTGCATATTTCAAAACCAAACAATGATTTCATATTCGAATTTGCAAGTTGCTACCATCTCACTTCAAATTAGAAAACATCATACAATTTGGATTTAAATTATATTGTGACCTCAAATAATTCCAAAATAATAGGTCAAACTCCATATGTAAATATATCAAATATATTTCATGAATTTGAGTCCCAAAATATGAAACAAGTCAATTAAAACAATCAAGCCCTCTTCCAAATCCACCTATGGAGAAATCCAAATTCTCGAGGTGACACGGTCGGAATCATGTGAAACATTTTTACACTGATTGGGGACTTGATTTATGACTTATTAATCAGTATTTTATCATGTTATGTGTCTTAGAAATAGTAGCTAAAATTCATAATTTTAATGCTACAGTCTTTGGATGAAATCAGAGTCTGTGATCGTTTTTAACGTCTGAATTTCTCAAGAATGTCACCAACTATTGGTGCATCTTTTTGGGCATGAGTCCAGACCTTCTAGATGTCATATATATCCCAAAAATATGTTTAAAATATGATAGAACCGTAGAAACTTCAAAAGTCATCAAATCATTCGAATCATTAAACTATCTCAAGATAATGTACCCGATGATAGGGAGAATTTAACTGATTGTTCATCGTACTTGGATGCGGTATAAATCTCTAAACTATGGCTTTGATATCAATTTAAGGAAGTAAATAAACTATACATGAACTTTACATCATGGAAGGGCAGAAAATAAGCAAACTATTTGCATAAAGCATTGTATGTTCATCGTATGAACAACAAATTTTAGCACAATGATTTGTACTTTATGAAACCATTAAATTAGGAAAAATATTTTTCTAACAAGTTTTATAATATTCTAATGAATATTAAGATGAGATCAGTGTTACCTCTTGAAGCGTGTCTCTAAAGCAAGAGACCTCCTGAACCAAGTCTGATCAGCAGTGTCTCTCTCGTAGGTGCAAAGATGAATCGTATTGCACAAAATTAGACATCGTCTTCATTAACAATGCTTCAAGAAGATGCATGTATGAGTTGTATACATTCAAAACTCTTCTCTTTCTCTAAGGCACTTAATTTTTAAGGGACTAGGCTCTCCAAAAAACAAGTGAATAAAAGAGAGAGCCTTACTCTCCTTTTATGCACAATGTACACTCCTATTGAAAAGTATTCTCTTCAAGTAGTTGTGTGAAATGATGACCTTTGGATTGTTGATAAAGGGTTTAATACTAAGATCTTGTTCAATAATATAATTATCTTCTTATTTATCTCTTATTAATCGAAATGATAAATTATGGAACAAATCAACAAAGAGTTCAATTCAAGGACTCTTTGTAGTGGCGCCATCTGTCAATACACGTGTCCAACGAATTCAATACATGGAATGAGATTATTTCTAATTTATTTATTGATTAATCAATAAATAATGTAGCAATATTAAGAGCCATATTCTAAATAGAACTCAATATAATTAAACCATGGTTACAACCATTGTACACGCTCCATCTTGACTAAATATAGTCACGGTTGTTGCCTTCTATTTATCAATCAATTATCTTGATAATCACACTATAATTATTGGAGAAATTACAGAAATAATCCCTATATATTTTGAATCATATTCATAATCACAAAAAATGTAAATCCAATTTACATCTACGAAATTATTGTGAATCAAATTCATACATAATTCCATACCTTGAAAATATTATGAAATTCATATTTACATATATATTATTTACATGAATTATATTCATATAAATAATAATTATGTGAATCATCATTTTATTAGTTAATGAAATTTATTTTGTAAATCAAATACAAAAATGCTAGAATGAAAAAAAGCAATAATAACAATTATTACAGCATCGACATCTAAAAGTATGAGTCCTAATCCAATTAAGACTCGTGAGATTCAAATGCTTATAATTGGAGATAATGTCGAGGAGATCATACTATCCATGTATAGTGACTTGAAATATGGATATCAATCTAATTCCATGGTTTATACTATTTTAGCTTAAAAGTGATACACTCTTATCAATTGAGCTCGAGTGGAACACTTCATACTCTAAATGAGCTCAATAGAACACAAACCACTCTATGTGAGTGATAATTCCGCTAAGCGTGTGACTTAATCTGCACTCGTTGTAATACGTGTACTTAGCGAATCAGACAGAACCGAGAGAAGAATCTCCGTGAAGAGTGTCTCGGCTTTAATTTATATCCCAGGCAAGTCCGGGGTCGAACACAAGGAGGCAAAGGAACAACTTTGGATATATTCGAAAAGTTTGGGTTTAGGTTTTCAAATATGATTTTTTTGTTTTTTTAGTGCAAAAATAAATAAATACAATATGCGGGTGAATTAAGATAATAGGAAAACACACAACTAGTCTAAATTAATATTAATTTGAAATTAATCAGATTTAGCCTAATTATATTTTTCTTATAACCCTAATCCAGTGATGAATACAAAACACATTTTTTTAGAATTTTAGGAATCAAATGCAACAATGAAAAATACACACTTTTACGGGTTTTTTCGTAATTTATCACTCAAACAGTATGAAAAAAATCATGAAAATTTTACTGGAATATAAACATGATACAAGGAGGCTACAGTAGTATTTTTGGCATTTTTAGATAAAATATGAATTTTTTATGGACGTTTTATGAAATCAGAGTGACAGTGAGTAATTAATTCCGAATAAATCCACAATGTCCAATTATCCAGCGTGTGAATTTTTCAAGAAGGTATTTGTATAAGGAGTATAGAAGAGTTGGAATTTTACAAAAATAATATCTGTGGATTTAATTAAAAATCATTTACCAAAATCACTATATAATGTATTTAAGGCACGTGACAACTCTAATTAACATGAAATTTGGATAGTAATTACATCATGATTCAAGGCATCGTTCCTAATTTTTTAAGAATTTTTGGAGCAATTATGAGTTAGATATGAATTTAAGAGCTCAAAGTGGGTAAAATATGTAATATTTCACTTAAACATTTTTAATTAATTATCCAAACTCATAAAAATCCAAATAAATATTCAAATGATAGAAAATTACTTGCTCAACATCATGACAATTTTAATTAAATAAATCGAGGTAATATAGAGGTCCAACTTAATATACAAACACAGGGCTATCCGTGCAGTACAGAAATAAACTTAAACAGAACAAAACAAGAACAGGGATTGTTTTGTAATTACAAGAACATAAGGAAATAAAAATGCAATTGATCCAATAAAAAATATAAACAAGAAAACACCTTCTTCTTCGATTCAGTGGCTACGGCTTGAGGAGATAGGGGGAGACGGCAGCCTAGCGGAGGCATGGCCGGGCACGGATGACCGCGCTGGCCGCGCAGAGGAGGGAAGAGCGGCGGCACGTCACTACTAGCAGCTGCGGACGAGGGAGTGCGACCTTTGGCGATGGAGAGGAGGTGCGTCGCCGCTGGTGTAGAGGACGTTGGCTCAAGGCCGTGGGACCCCAGCTAGCGGGCACGCGACGGCACGCTGGAGAACGGGGATAGCGCGGCGGTCCTGCAGCTAGAGGGCTAGGTGGCCGCCGGTGGCTTTGGGGGCAGGGGTTGCGGTGGCTAGCTACTGCACCCGCTGCTCACTTTTTTATTTTTTTATTCTTTTTATTTTATTTTTTTGAATTTTTTCGATGTGTTGTGATTTTTTATTTTAATTTTTTTATATATTTTGTTGGTTTTCTTAAACAGGGAATAGAATAAAATAAAAATAAAAATATTAGGATGTGGTGATGGTGGGAGTATAATAAAGATGAATATGATGGAGGTGATTATGTGGTGGTGAAACAACAAGGAAATAAAATGTAGATAAAATAAAATAAGAAGAGAAATGAGAGATACTTACCTACGATGGAAGGGAATTGCCTGGGAGGTGCTCACGAGGAGCACGGTCTTCGCTCGAATCGCCGGCGAGCGATGAGATCAAGCAGCGCGCGGGTGTGGTTGTGATGTTGGACAAGGTGCCAACGGATCTCACCGGAGAGAGGGTTATCGTCGCTCGACTGTGGTTGCGTCGCTATCACAGATTCACCTATGGGAACTAAGCTCTCCTCGCATAAAGATGGATCAAAGGCAAAAATGAGCAGAATGGGATGTATATAAAGAGAAAAAATGAAAAGTTATGAAAGTTGTGGAGGAGAAGTTAATAAAATGGTGGAGTTGAATTGGAAGTTAGAAAAAATAGTGGAGTGTTGAAGTTGAATGGGTGATTATTGTAAGAATGGAAATTAAATAAGAAAAATAAAAAAATAAATAGTAGCCTACTTTAAATAAGAGATTAAAATAAAGGAGAAAATTAGAATGGAAGATTTAAAAAAGTAGGTCCATAAAAACACTATGTACATGGAATTTTTACTTTTCTAATTTGAATTTTTTTATTTTTAATAAAAGATATTTACAAAAAAATTACATAAAATACTAGAAATAAAAAGAAACGTAAAAGAGATTTTTTTGGATTTTTTAGTAATTAAGAAGAGTAAATAAAAATGAAGAAAGAAAGATACGTACAATATATACAATGCACACCTAGGTCCCAAAACTCAAATTTTGCAAATGAGCTCTGATTTTAATGAAACTATTTCATTGGATAGATAATTTTCTAACTTAAACTTTAAAAGTGAGTTTGGTGAAATTGGAGTTCATACGGAGCGAGAATTTGGCCGGGAAGTTGGACTTTGCAGCTTTTTATCTTTGGGATCTAGGAGTATTTATTTGAGGTAGAATTTATTTTGTATTTTTATATACATGTTTATAAAAAAATAAAGGAAAAATTATTCAAAAAGGAGTTGAAATGAAATTAATAAAAATACATGAAGTTTTGAGCTATTTACATGTGAAAAACTCCTTTATTTTGTGGTTTTTTTATTGTTAATTTTTATACAATAAAATATACAATAATTAGTGTATTTTATTTACAAGAGTCATTTTGTTAATGTATGGATTTTATGAACATTTATTTGATATTTTACTCGGGGATTTTGCTAAGATTAGTATATTGAGATGATGAATCATGGATTCATCAGTGAGCTCGAGAAAGCATCGGTGAGCTGATCCCAGCTTCCTTGACCATTTCTAATCAAAGTCCAAACTATTTGGAGCATAGAAATGATCTCAAAGAACTTATACATTTCCATTTCTATGATCATTTTTGTTTCCAATATTTGGACATTGAAAATGGAATTGGAATGGGAAATTGTTCTCAAATGAATTGAGATTTAATCCAATTATGTCTCAAATCATCAAGCTAAATGGAGCCAATAAAATCCATCATGTTTCATCACTCCATCAAAATGGAAGTGTCATTGTAGATGATTTATTATGATATAGTTAACTTTGAGTATTATCAATACACATTCATCCTTCACACTGGAAAAACTTTGATATATACAAAGTTCAAACACTAATTTGATTGTCTTCTTCATAATAAATCGATAGATTTTTCATTTGATATATTGGAGGAAATATTAATCATATACTTTTCAAAAGCATATATTAATATCTGGGATCCATGTCTTATTTCGTAAACAAGACAACCATGCATGGAATTAATTTTGACCCCAACTTATCTCATGACTGAGCTCCATCTCCCGGTTCATCAATTACGAACATGTATGATTCCTTTGAGAGATCATGCATCTCATATGTCTTAATATACATACCAACGCACTAGTATATGAACCTTGGCTAGGTCACCAACCTATTGGTCTGTCAAATGTGCATACTCAG
The DNA here is from genome assembly GCA_037367405.1 of Ottelia alismoides. Lineage (NCBI taxonomy): Eukaryota > Viridiplantae > Streptophyta > Magnoliopsida > Alismatales > Hydrocharitaceae > Ottelia > Ottelia alismoides. The sequence goes on from JAZKJV010005973.1 coordinate 871,437, forward strand.
AGATATAGATGCATATCTTCCTTAGGTCAAAGGATGTGTGCCTAACCGTGACAGTTACGATTCAGGCCTTAGTTTATCTCGACCTCATCAAGTCAACTCTTTGACTTGATTATTCCAACACTTCCGAGTCTCTATTCCTTTACAGAGGACCTACATAAATAAATTGATTGAAATCAATCTATAGAGAAAGATTTTCATCTCTTTCTCAGACTGGATATCTTTATTGAATATCACACGTTTGAAGTCAGTTGTGTCCTCTCAACTACATGGTATTCAATATGGCCTTGGTACATAACCCTAGTTGTACAAAGTAACCGTAATAACTAAGTGCATTCATATTTATTTATTCATTTCATTTCAAATGGACATGATAAAACAATAACTTTATTGCATTAATGGGTTGCCAAGGGCTTAAAAGCACAACAGATTGATGTCAAGACATCATTCCTCAACGGATACCTCGAAGAGGATATTTACATGGAGCAACTGTAATTCTTCATAGTAGAGGCAGGAAAAGTGTGCAAGCTAAAGAAATTCATCTATGTGCTCAAATAAGCTTCTCGTAGTTGGAACATCTGATTCGATGAAACCATAAAGAGTTATGATTTCGTTCAGAATTCGGATGAAACATGTATGTACAAGAAGCTTAGTGAAAGCACCATTGTTTTCATTGTGCTTTATGTAGATGGCATACATATCATTGGGAATGAAACTTAGATGATGGTAAATGTTAAAATCTGGTTGTCCCATACTTTTGTCTTGGGTCTGAAATTTTTTAGAAACAAAGAAAATACGGTATTAGGACAATCACAACAAGGATATATAAAGAAGATCTTTGAAAGATTGGATATGGATAATTCCAAGAAAGGATTCCTTCCTTTAAGACTTGGTATTCACCTATTGATGAATGCTAGAATCGAGGTGACTAACGTCTGGTCTTAGAGGGCCTACAATGTCCGACAAGTCAGATATGGCAATCATTGTATCGGCCGCTCTCACAGCACTCAACACCCAACTCAAGTGTGTCAATCAACAATTAACTCACAATAATGCTTAAGCAATGAATAATAATGAGCTAAATTTATTTTACCCTACAAAATGATATGTAAAGTATGCAAGTGTAGGGGTCAAACCACAAAGGAGCAATAGGGATAGCCACAAAAATTGATAAAATAATCAGCAAACGTTTTGTGCTTTATAGGGATTTTTAATTTTTGTGGGTTTTTAATATTTTGTATTTTTTTTGATTTATAATTTGCATATTCTTTAAATTTTATAACTTTTATATTCTTTTTCTATTTTCTTATTTTAATTTTCTTTTTAATATATATAAAGGTATATATATCTAAGGATATATAAGTAATATGTGTACTACAATACTATATATGATATATAAATATATACTATATATAGAAAAATCAGAAAAATACCGTAAGACAAAGTCTTTTTTTATTTTTTAAGGGTTTTTAAATATTTTCGAAATTTCTAATATTATTATTATTAACAATAATAAAAGTATATATAGCATTATATAGGATGTAGGCTTTTATATTTATAGATATAGCTATAAATATTCAAAATTGATAAAATAAAATGTTTTAATTTTTTAATATTTTTCTATTTTTTTAGGTTTCTTAAATTTTTTTACCATTTTTTTGTATTTTATAATTGAATAAAAAGCTCAAAATACTGATAAAAAATAATAAGCCAAATTATTTTGTAATTTTAAAATAGATAAAAATCTAAAAAAATCCAAAACTATTTTTAATAAATAATATATATAATAAATAAATTTTAATAATAGAAATTAATATTTTTGGATTTTTATATAATTTTTAATAATTTTATAAGGTTTTCAAGGGTTTTAAATTTTTTATGTTTTCCTTTTACAATTTTTAGTGAGTTTTAGTCTAGAGTTTAAAATTGCAATAATAAATGTACTCTATTTTTTGGAATTTTTCAAAACATTTTTATATTTTTTGTATTTTTATAGGCAAATAGAAGAAAATATACTATTTTTTAATTTTTAAAAATAGGACAATAATTTTAGTTGCCTTACAAAAATATATATATGATTTTGTATAAGTACAAACACTTAAAATACTTTTCTTAATATTTTTCGATGAAAAATGCTATTAAAAAAACAAATGCAAAAAATAAAATTACTTCTTTTTGCGGGGACCTAAATGTAATTTAACAAACATTAAATGCGTTCTAAAACATAATTTAGAAGCCCAAGGGCCTCTATGCAAAAATCCCAAATATATTCAATTAAGTACGCCTCATAGGGGTATATTGGCAATACTCAAAAAGGTACAGGAGGTAGTTGCAATATTTCCAAAAGTTGTAGCACTTAAATACAAAATCCATATATTAAATAATAATAAAAACCCACAAGGGGGTCCCTGTAAAATGTCCAAACACTCCACATGTATACGTATGTGAAGTGATGTGGACTAGACCAAATAGCAAATAAAATAAATGTGGGGGCATAAATGAAAATATTACAAAATATTTTGAACTACAACTAAAAATTTATAGGCTGAAATAAAAAACAAAAGTGGAGGGGTATCAGGCCAAATTACCCCTATAGCACGCGATCCAATGGCTATGGTGTGCCACTTGCCACACATCAGATGTAGGAGGTGTAATGATGCTTCATGGATGAACAGGTTGGATTAGATCCAGTGGCTTGATATGATGGATGAGGGCTCGAGCATCCAACAATGGTAGTAGCGTATGGAGATGAGGCACGATCGAATGGCAGGGGTTACACCAGGAAGAACGGGGAAGAATGCCCGGTTGGGTGAGCTTCGATCCAATCTCCTGGTCGACTCCAGCCACCGGAGTGTCTCTAGGGCAGCTCAAAAGAAGGTTGGAAGGTTCCCGCATCGGTTGGGGAGCTCAGAAGGTTCTGAGACCCATCGATGGGGTAATGGACGACTGATGAAGAAGAAGATCCAAGAAGACCATCGACTATGCAAAAAATGACCCAAGGAGGTCCTTTGAGTCCAAAACTTGCGATGTTGAGTTCACAAGAAAATGAGGGGTTCTGGGTTGGGTTTGGTGTAGAAAGGAGCGGAGATGGAATGCGGCGGAGGTGCTCTGACAAAGGACGGAGGAGGAGCACCTGATCTGTTGATCGATTCTCTATTAGAGGGAGTGGAGTTGTCTGGGATGAAGAGAATGCGATGTGGAAGAAGATGAAGATGTCAGGTGAGGCGAAGCACAGTCGGATATGATGGATTATAGTAGACGGAGGCCCCGGCGAACTATGATCTTCGTTTTTTACGAAATAAAATGTGAAATCAATCAAAACTAAAAGCTAAACTATGATAAGATTGATGCTAGAAATGAAAAGAGCTAAATAACTACGGTTAAACCTGCAAATCAAGGAGCCAAGGATGAGCTCCTCCTGAAGGTCGTCGGCGATGCTAGGATCACCAGCTCCGGCCCTCTTCCTCCACGCCAAAAGGTCTAGTTGACTTGTTGCAATCACCAGCAAGCTTGGACAGAAGAAGATTTGGGGATTTTGAGGGTAAAACAAGATAAAATTTTGAATGGAGGCGGAGGAGGAGTTTTATACAAGATTTATAGAATCTGAATTCAGAACATCAAAGTGATCTACAATAAAATCATCTTGCTTAAACGAGGATGGTTGTTCAATCATTTCAGGATAACCATCAGGGAAGATCTCATCATCAAAGATCCTGGTGAATTCGACTGCACTATCCAGGCATCCCTCGGTCGAAAGGAATTCATGTGTGTCTTTTTCATCCAAAAACAAATTTGTATCTCTGATCTCAGCTAAGATCATAGTCTCTTGATCCTTATGGTTTGATCTCTCTCGCTACAGATGCCGCTTCAGCGGGTTACAGTTCTGGGACTATCTTTATCAGCACTTTGTCACTGTTGGAGCGGAAAGTGATCTCTCTAATGCCATAATCCACCACTGCTTTGGTTGTTCGAAGGAACGATCGTCCAAGAATGATAGGAGTGTAGAGTAGAGGTATGGAGGTGTCCATGTCTAGGATAATGAAATCAACAAGGAATTGCATCCCCTGAATGGTGACGATCAAGTCCTCCAACATGCTCCCGGGCCGCTTAACTGATTTATCTACAAATTGCAAAATCATCATTGTGGGCTTGAGCGACCCTACTCCAAATTTGGTGAGTAGGGGAGAAGGCAACAAATAAATAGACAATCCATTGTCGAGTAATATGCGCTCGAACTCTTGATTGAATATCTAGCATCTGATGAGCGTAGCTCCCTTGTCTTTCTTTTTATTCGGGAGATTGTTGATGGCATTTACGGTGGCCATGGTGAGAATGTGCGTCTCTGGTTTCCTTTTTCTATCTCTATGGTTAGGACGCTTTGTTGTACATGCCTCTTTCAGTCCCTTTTTCACAGCAGGCATGTACTCTATGGCTTTGAGCAATGGCATTTCATGCATAATGTTTTTAACATCTGAATTTCTCAAGAATGTCACCAACTATTGGTGCATCTTTTTGGGCATGAGTCCAGACCTTCTAGATGTCATATATATCCCAAAAATATGTTTAAAATATGATAGAACCATAGAAACTTCAAAAGTCATCAAATCATTCGAATCATTAAACTATCTCAAGATAATGTACCCGATGATAGGGAGAATTTAACTGATTGTTCATCGTACTTGGATGCGGTATAAATCTCTAAACTATGGCTTTGATATCAATTTAAGTAAGTAAATAAACTATACATGAACTTTACATCATGGAAGGGCAGAAAATTAGCAAACTATTTGCAAAAAGCATTGTATGTTCATCGTATGAACAACAAATTTTAGCACAACGATTTGTACTTTATGAAACCATTAAATTAGGAAAAATATTTTTCTAACAAGTTTTATAATATTCTAATGAATATTAAGATGAGATCAGTGTTACCTCTTGAAGCATGTCTCTAAAGCAAGAGACCTCCTGAACCAAGTCTGATCTGCAGTGTCTCTCTCGTAGGTGCGAAGATGAATCGTATTGCACGAAATTAGACATCATCTTCATTAACAATGCTTCAAGAAGAGGCATGTATGAGTTGTATACATTCAAAACTCTTCTCTTTCTCTAAGGCACTTAATTTTTAAGGGACTAGGCTCTCCAAAATACAAGTGAATAAAAGAGAGAGCCTTACTCTCCTTTTATACACAATGTACACGCCTATTGAAAAGTCTTCTCTTCAAGTAGTTGTGTGAAATAATGACCTTTGGATTGTTGATCAAGGGTTTAATACTAAGATCTTGTTCAATAATATAATTATCTTCTTATTTATCTCTTATTAATCGAAATGATAAATTATGGAACAAATCAACAAAGAGTTCAATTCAAGGACTCTTTGTAGTGACGCCATCTGTCAATACACGTGTCCAACGAATTCAATACATGGAATGAGATTATTTCTAATTTATTTATTGATTAATCAATAAATAATGTAACAATATTAAGAGCCATATTCTAAATAGAACTCAATATAATTAAACCATGGTTACAACCATTGTACACGCTCCATCTTGACTAAATATAGTCATGGTTGTTGCCTTCTATTTATCAATCAATTATCTTGATAATCACACTATAATTATTGGAGAAATTACAGAAATAATCCCTATATATTTTGAATCATATTCACAATCACAAAAAATGTAAATCCAATTTACATCTACGAAATTATTGTGAATCAAATTCATACATAATTCCATACCTTGAAAATATTATGCAATTCATATTTACATATATATTATTTACATGAAATATATTCATATAAATAATAATTATGTGAATCATCATTTTATTAATTAATGAAATTTATTTTGTGAATCAAATACAAAAATGCTAGAATGAAAAAATGCAATAATAACAATTATTACAGCATCGACATCTAAAAGTATGAGTCCTAATCCAATTAAGACTCGTGAGATTCAAATGCATATAATTGGAGATAATGTCGAGGAGATCATACTATCCATGTATAGTGACTTGAAATATGGATATCAATCTAGTTCCATGGTTTATACTATTTTAGCTTAAAAGTGATACACTCTTATCAATTGAGCTTGAGTGGAACACTTCATACTCTAAATGAGCTCAATAGAACACAAACCACTCTATGTGAGTGACAATTCCGCTAAGTGTGTGACTTAATCTGCACTCGTTGTAATATGTGTACTTAGCGAATCAGACAGAACCGAGAGAAGAATCTACGTGAAGAGTGTCTCGGCTTTAATTTATATCCCAGGCAAGTCCGGGGTCGAACACAAGGAGGCAAAGAAACAACTTTGGATATATTCGAAAAGTTTAGGTTTAGGTTTTCAAATATGATTTTTTTGTTTTTTTTAGTGCAAAAATAAATAAATACAATATGCGAGTGAATTAAGATAATAGGAAAACACACAACTAGTCTAAATTAATATTAATGTGAAATTAATCAGATTTAGCCTAATTATATTTTTCTTATAACCCTAATCCAGTGATGAATACAAAACACATTTTTTTAGAATTTTAGGAATCAAATGCAACAATGAAAAATACACACTTTTACGGGTTTTTTCGTAATTTATCACTCAAATAGTATGAAAAAAATCATGAAAATTTTACTGGAATATAAACATGATACAAGGAGGCTACAGTAGTATTTTTGGCATTTTTAGATAAAATATGAATTTTTTATGGACGTTTTATGAAATCAGAGTGACAGTGAGTAATTAATTCTGAATAAATCCACAATGTCCAATTATCCAGCGTGTGAATTTTTCAAGAAGGTATGTGTATAAGGAGTATAGAAGAGTTGGAATTTTACAAAAATAATATCTGTGGATCTAATTAAAAATCATTTACCAAAATCACTATATAATGTATTTAAGGCACGTGACAACTCTAATTAACATGAAATTTTGATAGTAATTACATCATGATTCAAGGCATCGTTCCTAATTTTTTAAGAATTTTTGGAGCAATTATGAGTTAGATATGAATTTAAGAGCTCAAAGTGGGTAAAATATGTAATATTTCACTTAAACATTTTTAATTAATTATCCAAACTCATAAAAATCCAAATAAATATTCAAAAGATAGAAAATTACTTGCTCAACATCATGACAATTTTAATTAAATAAATCGAGGTAATATAGAGGTCCAACTTAATATACAAACACAGGGCTATCTGTGCAATACAGAAATAAACTTAAACAGAACAAAACAAGAACAGGGATTGTTTTGTAATTACAAGAACATAAGGAAATAAAAATGCAATTGATCCAATAAAAAATATAAACAAGAAAACACCTTCTTCTTCGATTCAGTGGCTACGGCTTGAGGAGATAGGGGGAGACGACAGCCTAGCAGAGGCATGGCTGGGCGCGGATGACCGCGCTGGCCGCACAGAGGAGGGCAGAGCGACGGCACGTCACTACTGGCAGCTGCGGACGAGGGAGTGCGACCTTTGGCGATGGAGAGGAGGAGTGTCGCCGCTGGTGTAGAGGACGGTGGCTCAAGGCCGTGGGACCCCAGCTAGCGGGCACGCGATGGCACGCTGGAGAACGGGGCTAGTGCGGCGGTCCTGCAGCTAGAGGGCTAGGTGGCCGCCGGTGGCTTTAGGGGCAGGGGTTGCGGTGGCTAGCCGCTGCACCCGCTGCTCACTTTTTTATTTTTTTTATTCTTTTTATTTTATTTTTTTGAATTTTGTTGATGTGTTGTGATTTTTTATTTTAATTTTTTTATATATTTTGTTGATTTTCTTAAACAGGGAATAGAATAAAATAAAAATAAAAATATTAGGATGTGGTGATGGTGGGAGTATAATAAAGATGAATATGATGGAGGTGATTATGTGGTGGTGAAACAACAAGGAAATAAAATGTAGATAAAATAAAATAAGAAGAGAAATGAGAGATACTTACTACGATGGAAGGGAATCGCTTGGGAAGTGCTCACGAGGAGCACGGTCTTCGCTCGAATCGCCGGCGAGCGATGAGATCGAGCAGCGCGCGGGTGTGGCTATGATGTTGGACAAGGTGCCAACGGATCTCACCGGAGAGAGGGTTATCGTCGCTCGACTGTGGTTGCGTCGCTATCACAGATTCACCTATGGGAACTAAGCTCTCCTCGCATAAAGATGGATCAAAGGCAAAAATGAGCAGAATGGGATGTATATAAAGAGAAAAAATGAAAAGTTATGAAAGTGGTGAAGGAGAAGTTAATAAAATGGTGGAGTTGAATTGGAAGTTAGAAAAAATAGTGGAGTATTGAAGTTGAATGGGTGATTATTGTAAGAATGGAAATTAAATAAGAAAAATAAAAAAATAAATAGCAGCCTACTTTAAATAAGAGATTAAAATAAAGGAGAAAATTAGAATGGAAGATTTACAAAAGTAGGTCCATAAAAACACTATGTACATGGAATTTTTACTTTTCTAATTTGAATTTTTTTATTTTTAATAAAATATATTTACAAAAAAAAATTACATAAAATACTAGAAATAAAATGAAACATAAAAGAGATTTTTTTGGATTTTTTAGTAATTAAGAAGAGTAAATAAAAATGAAGAAAGAAAGATAAGTACAATATATACAATGTACACCTAGGTCCCAAAACTCAAATTTTGCAAATGAGCTCCGATTTTAATGAAACTATTTCATTGGATAGACAATCTTCTAACTTAAACTTTAAAAGTGAGTTTGGTGAAATTGGAGTTCATACGGAGCGATAATTTGGCCGGGAAGTTGGACTTTGCAGCTTTTTATCTTTGGGATCTAGGAGTATTTATTTGAGGTAGAATTTATTTTGTATTTTTATATACATGTTTATCAAAAATAAAGAAAAAATTATTCAAAAAGGAGTTGAAATTAAATTAATAAAAATACATGAAGTTTTGAGCTATTTACATGTGAAAAACTCCTTTATTTTGTGGTTTTTTTATTGTTAATTTATTTTATACAATAGAATATACAATAATTAGTGTATTTTATTTACAAGAGTCATTTTGTTAATTTATGGATTTTATGAACATTTATTTGATATTTTACTCGGGGATTTTGTTAAGATTAGTATATTGAGATGATGAATCATGGATTCATCAGTGAGCTCGAGAAAGCATCGGTGAGCTGATCCCAGCTTCCTTGACCATTTCTAATCAAAGTCCAAACTATTTGGAGCATAGAAATGATCTCAAAGAACTTATACATTTCCATTTCTATGATCATTTTTGTTTCCAATATTTGGACATTGAAAATGGAATTGGAATGGGAAATTGTTCTCAAATGAATTGAGATTTAATCCAATTATGTCTCAAATCATCAAGCTAAATGGAGCCAATAAAATCCATCATGTTTCATCACTCCAACAAAATGGAAGTGTCATTGTAGATGATTTATTATGATATAGTTAACTTTGAGTATTATCAATACACGTTCATCCTTCACACTGGAAAAACTTTGATATATACAAAGTTCAAACACTAATTTGATTGTCTTCTTCATAATAAATCGATAGATTTTTCATTTGATATATTGGAGGAAATATTAATCATATACTTTTCAAAAGCATATATTAATATCTGGGATCCATGTCTTATTTCGTAAACAAGACAACCATGCATGGAATTAATTTTGACCCCAACTTATCTCATGACTGAGCTCCATCTCCCGGTTCATCAATTACGAACATGTATGATTCCTTTGAGAGATCATGCATCTCATATGTCTTAATATACATACCAACGCACTAGTATATGAACCTTGGCTAGGTCACCAACCTATTGGTCTGTCAAATGTGCATACTCAGAGATATAGATGCATATCTTCCTTAGGTCAAAGGATGTGTGCCTAATCGTGACAGTTACGATTCAGGTCTTAGTTTATCTCGACCTCATCAAGTCAACTCTTTGACTTGATTATTCCAACACTTCCAAGTCTCTATTCCTTTACAGAGGACCTACATCAATAAATTGACTGAAATCAATCTATAGAGAAAGATTTTCATCTCTTTCTCAGACTGGATATCTTTATTGAATACCACACGTTTGAAGTCAGTTGTGTCCTCTCATCTACAAGGTATTCAATATGGCCATGGTACATAACCCTAGTTGTACAAAGTAACCGTAATAACTAAGTGCATTCATATTTATTTATACGTTTCATTTCAAATGGACATGATAAAACAATAACTTTATTGCATTAATGGGTTGCCAAGGGCTTAAAAGCCCAACAGATTGATGTCAAGACATCATTCCTCAACGGATACCTCGAAGAGGATATTTACATGGAGCAACTGTAATTCTTCATAGTTGAGGAAGGAAAAGTGTGCAAGCTAAAGAAATCCATCTATGTACTCAAATAAGCTTATCGTAGTTGGAACATCCGATTCGATGAAACCATAAAGAGTTATGATTTCGTTCAGAATTCGGATGAAACATGTATGTACAAGAAGCTTAGTGAAAGCACCATCGTTTTCATTGTGCTTTATGTAGATGGCATCCATATCATTGGGAATGAAACTTAGATGATGGTAAATGTTAAAATCTGGTTGTCCCATACTTTTATCTTGGGTCTGAAATTTTTTAGAAACAAAGAAAATACGGTATTAGGACAATCACAACAAGGATATATAAATTAAGATCTTTGAAAGATTGGATATGGATAATTCCAAGAAAGGATTCCTTCCTTTAAGACATGGTATTCACCTATTGATGAATGCTAGAATCGAGGTGACTAACGTCTGGTCTTAGAGGGCCTACAATGTCCGACAAGTCAGATATGGCAATCATTGTATCGGCCGCTCTCACAGCACTCAACTCCCAACTCAAGCGTGTCAATCAACAATTAACTCACAATAATGCTTAAGCAATGAATAATAATGAGCTAAATTTATTTTACCCTACAAAATGATATGTAAAGTATGCAAGTGTAGGGGTCAAACCACAAAGGAGCAATAGGGATAGCCACAAAAATTGATAAAATAATCATGAAATGTTTTGTGCTTTATAGGGATTTTTAATTTTTGTGGGTTTTTAATATTTTGTATTTTTTTATTTATAATTTGCATATTCTTTAAATTTTATAACTTTTATATTCTTTTTCTATTTTCTTATTTTAATTTTCTTTTTAATATATATAAAGGTATATATATCTAAGGATATATAAGTAATATGTGTACTACAATACTATATATGATATATAAATATATACTATATATAGAAAAATCAGAAAAATATCGTAAGGCAAAGTCTTTTTATTTTTTAAGGGTTTTTAAATATTTTCAAAATTTCTAATAATATTATTATTAACAATAATAAAAGTATATATAGCATTATATAGGATGTAGGCTTTTATATTTATAAATATAGCTATAAATATTCAAAATTGATAAAATAAAATGTTTTAACTTTTTAATATTTTTCTAATTTTTTAGGTTTCTTAAATTTTTTACCATTTTTTTGTATTTTATAATTGAATAAAAAGGTCAAAATAGTGACAAAAAATAATAAGCCAAATTATTTTGTTATTTTAAAATAGATAAAAATCTAAAAAAATCCAAAACTGATTTTAATAAATAATATATATAATAAATATATTTTAATAATAGAAATTAATATTTTTGGATTTTTATATAATTTTTAATAATTTTATAAGGTTTTCAAGGGTTTTAAATTTTTTATGTTTTCCTTTTACAATTTTTAGTGATTTTTAGTCTAGAGTTTAAAATTGCAATAATAAATGTACTCTATTTTTTTGGAATTTTTCAAAACATTTTATATTTTTTGTATTTTTATAGGCAAATAGAAGAAAATATACTATTTTTTAATTTTTAAAAATAGGACAATACTTTTAGTTGCCTTACAAAAATATATATATGATTTTGTATAAGTACAAATACTTAAAATACTTTTCTTAATATTTTTCGATGAAAAATGCTATTTAAAAAAACAAATGCAAAAAATAAAATTACTTCTTTTTGCGGGGACCTAAATATAATTTAACAAACATTAAATGTGTTCTAAAACATAATTTAGAAGCCCAAGGGCCTCTATGCAAAAATCCCAAATATATTCAATTAAGTACGCCTCATACGGGTATATTGGCAATACTCAAAAAGGTACAGGAGGTAGTTGCAATATTTCCAAAAGTTGTAGCACTTAAATACAAAATCCATATATTAAATAATAATAAAAACCCACAAGGGGGTCCCTGTAAAATATCCAAACACTTCACATGTATACGTATGTGAAGTGATGTGGATTGGACCAAATAGCAAATAAAATAAATGTGGGGGCATAAATGAAAATATTACAAAATATTTTGAACTACAACTAAAAATTTATAGGTTGAAATAAAAAACAAAAGTGGAGGGGTATCAGGCCAAATTACCCCTATAGCACGCGATCCAATGGCTATGGTATGCCACTTGCCACACATCAGATGTAGGAGGTGTAATGATGCTTCATGGATGAACAAGTTGGATTAGATCCAGTGGCTTCATATGATGGATGAGGGCTCGAGCATCCAACAATGGTTGTAGCGTATGGAGATGAGGCACGATCGAATGGCAGGGGTCACACCAGGAAGAACGGGGAAGAATGCCCGGTTGGGTGAGCTTCGATCCAATCTCCTGGTCGACTCCAGCCACCGGATTGTCTCTAGGGCAGCTCAAAAGAAGGTTGGAAGGTTCCCGCATCGGTTGGGGAGCTCAGAAGGTTCTGAGACCCATCGATGGGGTCCTGGACGATTGATGAAGAAGAAGATCCAAGAAGACCATCGACTATGCAAAAAATGACCCAAGGAGGTCCTTTGAGTCCAAAACTTGCGATGTTGAGTTCACAAGAAAATGAGGGGTTCTGGGTTGGGTTTGGTGTAGAAAGGAGCGGAGATGGAATGCGGTGGAGGTGCTCTGACAAAGGACGGAGGAGGAGCACCTGATCTGTTGATCGATTCTCTATTAGAGGGAGTGGAGTTGTCTGGGATGAAGAGAATGCGATGTGGAAGAAGATGAAGATGTCAGGTGAGGCGAAGCACAGTCGGATATGATGGAATATAGTAGACGGAGATCAATCCCTGGCGAACTATGATCTTCGTTTTTATGAAATAAAATGTGAAATCAATCAAAACTAAAAGCTAAACTATGATAAGATTGATGCTAGAAATGAAAAGAGCTAAATAACTACGGTTAAACCTGCAAATCAAGGAGCCAAGGATGAGCTCCTCCTGAAGGTCGTCGGCGATGCTAGGATCACCAGCTCCGGCCCTCTTCCTCCACGCCAAAATGTCTAGTTGACTTGTTGCAATCACCAGCAAGCTTGGACAGAAGAAGATTTGGGGATTTTGAGGGTAAAACAAGATAAAATTTTGAATGGAGGCGGAGGAGGAGTTTTATACAAGATTTATAGAATCTGAATTCAGAACATCAAAGAGATCTACAATAAAATCATCTTGCTTAAATGAGGATGGTTGTTCAATCATTTCAGGATAACCATCAGGGAAGATCTCATCATCAAAGATCCTGGTGAATTCAACTGCACTATCCAGGCATCCCTCGGTCGAAAGGAATTCATGTGTGTCTTTTTCATCCAAAAACAAATTTGTATCTCTGATCTCAGCTAAGATCATAGTCTCTTGATCCTTATGGTTTGATCTCTCTCGCTACAGATGCCGCTTCAGCGGGTTACAGTTCTGGGACTATCTTTATCAGCACTTTGTCACAGTTGGAGCGGAAAGTGATCTCTCTGGTGCCATAATCCACCACTGCTTTGGTTGTTCGAAAGAACGATCGTCCAAGAATGATAGGAGTGTAGAGTAGAGGTATGGAGGTGTCCATGTCTAGGATAATGAAATCAACAAGGAATTGCATCCCCTGAATGGTGACGATCAAGTCCTCCAACATGCTCCCGGGCCGCTTAACTGATTTATCTACAAATTGCAAAATCATCATTGTGGGCTTGAGCGACCCTACTCCAAATTTGGTGAGTAGGGGAAAAGGCAACAAATAAATAGACAATCCATTGTCGAGTAATATGCGCTCGAACTCTTGATTGAATATCTAGCATCTGATGAGCGTAGCTCCCTTGTCTTTCTTTTTATTCGGGAGATTGTTGATGGCATTTACGGTGGCCATGGTGAGAATGTGCGTCTCTGGCTTCCTTTGTCTATCTCTATGGTTAGGAAGCTTTGTTGTACATGCCTCTTTCAATCCCTTTTTCACAGCAGGCATGTACTCTATGGCTTTGAGCTATGGCATTTCAAGCATAATGTTTTGCAATATTTTCACAATGCTAGGATCGGATGGAACATTTTTAATTTTTATGGTTTTTATGTAATTGCATCAAGAAAAGGAATATGTATATCAAAAGAAATTGTATTCCGTAAATGTTTGTCCATATCATTTTATAATGGTAGATGGCAAAAATGTGAAGAATCATCTACATTCTGTAGATCAAAAAAATATGTAGGATTAGCTCCATCGGTTGATGTTGGTTCGGCTGTGGCTTCTTGCTTATCCTTCGCTGGAATGGCATCGCCTTGTTTGTTGCTTTCTTTTTTTATTTTAGTGGTTGTCAGATTGTCTATCTTCTGGCTCATCTCAACCATATTCTTTTTGAGTTGGGCCAAATAATCGAGTGCAGGATTGACTAGTTTTGCCTCAGAGGATTCAGCTTGGTGTGGCCTCTGACTCTGATGGTATGGAAGAGGCTGTTATTGGTAACCCTGAGAATATTGAGGGGGAGCGAAAGAGAAGGGTATTATTAATATTGCGGTTAGGAGTATTGATGCTGATAATGAGCATCTAGTTGCTAATAATTCTATTGGTGGCATCCAGAATGCTGGTAGTTATGCCTCCAGGTGTACCCATGCTGTAGAGGCTACTGGTGATGGGATGGTTGGGCTGGAAGTTCCACCCTCCTTGTTGCTGGTGGAATGGTCGAATGGTTGTATTCTGACCCAAGGGTTGTCCCTGAGGATGGGTCAGCTACTGGTCAATACTCCAAAGGCCATTCACCTCCTCAATGAGTAGAGGAGGTGGGGAACATGTCTCTATGTATTGGGGTTGGTACTCATGTGGCCGGTAAACAACCATCTATGTTTACGGTTGCTCGGGCACCTGCACGTAGTATACGTGATGGACCTAAGGTTGGCTAGGACTTGGCTAAGATGGGTGTTCACTGTCTGCTCCTTCTTCTCAACTAGAGTATCGAGGGCAGCTACCACTGAGTTGTAGTTACTGATTATGTTTACCAACAGCTCTAGCTGCGTGGTGATTGTGTTGATCTTGTCCAAGCCCTTCATTCTTTGTTCGATCACAACAAGTTTCTCTAATTCATGTGATCTCTTCTATATGATATCGACCTTAGATAGATGACTGGGATGATGTTGAGATCAGAGTTCTCACACATGTCCACTTCATGGATATCCGCCATAATGACATTCATGCGGAGGATCTACGGCTGGACTTTAAAGGAACGAGAGGAGGAGAGTGCAGTATCTCATTCTGCCATCTCCCCGAATATCTGTCATACTGTGTCCTCATCCTTATTAAAATGTGATCATCCACATGTAGTGTCAACCTGACGTTGATTGTTCTTGGTAACCCCCCCCCCCAAAAAAAAAAGTGGCGGACCAAGATGGTCATCGGATGTCATGGTGGGGCCACTTCTCTATAAAATCATTAAACCTCTCCCAGGTCTCGTGAATAGAATATTGGGGTCCTTGGGAGATGCTGGCAATCATGGAGTGCATCAGATTGAGATGATCGAGAGGGCAGTATTTGTGCAAAAATGCAGATTTCATATCCTCTCACATTGTGACCACTTTCCCCAAGTGATTAATCCAATAGAGTGCTTTGTCCTGAAGGCTGAAGGGAAAACCAGTCATCTTGGCTACGCACAATAGGATGTTGGGGTAGTGAGTTGTGCTGCAGATGCTTCCAAACTATTGTAGATGGATATATGGCTCCTCATTCGGGTTCTCGTGGAAGCTAGGGAGGAGAGAAAGGAGTTGCGGCTTCAGTTCAAAATGTCCATGGATAGACGAAATCTAGATCCACTTGATGATTCGGCATGCCTGACGAACCCCAAAATGTTGTATGTTAATTGTTGATTTTATGTAGTATTCGGGAAATCAGGATTTATCAAAACGACCAATTAATTAATTTATCGACTAATGTGAGTAATCGATCTATATTTTTACTTGGACGAGCCCTAGATCAAACTCAGGGAGGTCACTATCTCCTTATGTAAATTTCTAGATGATTCAGAACTTAGGTTTTTAGAAGAATTTTTTTGGTATTCATAAATGTAGATAATGGATAAAATGCAATTTTGGCAAAGTTCAGGGACTAAAAATGCAATTTTCATTCAAACAATGTCCAAAATTATAAAACTTAGATAAAACGAGAAAATGATGAAATTAATCCTCAATAATTTTTTGGAATTTTCTGACAATATATTATTTTTTAAGAATTTTTTAAGAGAAACAGAGTGACAGTGAGAAATTAATTTCCAATAAATCTATGAAATCAAATTATCCAAAAACTAATTTATCTCAAATAGATACTTCAATGGGCAATCCAGTAACTAGAAATTTTGCAAAAACATTATATGTGGATTTAACTAAAAATCAATTACAAAAATCACTCTATAATTTATTTTAGGCACAAGACATATCCATTTGCAATCAAATTTGGAAAGAAATTAAAGCACAATCATATGCATCATATCTGATTTTCGGAGAATTTTTTAACCAATTAGTGACTCAACGTAAATTTCAGAGCATAATTGAGTAAAATATTAATAATTTTCGATATCTATATTTCAATAAATCATCTACAAGGCACAAAATTAGAAACTATATATACTTTGATAAATAATTAGTTGATTCACATCAAGCTATTTTTGGTTCAATAAAACGATAATAACTAAAGGACTAAACAATGCTCAAATAGAAGATTCTCTCTACAAGTACGGAAATAAAGAGTCCACCAAAAAGGTTATGCCTAAGGGCATTTCTTGATTGATATATACCTTCGTGCGATATGTTGCAATTTGCCAAAACATTGAAGTGAAGAGCCCACGTCTTCTTCTTCCTCTTTGGTGTGGGTTCCAAGAATAAAACCCACCACAATCGTGGGTGGCAGTTAGCGATGAGGCAGCCTCCGCATGGATGGGCAGTGGGACCAAAGGGCGGTACGGCGGCACAAGGCGTGGAGCAGCAGCTAGAGGTGCAAGGGGGATGCGAGTGGGTGTTACAACGGTGATGGAGGCACAGTGGCAGTGCAGGGGTGCGTAAGGCAAAGGAGCGGCATGTATTGGGCTTGTGTGATAGCGGAAGAGCAGCGACTGCACGCAGGCTTCCTGATGGCTAGGCGCATGGTGGGCACGCGGCAGCAACATCTCGGGCAGCGGGTGGTCGCGGTTGCGGAAGGAACGGATGTTGTGCAGTCGTAGTTGGTGTCGCATGGGGGAATGCGTAGGGCTCTAGAGCGGTGGTAGCCACACGCTGGAGATGGGCGCACGACATGGTGGGGCCGCGTACGGTGGAAGGGCGAGCTCCTACAGAGCTGGATCAATCGCAGGTTGGGATAATTGACAATAAGGCAGCCTCATTGTGGGTGGGAGATGGCTGCTGGAGAAGGGTCGAGGGTGCGGCCAGAGGCTGCGACTCACAGTTGATTCATGCAGTAGAGAACAAGGCTTGAACGAATGCTCGGTCTGTGGCATTAATCGCATAAAAGGAAAGCTGAATGATGCTCCCACAGAGGTGATGGAGAGGAGCAAATTGGCGGAAGGTTGTGTAGTGGTAGAAATAAAATGAATAAGGGAGGACAACGATGATGATGATGATGGTCGAGATGTTGGTTTTGATTTTTATGTGAATTTGGGTGTATAATAGAATAAGGAAAAGAGAAGAAATGACTAAAAATGATGAAAAGAAGAGAAGATTCTTACTTGTGTTCATCAGATTGTGGGCAGCTATGATGCAACTCCTGTCGTGGCCTCAATCTAGTTCGACAAAAAATCAGAGAAGCCAGGCGAGCATGACTGGAAGCTCGCTACGCGAGGTCAGTGGTCACCATGAATCTTGCCTTAGGAGGTTGTCGCTTCGTAACGTGGTAGAGCATTGTCACCGATCAACCTTGATGAGCTCTCCCCTTCTCTCTAAGAGTGGCAGATGGGGGGAAATGAAGAGGATGAAGGGAATAAAAGGAGGAGGAAGATGGAGAAATTAGAAAAGAAGTGGGGTGGGATTTGGAAAATAAGTGGAAGAGGATGGGAGAATGGAAGTCGATGGAGAATAAAAAATAAATTAAAATAATTAAAGTAAGCTACTAAAAAATAAGAAAAGAAAAGAAAAGAAAATTTGCAAAAGTGTCAACATGGACAATGTGGATTAGATGAGATCTACATTTTCCATGTTGACACTAAAATCAAAATAAAACAATATGGACAATAAATAAGATTTTTGTGTTTGTGTTTTAAATAATTAAAACACAATTTCACATCTTTCTTATTGTATTTTTAATTAAAAGATATTCACAAAATAAAAATAAAACAAAATACTAGAAATAAAATCAAACACAAATATAAATTTTTTGGGATTTTTAATATTAAAAAGAAGTGAAATAAAAATCGAGAAAGAAAAGGTATTTACATTATATACAAAGTCACAACACGTCTTTTTCAATGTAAAATTATTTATCTAAAATTTTTATAAATATATACTTTATTAAAATATATAATAAAGAAATAAATAGAAAAAGAAAGAAAAAACGAGTTAAATTTGCACACAAAATGTTAAATATAAATTAGCACATTAATATACATTATACAATAGGGGCCAAAATTCAATTTTCACATACGAACTCCAATTCTTTTCAATTTGATCTTGTTTTGAAGGCAATTGAGCGTACATTAATTCAAAAATGAGCAGGGGTCCATAGAGACTGTACGTAGAGATATTCACAAAGTTTGTACTCTCAAAGTAGGGTTTGGGTTTTATAGGTCAATTTTATATGTTAGTATTTTTTTTGATATTTTTCATTCATTAGCGTTAATAATATATACATATGGAGTTCATTTTATTCAATTCTGAGTTAGTGAAAAATAGATAAAAAAAGAAGAAAATATGCTATAATCTAGGTGATATTTACAAGGGAATTCGGCTCCTTTTTAATGTGAATATGAATGCTAAAATACATATATTAAATCTAAATGCATGAGTGAGCATAATAGAAAATAAATGGAGAAATGCAACTAATTAATCGAGAACAAAGATCTATTTTCAACTTTTAAAGTGATGAATCAACCCCCATACTTAAACCTTGCTTGTCCTCGCAAAAACTGCCCAAGGCGGGGAAGAGGAGAGGCAAGACCCAGGTCGACATGAGTGAGGTCCTTCGCTGGAGACCGAAAGGGCAGAGAGGCTAGGATTGTGTGTTGTGCGTTCCACCTAGTACTTATATGAAGCATGTGATGCCAGTAAATGCATAATGAGCTTGGTCATCCTTCGGATCCGAGAAAGAATCCGGTCTTAGTCTTCCGGAAAGCAAAGAGAGAAAGAGGGGCCTGAAACATAGTGAATGATTTTAGGTTCCATACCAAGGTCATGAACAAAAGGTGAAAATGGAGCTCAGCTCAACATTTGGATTAATAATGTGGCGGAACTTTATTGGGAAGAGGATTTAAGACCAAACAACCTTTAAGTTCCATAAGTCTCTATTTAGGTCGTCTCAACAATCAGGTCAGAACAAATCCTCATACACAAATTCTGATGACTATGAATCATACTTGTATTGTGTAAGAGAAATATAGCTCTCCACATCAGAAAAGTAAAGAAACAACCTCCTCTATTAAGGTAGCCCTAATTCCACGGTCTAGTAACTCTTTCCTCAAGGAGCGAGGTATTCCCTTCTAAGTTCAACTGCAACCAGCTCAAGAAGAGGGGGTAGAGAAGGAAATTGATGGTGACCAGTGTAGCCACATATCCTTGGATCTTGACCAGTGTAGCCAAGTCTCCCGTTGCAGGCTTCCTTGATATGAGACTTTGAAGCACATGCCTTGCTTATTCATATTTTTTCCGATGGGAAATTTATTTATTTACTTTTGCCCATCTAACTTTTTTGAAGATTTTCTCTTTTTTTTTCAACATGTGCAGCATGTACATAAGGGGTTTCTTCTTGATCTAGTAGAATATCCCTCTTCTGAAGCTTTATTGCAACTCACTGCATCTGATCGTATAGATGTCGACGCTACCTGACTAAGTTGAGACATACTAGCAACTTATTGTGACTGCAAATGTTTTCGCTCGCGTGTTTCCCCAAGTTAAAGAATTATGCCTCCTCATCAACTCATCAATGAAGAGCTGCATGCAAGGTGCTTATCCAAGTTAGGTCATTGTCTAAAAGAATCGTGCATATGTAAGAAGTATTCTACTTAGACCAATCAAGATGACATGTAAACATAGTTTTGTGGACTCAAAGAATTAAGTCGCTCGACCTGAAAAATCTTAACTCCGGTTCCTATAAGGTTCCTCTGAAATTTAGTGGATTAAGGTCAAATCAAATCCATTCTCGACTTCTATTCATAACTTGGTTCGGAACACACTGACTTTCCACTTTGCATATGCAAGATATGCAAATGAAATGCAGGTGAAATGCAATGTATATGAATAAAGTGCTAGATGATTTTTTTATGAATGCAAGGATGATATGCAGAGTAAATAAGAAGCCCTTTTTACAAAAGTTTTAAAAAGGTTTTTTTGTTATACATCCTATTTTACAACAAATTTAAAAGTATTATTTAGAAGAATTTTTCAAATTTATAAACGTATTATACAAATTTTACAACTTATATACAATATACATATTATACAAGTATACATGTATTTTACAAAGTTTATGCATAGTTTTTTTTCATTTTTTACCCATCCCATAATTATTGCATAATATATACAAAAATATGTGAAAGTACGAGCTATGGGTAAAGTATATATGTAATATATACATGCCCCCCTATACTTAGCATGTGTTATGTCCTCAGAGCACAAGAAGCGAGGAAAAACATAGCTTGTGCTAAGCGTAGGAGAGTGAAAAGACTGGAAGTATAGAAGTTGACCCGCCCCCCTAAACTTGGGCACTGATCAGCCTAAGTATAGAAGAACAAAAAAATGGGATTGTCGAGGTCAGGAGGAGAAATGGATGAACGTATACAGGGTGGGCATCGGTCCTCCCCCCCCCACCCTATATCTAGGCTCTGGTTAGCCTAAGTATAGGACGGGAGTGGGTATAAGAACCGATGGGATTAATTATTATACAAAGAGAAAATGAAAAAGAATAAAATTAGAGACTCGAGTCACTCTCCACCCTATACTTACGATCTGGTCATCCTAAGTATAGCCATAACATGAAACGATATGGAGTCGGGGCGAGTGATACGAAACATTGGGGAGGGATAGAAAGAAGAAGAAGACTATACAAGATGGAGGCAGAATGTACAAGGATCAAAAAGGCTTGTAACGAACCTTCTTGCGTGACCGAGGAGGTGAGGAACATACAAGTATGTCGTTGTCGGAATTGTCCTTAAATGAATAATAATAATGAGGTGAAGGGATTGTCTAACGAGGGTCGACACATGGTTGCTTGCTTAGATAAGGCTTAAGAACAACCGAACTGAGCTCACTCATATAAATCACCTCATCCGGACCTGATGAGGACTCCTCAGAAATCCCTTCTCCGGTATGTTGAAGGAAACTTCCCTAATCGGTTTTCTGGAACCTGAAGCATTGAGAGGGAGAGGAGAGTGACGCACCTTGAGGGGTTCGGAGGAATGCATCGAGGAATCAATTCTTGACTTCTTCTCACTAGATAACCGACTAGAGGATGGAGCAACCGTGTTTTTGGATAGGGTCAATTAGTCCCGGTTGTCTACTTTGTTGAAGGTATGAGATGTGGTGCGGTGTTGAACATGGGTTCCTCATCAGATGAGTCACCATATAGATTGTAATATTCTAGAAGGGTTAGCTCACAACTTAAGTAGGCGATAGTGATCTCAGTTGGCTTGACATTAGTAGTAATGCAAGCAGCGGGAATCATGGATGTGTGGGGAGTCTCTGATCTAATGGTTAGCTCGATAATAGGTATCTCAGGGGTAGTAGAGAGGTAGGACTCATCTACCACTCGATGGTCATGATTGTCAGCAATTTTGTGGGTTACCTTAGAGTATCCTGTGTCAAAGAATGGGTGAGGTCGGAGTACTCCCAATGCTGTAAAATCGATCTCCCGAGTCTTACAATCTATAGTCGCCTTAGCCAAGGCTAAGAGCGGCTTCCCAAGAATAATTGGAGACTAGGTGAACTCTCCTCGATGCTCAATGTCAATGATCATAAAGTCTACTTGGAATAGAGCACCTTGGAAAGTAATGATGACTGAAATGGTTCCTCTCGACTGTTTTATGGATCGATCAGCCAGCTGAACGATCTCTCTCGACTTCTTGATTGGCCCGAGTTTGAGCTTGTCTAACGTAAAAGTAGGGAGGACATTTATTGATGAGTCATCATAAATTCTAGCATGGGTGAAGGTAGTGTCTTCGATTTCATATTCAACCCTAGGCAGCCACTTCACTCTATGGCCTTTTGTCTTTCTCCCCATCACTAAGGAGGTTGCCATAGACACTAAATGTTTCTCAGTCCTTGTCCTCTTATTGCCCGACCTCTTAGGCATCAATTTACTTCTCACGAATCTTTTGAGGTAGGGGAAGTGTTCTAGACCTTTATTAAGGAAAGCTTGAGAATCAATTCCTCAACAATGGCTTCCCTAAGGACATGATCCAATTTTTTAAGTCATTTTCATTTTCTATTTTTATGTGATTTTTTGTTTTTCAATTTTTTGGATCTTTTTAGGTTTTTTAATTTTTTGTTGTTTTTGGAATTTTCGATTTTCTGGTATTTTTAATAGGTGAAGGAGGGGTGGGAGGATGTACAGACTCTAGGTTGGAAGGTAAGTGGTTAGTAGAAGAGGGAGGTAGAATGGACTCCAGCTGTACAAGTGTGTGTCTTTCCTTGTGTCCACTAGATTTTCAACATTGAATCCGCTTATTTCATTCTCCACTTCCATACCTGAGCTGGAATAAAATGAAATTAGTCGGTCGATGACATTTCTAAATTTATCCTCAATTAATTCATATCTCTTATTGATCTTAGAAATGTTATCCTTCAAAAATTCCTCATGACCAATCATGGGAGCAATTTGTTCAATTGGAGGATACTGCTGAGAACTTGAGGTCTTATACTCAACATACCAAGACTCTAGCATGTAATGTTGTGTCAAGTATAGACCATCCGTGGGGAAGAAGTTGGTCAGAGCCTCATGTGGTGGAGTCAATAGACTTGGGGTTTGTGGATCGAGCTCATGAGTCCAATCCCATGTATGTGAAGGCTCTCCGA
Organism: Ottelia alismoides; assembly: GCA_037367405.1. Classification (NCBI taxonomy): domain Eukaryota; kingdom Viridiplantae; phylum Streptophyta; class Magnoliopsida; order Alismatales; family Hydrocharitaceae; genus Ottelia; species Ottelia alismoides. The sequence continues at coordinate 894,891 of JAZKJV010005973.1, forward strand.
ATGGGTCGTATGAAGGCCGGTCAATGTGATCTTGATCACTAAGGTCAATCAACTGTGGAAGATCATAAAAGATGGGCCTCTCTATTCGATGTGTTCGTTTGATCATGTTATAGCCTACGGTCAAATCAAGATGTGGATGTTTAATTTGTTGACATGTCCCATCATTCATATGAAGAGGAAACGAAGTATGTGGAGGTAGGTAATTCTACCATTTCTTTATCTCAGCAATATCTTGCTCTTCAAATGATTCTTTGATTCCAGCAAGCGCCCGACTATCAAGTGAATCAATCCATGGTGGAAGTGGATCCGAGGTGTAAGAAGGTGGGGTAGGTGAGAAATGCGAAGAATTGGGGAAGTCAATCGAAGTTATGACTTCATACTCGGGGTGGGCTAGAACCGATCATGGGTAAGGGTCTCCCGTGGATGGTGGAGGGTACGTGGAAGTGTGAGATGAAGAAGATGGTCGATAAATGATCGAGGAGAAGTGACCCGAGGGGTCCGAGTATGAAAACCAATATCCTGACATCTTGAAGAGAAATAATGAATCGGAAGCAGATCAAGGTAGAAAATGTGCAAGTGCACAGAATAACACATAAACAGATAAATACAAGAGCAAACCCTAGTTTCCCAACTCAACTCAATGACAGTCGCAAAAGTCTGATCGTTTATCTTTTCAGTTTTAGTTAAGTGGCAAAACAAGAAATCAGTTTATTTATGCAAGATTAAAATGTGAGTTTAGGCACTATCCTAAGGATACGCCATCACCTCTCAACAAGTAAAATATAATGTGTATAATGATGGGGTTGCTCTCCTAAAAACAAGTGTTAGTTTTTAGTCAATTTTTTGATCAAAATTGTATTGACAGTCGCAATTTTTAGTTTGATTTTCACTGAATTAGATCCACCACACAAGGCACACCTAACGAGAGAGATTGATGGGGTGTGGTGAAGGCGGAGGCTTGGTGGTCGAAACCCAAGGCGGTGATGGATTGAGGTGGTCGACGATGAATCAAGGAGGTAAACAATGGAGCGGTGGTTCAATGAATGGAGGAAGAGGAAGAGATAGAGCGGAGGAAGAAAAATAGAGGAGGAGAAGAAGGAGGAGGAAAAGATATGAAAAAGGAGAAGGGAAGGGGAAAGGAGAAGAAGTATACCTGGAAGTGGGATCGGGCAAGATGGAGGAGTGCATGGGGATTGAGAAGCTCGACGGAGCTTCCCGATTCTCGCTCGACATGACGACACGCAGAGCTTGAAGTTCGCAGACGTGCTGCAACAAGAGAAGGAGGGCCCTTGGATCTCACATGGAGAGGAAGGATCTTCGCTCGAGCCTCGCACGGTCGCTGCCACTGGAGGTGGAGGCAAACACACACACTCTCTCTCTCTCTCCATAACCAAGAATGGTGGATCAGACCTGGAGGAAGGTACTATGGATAAGTCACTTGGGAACAGTCCGAGCGGAGGTCGGTCAGGGTCTTTGCTCGATAGTCGGTGATGTTGGAGCTCGAGCAGCTCAAGGGTGAGCTGCGACAAGGGACTTCAATCCCTTGGATCTTGCCAGAGGGAGGAGGTCTTCGCTCGATCGCCGCTTAGGTCCGCTGTCACTGGAGCCTTCGGGGAGCTCTCTCTCTTCATTAGGAGAATGGCAGATGAGAAAAATGAAGAGGATCAAGAGAATAAAAGGAGGAGGAAGATGGATAAGTTGGAAAAGAAGTGGGGTGGAAGTTGGAAAAGAAGTGGAAGAGGAGGGGAGAATGGAAGTTGGTGGAGAATAAAAAATAAAATAATTAAAGTAGGCTACTAAAAATGAGAAAAGAAAGGAAAAGAGATTTTGCAAAAGTGTCAACATGGAAAATATGGATTTGGATGAGATCTACATTTTCTATGTTGACATTGAAATCAAAATAAAACAATACCTACAAGAAATAAGATTTTTGTGTTTGACACGATTTCAAAGCTTTTCTAATTTTTGTATTTTTAATTAAAATATATTTACAAAATAAAGATAAAACAAAATACTAGAAATAAAATCAAACACAAATATAATTTTCTTGGAATGTTTAATATTAAAAATGAGTGACATAACAATCAAGAAAGGAAAAAGTATTTACAATGTATAGAAAGTCAGAACACATCTTTTTCAACAATAAAAATATTTATTTTAATTTTTGTAAATATATACTTTATTAAAATATATAATGAAGAAATTAATAGAAAAATAAAGAAATAAAAATGAGTTAAATGTGTACATCAAATGTTAATATCAAGTTAGTACATATATATACATTATACAATAGGGGCCCAAAACCCAATTTTCACATACGAATTTCGATTCTTTTGAAATTGATCTTATTTTGAAGGTAATTGAACGTACATTAATTCAAAAGTGAGTAGGCATCCATCGGAGACTGTATGAGAGAGATATTCAAACTTAAAAGTTTGTAGTCTCTAAATAAGGTTTGGGTTTATCGATCAATTTTACAAGTTAGTGTTTTTATGGTATTATACAATTTATCGATCATTAGTATTAACAATATATACACTTTAGAGTTGATTTTATTCAATTCTGAGTTACTGAAAAATTTATAAAAATAGAAGAAAATATGGTATAATATAGGTGATATTTACAAGGGAATTTGGCTTCCTATTTAATGTGAATATGAATGTTAAAATGCAGATATTAACTCTAAATGCATGAATGAGAATAGTGCAAAATAAATGGAGAAATGCATCTAATTACTTGGAAACAAAGCTTTATTTTCAACTTTTAGAGTAATGAATCACATATTCATCAACGTCCTAGGGTTGTATGTCTGCTTCAAGGTGGGCTTGGGCCGACCTCTCCTTCGATCTCCCTCGCTTCCATGAGGTCTATCTACCGAGTGGTTATCTTCATCATCACTATGGAGACCATCAAATCCTCCCCCTAGATGTGATTATCTCTCCTCTGACCTCCTCCTCATATCATTCAACATTTCCTAAGATGCGGCATGGGCTAATGCTTGATCGGTCAACTGTTATTGAATGGACTAAATGAAGGCCAAAAGCTGATTATTCGCCTCATTCTGGTTCGTGCCCTGCTCTGTGTTATGCTTAGTGCTCAGAAGATGCGGTCCCTTTCCTCTACCTGTAGGAGCCATCTCATAATCTGACTGTGAATACTCGGGCTCCAGATATGGGTCATGATATGCAATTGGGAAAATACCCTGATCATTTTGCATGCAAGCACCTGATGTAGAGAATAACTCAAAATTAGGGTCAATTCTGAATTTTATTAATGATGAAGAAGTGTAAGGAGTGAAATCAATCTCCATCCAAAAAGGGTAAAACTCGGGAAGAGAGTTTTCCCTCTCTGTGGGAGATATAAGAAGCGGGAAGCCCTAAAGATTGTTCACGAAGTCCGAACCATGCACTTGGGAATCGTCCCAAATTATTGGAGATGTCGAACCCATGGAAGCGATGTGGATGTCAGCGGAGTCACGACCAAACCATCCAGGAGTCGACATATTGAAGGAAAAAAAGAAGATCGGGGAAGGATGAAAGATATGGTGATGAACAAGAAATAAAAGGAATATAGAACAGTAGAAGGCTCACAATGAGCAAGGGTCAAAGAGAAAAGAAAAAAAGAAATGACAAAATGACACAAGAGTGCATGACTTGATCTTTGAACCTAGTCTAGATCCAAACAAACACCAAACAAAATTGGGTTCACGACTCAACACATCTGAAGTTGTGAAAGTTCGGCTATTTTTATCATTTCAATTTTAGTGTTGTTGATTCAGGCAAAAATTGTAACACATCCTTAACAACTATCCCTAGAGGAGAGCATGTACTATAGGAAGGTATCCCCATACTTATTCCACCTCCTTTTGTATCCTATGATATGCACTTTTGGAGATCCTCAATATCAGGCATGGGTGGCTACTCAGCCAAAGAAGAAAAGAGGAAGTCGATAGGTGAAACCACTACTTCCCTAAAAAAATAAGGTACTCGAATGCAAGAATCTGAGACAGACACACTCGTGAGGTTGTGGCCTATGCTCAATACTTCAGACCATGTCAGATTCTCTATACAAGGCAAGAGCACAATCATCGACAAGGCCCTACTTGCCTACGTACAATAGAAATACAATACTTCACCGATCCCAAGTGATAATTAAGGCAGCCACAGATCAGGTTTTTGGCTCTATTATTTTAGGGTCGTGCCTCACTCTATCTGGAGTGTACTTGAATACAATGAGGGATTTATGAATCCCAAATAATGATGTTTGTTAAGATTTTCAATTAGGGTAAAAGTTTATTTAACAGTCCCCTTGTTTTAATTTTTGGATTTTACCTTTTTTGAGTATTTTCAGAAATAAGCGCCTAAAGATTTTTTTAGATTTTCTTTTAAACCCAAGTGCTCAAAATCAGAGGGGGTAGCAGTAAAGCAATGCAAGGTGACAAAAGGCTGGAATCTCCCCCTTGTGTCAAAATAATGAATGCCTAGATAGAGAACTTACAATGCTTCCCAGCTTTCTCCATGCGGGATGCAAAACAAAAATTTTAAACCTAATCTATACGAGATGAAAAACGGTGAAATTTCCCCAAGCAAGAATTGCTATGAGCGTGAAGCATAAAATTGAGTTTGATCTAGAGTCATGCTTAGACAATAGGAACATGCAGATATTAAGTGTGTGGACCTAGCTTACTCGATCAAGGGACCTAAAATGGTATGGGTTCAATCATAGAAAATAAATAAAAATAAAGGTGGAAGGCACAAATCACGGGAAACAATGAAATAAAGGGGAAAATAGGGATAAAAATGAAGAAGGCGAAGAAATCCACGAAAAATCTGGTGAGCCCCTAAGTGAACAATCACTTGGTAAATTAAGCACGAATATTCAAGTGTTCACTTGTATTATTACAAATTAATGAATGGAAATGAAATAACTATCTGCATCTCACGAAAAATAAAAGAAAATTCTATGCTAATTTCTACTTTGTATCTCTCTCCCACTCTCTTCAATTGACACAAAGGAGGAGGGGACAATCTCTTCGTGGATGGGGTGCACCAACCTCCTAACAAGCTACCTTTTCCACGCGGTTTGTCACAAGAAATTCATTAGAGAAAATGGATTAGCACATATAAACAATTATATCAAGGAAATAAAAATAAAGCAGAAAATACTGAAAGAGAAAAATCTACAAAAATGTGTCCTATGTGTTGCTCCCTGGTAAGGATGTCATTTGACGAATGCTAGAATCGAGATGTCTAATGTCTGCTCTTGGAGGGCCTACGGTGTCCGACAGTTTGGATCCAACAATCGTTGTATCGATCACTCTCACAACACTTAACAACCAACTCAAGAGTATCAATAAACCATTAACCCACAAAAAGGTTCAAGCAATGAATAATGGTGAGATAAAATTTATTATACCCTACAAGATATGTATATTATGCAAGTATAGGGGTCGAACCACAATGGAGCAATGGGAATAGCCACAAAAAATGATAAAATAATCAACAAATGTTTTTGTATTTTATAGGAATTTTTTATTTTTATGGGGTTTTAATTTTTTAGATTTTTAATATTTTTTTAATTTTATATTTTTTATATTCATTTTATGTTTTCTTATTTTAAGTTTTTTTAATATATATAAAGGTATATAAATCTAAGGATATATAAGTAAAAAGTATACTATAATACTATATAGGATGTATAAATATATCTTGTATATAGAAAAATAGAAAAATTAGAAAAATATCCTAAGGTACAGTCTTTTTTATTTTTTAAGGATTATTATATATTTCTGGTATTTTTAGTAATAATATTATTAACAATAATAAAGTATATATGGCTATATATATAGGTTGTAGACTTCATATTTTTAGATATAGCTATAAATACTCAAAATTGATAAGATGAAATTATTTTGTCTTTTTTCTTATTTTTCTCTATTTTTGATATTTTTCTTCTAATTTTTGATAATTTTTTTGTATTTTGGTCAAAATAGTGACTAATAGTTATAGGCCGAATTATTTCGGAATTTAGAAATAGATAAAAATCTCAAAATTTTCCAAAATAATTTTTAATATATAATATATATAATAAACAAAATTAGGAATAGAAATTGATATTTTTTATTTTTAGAAAATTTTTAATAAATTTTATAAAGTTTTTGGGGTTTTTAATTTCTAGTGTTTTCTTTTGTAATTTTTAGTGATTTTTGGTCCAGAGTTCAAAAATGCAATAATAAGGCTAATCTGTTTTTTGGATTTTTTTTCAAAACATTTTTATAATTTTTTTGTATTTTTTAATGCAAACGGGAGAAAATGCACTATTTTTGAATTTTTAAAAATAGGAAAATACTTTTAATTACCTTACAAAATATATGTGTGATTTTATATAAGTTCGGGCACTTAAAATAATTTTCCTAAGATTTTTGGATGCAAAACGTCATTTTTAAAAAAGAAATACACAAAATAAAATCACTCGTGCTGGTAGAGACCTAAATGTAATTTAAACAAACATTAAATGAAAGCTAGAACACAATTTAAAAGCTCGAGAAACTCTGTGCAAAAATCCTAGATAAATTCAATTAAATACACCTTATAGTGAATATTAACAATATCCAAAAAGGTATAGGTGATACTTGCAATATTTCTAAAAGTTATAACACTTAAATACAAAATTTCTAGATTAAATATTAACAAAAACATGTGAGGGGGTCCCTACAAAATGTCTAAAAACCTCACGTGTATGCATGCATGAGATGATGTGGACTGGACCAAGTAGAAAATAAAATAAATTAGGAGGCCTAAATGCAAATATTACAAAATATTTTGAATTACTACTCAAAGTTTATGGACTAAAATAAAAATACAAAAGTAGATGATCCAACGGTTTGTTCCGCCACATGCTACATGTCGGTTGTAGAAGGTGTGATGATCCTTCATGGGCGAACGATCTGGACTAGATCCAGCGGCTTGATTCGGTTGTTGAGGCCTCGAGCATCCAAAGGTGGTTGTAGCGTCTGGAGTGAGGAGCGATTGGACGTCAGGGAACACACCAAGAAGAACGGTGAAGAACACACAGCTAGGTGAGCTTCGATCCGGTCTCCTGGTTGACTTCGGCCATTGGAGTGGCTCTAGGCAACGCAAAAGAAGGCTAGAAGGTCGGTTGGGGAGCTTAGAAGGGTCCAGAACCCATCGGTGGGGTCTTGGATAACCTATGAAGATGAAGCTTTAGGAAGACCTTTGACTTTGCAAAAATTGACCCGATGAGGGTCCTCTGAGTCCAGAACCTACAAGGTTGAGTTCAAACAAGAAAATGGGGGGTTCTGGGCTGGGTTTAGCGCAAAAAGGAGTAGAGATGGGGTGCGACGGAGGTGCTCCAGTGAAGGGAGGAGGAGGAGTACTTGATCTGCTGCTCGAGGCGGGATCAAAGGGAGTGGGGGTTCTTGGTATGAAGAGGGTGTGATGGGGAAGGAGATGTAGGTGTCAGGTGAGGCAGAGAAAAGTTGGATACGACAAAAACAGTGGTCAGAGCCCAAGATTCGGTGAACTACGATCTTGCTTTTTATGAAATAAAACATGGAATAAATCAAAACTAAAAGCTAAACTATGCTAAGTTTGGTGCTATGAAAGAAAAGAGCTAAAGTACTGAGGCTTAACCCGCAAACCAATGATCCATGGAGAAGCTTCCCCTGAAGGTCACCGACGATGCTCGCATCACCCGCTCAGACCCTCTTCCTCCAAGCCAAAAGGCTTGTCTAACACGTTGTTATCACCATTAAGCTTGGGTACAAGAACGTTTAGGGATTTTGAGGATGAAACGGGATTAAGTTTTGAATGGAGGCGGAGGAGGAGTTGTATACAGGGTGCTCTTAACCTAGGGTTTTCATGTGATCCAACGATTAACTCGATTAGATCATGGGTCTGTGAGAAAGCACATTGGAAGGACACAAATTTTGCAGATAAAACAAAGAGCGTTGGGGCTTGATTTGAGCCCTAAAAATAAGAGAAGAAGGGAAGGGACGAAGTTCGGACCAGTCCAAGAGGGGGGCGGGGGTGTCGACTCAGGTCAACCAATCCTACAGCTTGATTGGTCCACATTAGCTCACCACATGATATAACCAAAAGAAAAGGCAAAATTAATTCAAAAAGAAATAGTAAATACTTTTATTATTTTTTAAGAAACATTAAAATACTTATTATTTTATTTATTATTTTATGATGATTTTTATTTATTTTTTTGAGTTAATTTATTATGTGTTACTTTTTGCATGTACAAATATAGGTATATTTACCTATATATAGTTTTTTAATTTTATTTTATATTTTATATTTTATTATTTTATATGCTTATTTTATATATTTATAACTTATTTAAATAGATGCATATATATTTTATTGTATTTTTCTGAGTTTAATTGTATACTTAAATAATTATGTACAATTATTATATATGTATATACATGTACAAATCATCTATCTATTATGGTATACTTATTTATTTTAATGTATTTTAATTGCTTTATTTTATTTTAATTATGTATATGTAATTTAAATAATATTTACAAAATATAAAATATAAGGAAGTGGTATATTGCACAATGAGAGCCCAAAATCTAACTTGTGTATCTTAACTCAATTTTGAATGAAATCACTTGCATTAAATAGATAATTTAATTTCATAGACAATAAAGGTGAGTCTGATGAATTTTGAGCTTGTACGAAGAAGATACAAGTCTAGAAAGTTTTCTTTGTGGCTTTTCGAAGTGTCAAGAGCACAATGTGCGTAATTTTTAAATGAAATAAATTTTGTATTTTTCTTTATATTTTTATCTACAAGTTTAATTTTCAAAGGTTACTGATTTGAGATATAAAAATTAGAAAATAAAATGGATCCCAAAACCTATTTATTGATAAATTGAAAATTAGGGTTTTGAGTATTTATTGGCCCTTATCTCCCCGTACTTTATTCCTTGTCGACCCATTCAACATGATGTCTAGGTATAGGAGTTTAGGGTCATTCAATACCTCTGGTATTTCTTTTATTTTATTTTTATTTTCTTTTCTTTATTATTTTATTTTAGCATTAATTGCATCATTTATACAGTATTTATAGTATAAATAATAAGTGTTATTTTATGCAAACTAATGATATATGCATGCATTTAACCATGGAAATAAGTTCCAAATGAAAGAATAAAGGTGATAATGGAGATTCATCGCATATCTAAAGGGATGGCTCCTCAAACCGTTGAGGAAAAGAAAGCCATAGTTGGATGCCCTTATGCACCGGCTGTAGAAAGCCTGATGTATGCCATGATGTGTACAAGACCATACATCTGCCATGTAGTGGGACTGGTACGCCATTACCAATCCTATTGCGAAGAGAAATTCTAGACCGCAATGAATAGTATCTTCAAGTTCCCAAGAAGAACTCAAGATGACTTAGTTTATGGATATAATGATCACCAAGCCTTGGGGTACATGGATTCAGACTTCCAATCATATGTGGATGATATGAAGTTAACTTTACGATTCTTATTTCTGTTGAACAATAGTGTTTTGAGACGAAGAAGCAATAAGCAGGACACCACAACTAACTCAACAACTGAAGCAGAATACGTAACTGCATCAAATGTTGCGAAAGAGGTTGTGTGGTTACGCAAGTTCATCCTAGAACTTAACATAGTTTCCTCATCAGGATCTCCCATTCCATTGCTCTGCGATAATGCGGGTTCCATAGAGCAAGCGAAGGAATCTCGGTGGTATTAAAGAAGCAAACACGTGGAAAGAAAATATCACATCATCTGGGAGATCAGAAGCATGGTGATATCATGATCAACAATGTTGCCTTTACCGACAACATTATTGATTTGCTAGCCAAGACATGGACTCAAAAGATCTTCGACCAGCATGTAATAAATATGGAGTTAAGAGTTGTACGTGAATGACTCTAAGGGCTAGTGGGAGACTGTTGGACTTGTAATGAATGCAACAAAATTTATTGTTTTAGCATGTTCATCTGAAATGAATGTTTATAAATGTACTTGATGTTAAGGTCCCTTTGTACAATTAGGGTTATGTACTGTGGCCAATTGAATACCATGAAATTAGAAGGAAACAACTGGATTTAACACATGATATTAAATAAAGATCTCTAGCTTGAGAAAGAGATGGCAATCTTTCTCTAAAGATTTATTTCCAGCTGACTTCTTGATGCAGGTTCGTTGCATAGGAATAATGATTTAGAGGTGTCGGAATAGTCAAGTCAAAAAGTTGACTTGATGATGTCAAAATAAACTAAGACATGAATCATAATTGTCACGATCAGGCACGCATCGTTTGACCGAAGACAAATATGCATCTATATGCATGAGTATGCACATTTGACAGAACAATAGGTTGGTGGCCAAACCAAGGTCCATATACTAGCAAGTTGGTATGTATATGAAGACATATGAGAAGTATGATCTCTCAAAGAAATTACAAGTTCATACTTGATGAACCGGGAGACAAAGCTCAGGGCTATAATGAATTCCATATATGGTCATTTCGCTTATGAAATAAAACACGAATTCGAGATATTAATATATGCCTTTAGAAAGTAAATGGTTGATATGTTCCAAAGAAGACAATCAAACTAGGGTTGAACTTCGGATATACAAAGTGTCCCGGTGATAAGGATGAATGAGTATTAGGAATACTCGGGGTTAAATCTATCTTAATAGATCATCTATCATGATACTTCCATTTTGAGGGAATGATGAATCTGGGCGAATTTTAGTGGCTCCACTTCTTAACTTAATGATTTGAGAGTTAATAGAATCAAGTATCATCTCATTTGAGTTCAATGTCCAGTTCCCACTCCAATTTCAATGTTTACATGTTGGAAAGAGAAACGATGATTGAAAAAGAAATAAATACAATCCCTGAGCTCGTTATTATACTCCAAATGGTTTGGAATGTGACTAGAAATGCTCAAGGAAGCTTGTTCAGCTCAATGACGCAGTCTCAAAATCATGGAGAGTGTGATGCATTTCATTGAGCTCACTTAGAGTGAATTATTTCATCTCGAGCTCAACATTCGTAAGTCATGCAAATTTTCTAAAAATGGTATAAATCATGGAATTGGATAATTATCCAATGTTCTAGTTTACTGTACGTGGATAGTACAATCTCCCCAACATTATTTCCAAGTACTTGCATTTGCATCTCACGAGTCCTAATTGGATTACTCGTACTATGGGATGTTAAAATTGGGACAATAATTATTATAATCATATTTAATTTTATATAAGGGTATTTTTGTGAGTATAATTCACAAATATATTTCATTAATTATTATGAATAACATTCATATTAATTACTATTTATATTAATATAAGTCATATAATTATTTCAAGGCACATATGTGAATATGAATCACATTGGAATTTAAATGTAATTTGGATTTACATTTTTGTTTGGATTTATAATATGATTCATGAGCTATGAGGGTTATCTCTTAAAATTACAAATTATTATAATTAGATTATCATGATAATAATCAAGCAACAAACTCCAACCAATTATGGCAACAAGGTGGATGTTCATGCTTGGAGAAGCATGGGACACCCACCATCAGAGTCCTAATTCGATTAGGCTCTCAATTTGTTGATTGATTTATGATTTATTTAATTGGAAATTAAAAGGAGGTAATTGTAGTCCTATCTATTGTTGAATAAGGATTAAGTCATAGCCCTTGATCCTCGATCTGATGGGCCATTTGGTTGACGTCTACTATGAGAAGAGGACTCCTCATAGACGTCCCCTATATCAATAAAAGATAGGGCTATGCCTCTCTTTCAAAGTATTATTGTTCCTCCTAATAATTCTCTTTCCTTCAGAATTGAAGACGAGAAGAGTCTTGAGAAATTAATCTCTTGGACGTCTATTCTTCAAGCCCCTACACGTCTACATTGTCAGTCCTCTTCTCTTCTCTCCATTGGCATGGCATTGTGGAGGAGAAGATCATCTTCTTATTCGTGCTCCTCATTTGTGATGAAGGATCAATTTCATATAATGAAATTAGAAGCTTTGATCATCCCTACATAGAAAAGTTCAAGAAGTCATCAAAGTTCGTGATAAGCGACACAAGTCATCATTGTACTCAAGAGAGAAACAAGTACATATCAGACTTCATTCGAGAAGTTTCTTGCATTAGAAACTCACGCTTAAATAGGTAACCCTGATCTCATCTCTATATTCATTAGAATATATGAAACCATTTAGGAATATTGTTTCCCTAAATTAATGGTTTCGCAAAGTACAAATTTGTTTTGTTGTAATTGCTTGTTCATACGATGAGCGATCAAAGTTTTTGCAAATTTTTTGCTATATTTTTCATGTTTCCATGATACGAAGTTCAAACTTCCTTCACTGATGGATGAGCTTTGTGTGTCTAGGGAAAGATACCCCTTTGAACAGTGGCTGCATGGGATGATTTTAATGTGACTCTATGCTTGGATATAGACCACGCATGCGGCGTGGGGCGGATAATGGTTCGGAGTCACTTGCATTATTCATCAATGATTCAAGTTGTTTATTCTGGATGTTGGGGCTTGTCGATTTATCTAAAGAAATGCTACATCGAAATCTCTTATTGATCAATGCTTGGTGTTTATGGAGTTGATGCATATCTTCCCATTGGCTTATGCTAAGGATCTTTCGCGAGCTCATTTAGATCACACTACAATTTTGTGATCCTCTGGCGAGGAGGTGAAACCAAGGTGCTTCTTCAGATTTGAATGTTCTTGGATCTTGGAGGATGGGTTCAGAAATATGATGTGCTTTTACTAGATGAGATTTCGATCTACATGATCTGGTGTGACTTGTCTGGCATCTCAGTTGTCAAGGTTGAAAAGACATCTGATCACATTTGGCAGAGATATTAAGGCCCAACGACGTGGTGGTAGAACTCAAAGCACATGAGGGTATAAAAGACTTGATGCACTTGACGATGAGAATGAGTAGACTATTAGAAAGATAGATGAGAGGTCCACCAACTTCTATGACATTATGGTGAAGACAAGAAGACTGAGTTAGAGTGAATACACATATTGAGACAACGATGGCTCGAGGAACAGGAAGCTTACACGTGTTTCTTTCATTCCATGAGTTGCAACGGAAGACGCATGAATTTCATCCACCACATCATGGTAGATGAGGTGCATGGTGATCGAGATGCAGGGAGGGCACTCCAGAATCACTTTCAATCATTTTGCTAGAAGATCTATGCATTTTGGTTAGGACAGGCGAGGGAAGGGTGTCAATTAAAGACCTAAAATATGTCAGCTCGGGAAAATCCAAAGGAAAAAATAAGAATAAGATCAAAATAAAATGAAATAAAACAAAACCCAAATCTAAAAGTCTTGTGCATGAATGTTGTATGTCTCAATAAGATCTATACATTTACGAAGAATTCAAAGTTAAAAGAAGTCATATATACAAATAAACATTTTTGAGTTATTTTATAATACCTGCTTTTCGATATTTTTGTATTTTTATCTTATTGACATACATAATATAATATTATAAAAATACTACTTATATTATTTAAAAGTTAGGCTTTTTATTTTTTTATTTTTTTAAATGAGAATAAAATAGAAAAGGATTTATATATAGGTTTATAGGTACTTATATAATATGTTTTCCTTTTTAAATGATTCTTAGAATTTTAGCCTTTTTGACTTTTTGTGGTTAGTTAAAAATAGTTTAAAAATTAAAATAAAAAAGTACAAATATGGAAATATGTACATGAAGTGATAGGTTGAATTTTGAATAATTGTACATTATACAATATGTTCCAAAACTCTAGTTTCACATATGAACTTCCATTCCTAACTGAATGCACATTATTTCAAAGGTGAATATAGTTTCAAAGGAGACTATATAAGATAGAAAATTACCTTTTATTTTCAATGTTCTCAAACCATGCTTTGGGCTAAATTGCAACATATAGATGTTAGCATTACTTTAGGTTTTTTTAGTTATGTTAATATTATGTACACAATGCAATTGGTTTCATGTCAATTGGATTTACACATGAATTTTAAAAGTTAAGGAAGATTATTCAATATACGTGATTATGCAAAGGTTTTGGGATTTTATTTGATTTTATTTCTGGGATTTATTTATAAATTAATAATATACAACTAGCCCATTTTTTCGACAATGTTTTTTGTTTTATCATTTTATGTGTTTCTATTATGGAATTAAGACAAACTTTTAGTATAATGTAGATGAATCACGGATTCATCATAACCAACAGACCGAATCTTGTCAAATCTCATGCCAAGTTATCATAAGTTTAAGGGACACACCATATATTTTACTTCGAATTCATTAATGTTCTTCAACTCAAACCTCTATAAAATTAGAGACTTGTTATATATTTAGTTCAAAATCATGACATGTCCTCAAGCTAATCTGCAATAAGTGAGGAACTTCCACATTTTAAGGTTATTTTTATGACTAGTTTATGGAGACATACTTTATTATTAGTTTGTTTTAATGGCAGGTCTGCAAAGACTTGCTATATTAATAGTTCATTTTGGTGACATGCCTTTGAGACCTGTTGTATCTTGATTCTATTTTAGTGGCAAGTCTTCGGCTAACATGCCACCACCACTACAACCTTTCCCTTCCTCTCTACATGCCAAAACCACCTTTTCTTTCCTCCCTCCCACCATCGGCATACCTTTGTATGCACACCATGCCGCCACCACCGTCATGCCACCACCATTGTACCGTTGTGTACAACAATCGCAAACCACTACAAACACTTCCATCATCGCTTGCTCCCGCCCACAGCCATTATCCGCCACCACTGCACACTATCGATTGCGTACACCGGTCACAACCATCGCGTCATCATTGCTTGCAACCACCGCATCGTTTCCCCTCCCTGAAACATTGCGAACTGGTGCTCTTTTCTCCTTGTAGTTTTTTCAATTTTTTAAATTTGATAAATGGGATTTATGAAAAAAAAGTATAACTATTGATTTTGTGTTGTACTTAGCATTTATCTAACAAATAATCAATTTTCCTTTTCATCGATGTGGTATTCCATGAGTATATAGGATATACGTCATCCCTTAACCGGGTAGCCGTTATATCCAGGACAGCTCCCATCCATTTCCATTTTTGTATATTAAGCATATGAGCTTGCCACCGACCCCCGTTAATTTTTGGCATCTACATTCCAATTTTCCTCTTGTAATTTTTGGATACCACATTCCAATTTTTCTCTTGTAATTTTTGGACACATGTTCCAATTCTGCCTTCCATGATTTTATCAATGGCTTTTAGGTCCAGACTCATCCAAACCCGGGTGGTGTTACCCCCAGCGCCTCCTCTGTTCCCGTCGTCTCACCAACTCCCCCTCCGTCCCCATTCAGACACAACCCATTGTCTCCCCTCCTGATGGGGGCTCCCTCATTGTTTCCTCGTGTTCTTTCGTTGTAGCCCTTGACTGCAATCTCGACTCCCTCTTCTTCCTCATAGGTCGACCGTAGATCCCTCTCCAAGAACACATCCTAGGTTACAAAGATGGTGAGGAGCAGATGAATTGCTGGCAACAAACAATAACTAAGAACGAATGAATGGAGAACTCCAATCGACTACGGAGCCAGAACTCGAGGTAGTGGATGGAGAGGTCACCATCTAAGTTTATGGCGGGTTAGTTGATCTTGGTGAGGTGGTAACTGATGAATCTTGTATTCATCATGCTAAAATTGGTCAATTAGGCTCTGTTTCCCAAAAATTCATTTGCATTTAATAATTAATATAGCGTCATTAGCATACATACATTTGTAAATAATATTTGCATTTCATCATGCATAATTGCATTAAAAAACCCAAGTGTAAATTAGACTAAAAAGCTGCTAACTTTCCATGTTATAAATGAAATAATCCTAACTCCAATTGACCCTAAACTACCTCCATTGTATAAATATTACTAACAAATTTCACATCTGACAGACTGAAATGCACATATCTTCCTCATACAGTATCCAATTTTGGTTTACTTACTTTTAAAATACTCCATTTCAAATGCAGTCAAACCAAGACCAATTTCGTAAATTTCAGAGCTCATATGTGAAAGTTGGGTTTTGGGCCTTTTTTGCGTACTTTAACTTTTTGCTATTTTGACTTGAGTTTTTATGTACATAATTAACCCTTTTAATTTTATTTCTCTTTCATTTGTGTTCTTTGATGTAATTTTTATTAAACGACATAAATCCAAATTTAAATCAAGATTGAAATCAAATAAACTGACTTTGTCTGAGTGCCCACTGTGAGTCGGTACAAAAGTCTCGTGTTTCGTACCTCTATTTTATTTTCCTATTTTCTTATTTATTAAAAATCCAAAAAAATAGATTAGTGTATAATTAATTTTTTTGTATTTTATTGTATTTTTCTAGATTTTTATCCTCTTTTAAAACCACCAAAAAAATTACAAAACCCTAAAAAACTGGTTTTCTATACAAATGGAGACCACCAAAATACCACTTCGAAGAGATGACTTCTTTTGCTCCTGGTGTGTTCGTGAAAGTCGTAGATCTCGTCGAGATGAAAAACCGTCGTGAAGGAAGTTTTTTTATTCAAGGTCTCCTCCTATTTCTTTTTTATTTTTATTCTTCTTTTAATTTTGAAATCTTTTTAGGGGTGGCACATGGCAACCCCTGGGCATGCCACGTGGCACCTCCCGTTTAATAAAGAGGATTTTCCAAGGTATTGCTAATCAAACTCAATTAGCATCGCTGAGGTGACCGCTCAAGAAAACCCAACTTTAATCAATAATTAACCCACAACAAGAATAAATTAATTAAAATAAAAAATGTGGAGTTAAAATTCATTATAACTCTACAACAATGTGTATAGCATGTAAGTATGTGTAGAGGTCGAAGACCAGGAGCAAACGGGAGGAGGAGGCAAAAATACAATGCTCAAAAATTCTGTCTTTTATCTATTATCCATGTTATTGTTTTTGTGGGTTTTCACTTTTATATTTTTTATTTTTGGTTTTATATTTTTATATTTTCCCATTTTTATATTTTCTTTCTATATTTTTTTCAATTTTCCTTTTATATAAGCCATATAGCATATATAAGGCTTAATTTATACAATATATAATAGTATATTTATAAATATTAATAAATATAAATAAAATAAAAATAATAAATTGTTTTTGGGTTTTCAATATTTTTATAATGTTTTTGTAATTTTCTAGGAATTTTTGCTTTTTATTATCTATTTTTAAAGTAAAAAATATCCCAAATAAAGGATTAATTAAATACTCAATGTTGATTTGGATTTTAAAAATAGTAAATAAACTCCAAATTTATCCAAACCTATTTTAATATATATTTATTTATATAAAAATAATTATAAAATAGAAAAAGATATTTTTGGATTTTTAAAGGATTTTTTAGATTTTTATGAAGGATTTTAGGTTTTTTTTATTTTTAAGCCATTTGCTTTTCAATTTTTTGTGATTTTTGGTCGTAATTAAAATAGGATAAAATATACTATATATATTTTTTGGGGATTTTTAAGGATGTTTTGAGACTTTTTGGTATTTTATAAATTAAATAGGGAATAAATAGGCTCTGTTATATTTTTAATAAATATATAAAATACCCAAAAATGCCAAGTAGAATGTAGCATGAAAGTATAAGACAGGAGGTATTTTCCACTATTTTGTGTATTTTTAGGAGCTCAATAGATATTTTTAATAAATAGATAAAACATATAAAAATCAAAGTCCTAGTAAGGGCATAAATGCAAATAAAATAAAGTATAGGGGCCCAGATGCAATTATGCCAACGTAATAAAACACTTATTTAATTTTTAAAGACTAACTACAATATACAAAAATACCAGGACTTGCATGCAAAATTTCCCCAGTCATGTGGGGACTACATGTGACTCTGGGAGGACCAAAGTGTAATTTGCAAAGCTTACAAGGGTCTCACTACAAAAATCTCAATTTATTTACACGTTATATTTTATTTACAATACTAATTAATAAATGCAAAAAGGTTAGGGGATGGATATGCAATTTACCCTTTATTACACGCCATCAGACGATTCTGGTGCCTTCACTTGATACGTGGTGCCCTCGCGGCGTACGATTACAATTCGTCTCTATACTCTCTAGATTAGATCGCTCGATGCAATCTGACGATCGTGATGTGCTTCATCATACGGCGTCTGCTGCACTTGGCACGGCGAGAAGATCCAACGACGTAGAGAGGACTTGGAAGAACAGGTCAAGAACTCGTCGTTGGAGAGTTTTGATCCGACTTCCTTGGCTGCTCCGACCGGCTAGGAAGCTCTAAGGTGGTGCAGAATGGAGCCGGGGATCCTCCGTGGCAAGTGGATCCTTCAGGAGGCACGGTGGAGCCCAAATGAAGGCTGGCAAGCTTGAGGAAGAACACGAGCTCCAGGTGCCTCTTCTTTCTTCAAAAATCGACCAAACGTGGGTCCTTTGGCCCTCCAGACCTCCAAAGACGTTACACGCAAGAGAAGGAAGGGTCTAGGGGTCTTATTGGCGAGGGGAAATGGCTGGCGGCACTGGCGGAGATCTCCGGCAAAGGTGGCGAGGTGGAGATCTGATTTCCAGATCATGTCTCGATCTGGGTGAGCGAAGGCATGCAGGGCGTAGGGAAGCGAGAGGAGAAGAAGTGGGGGTGGTTTGGTGAGGAAAGAATGGTCGGACATAGGTGGAATCGTTCGCCGGAGCAGAGCTCCGGCGAACTCTGAATCCGTCTAAATACACTAAACCTACTGGCTACCCACTAAAATAATTGCATAATCGAAAATCACGAATCAAAATCTAACTAAAATAACAAAAATGCACGGCTCTTACCTGCTGGTGAAGGCATGGATCATAGTCGCCGGACTTGGCGGTCGTGGGTGCACCCCGTGCTCCTGGAGCTTGGCCCGCCGTCGAAGAAGCTCCTCCTGTAACATGGAACTCAGCATGAAACCAAGGGCTCAGATGCTTAATGGTGACCAAGGTAGAGATTTGAAGATGCTTAATGGTGACCAAAGAATGTGTGGAAGTCAGAGGTGATTATTTATAGAAAAATTTGATTACCCATATTGACAGACCGAGAGCAGGAATTCAAGCGTATATACAGGAGTATAATTTGTAAAACAATGACATCTTGTTAGATTAGGGTATTAGATTCGATTGTATGTACAATGATCAATGATCATCTTTGTTGAAGGAATTGACCGTGATGGATGTATGGGGCGGCAGGGAAAAAGGGCGAAAACTCAGGGATTGGACAGGTCACATCTATTCTGGAGCTGGTGGGAGGAGTTGATCGGTCTTGACCACTCTTTGGGCCACGATCAGGGCCCGTCGCCGCTACGCGACAAAATAGCAATTTTATTAAAGAATAAATAATTTAAAATAGTAAAGATATTTATTATTTCAAATATATAATAAAAAAATTGTTTATTATATTATTTAGTATTTTATAAGGATTTTTAATTATTTATTTGACCTTATTTATTAGTAGCTAATTGTTAGAGGTATAATTATAGTATATACATCTATGTTTTGTACAATTTTATTTTTATTTTGTGTATTTTATTTTATGATTTTGTTTTATTATTTTATCTATTTTCATCTTATTTTTAGATTCATAAATATATTTTTATTTTAATTTTTTGATGTATTTTGTATAAATAGATAGATATATATAATATGTAGGTATACTTATAGGTATTTTATTTGTGTTTTCTATACATTATTTTATTTTAAAGCATTTTCTTTTGTTTTATTTTAGTTTGGTATTTTTAATGTAATATACATAATATTTATAATGTTAGGAAAAATGCAAAAGAATAGAAAAGAATAAAGAATAAATTTCCTTTTACAAGTAAGCTTCTAGGTATTTGTCTATATTTTTACAGACTTATTTTATTTTATTCTTCTTTTTTGTTTTATTTTAATTCCAATATGCACATATGTTATAGATGACATTTACAAAATTACAAAAATATAAATTTGTGAAAACAATGAGAAATGAATAAATTGAGTATTTTAATCAGGTCTATTATACAATATGGGTCAAAAACCTAACTTTCACACAGTTTCTCCAAAAAATACCACCACCATTGAATAGCTTGTGAAATGTTATATACAATTGGAGGTGATTTTGATATGTTTTGAGTTTCTATTAGAAGGATATGGGTCTGGGAAGTTGGGTTTTTGGCTTTTTATTTTGTGTATAAATGAACATTGTGTATTATTTTTGACAAACTCAATTTTGTATTTTTATTTACATTATTGTCTACAACTTTTATGTATAGAGTTTCTTAATTTGATGAATAAATAATGAATAATAAAATAAGAGTCAAAATGCATAAATAGTGAATAAAAGAATTGGGTTTTTATTCCATTTCTGGCCCTTGACTACCCCTACTTTATTCCTTATCAACCAACTCAATTCTTGACTTGATCTCGTGGTTCAGGGTCATAAAATATGTTCGATATTTTATTCCTTTTTTCTTTTCTTCTCTTTATTCTATAATTTCGGCATTAAAAACCTTATTTTATATACAAATAATGCAATAAATAATGAATGTTATTATGCACAAATTAATGTTATTTACATGCATTAGCTAGGGTTTTTAAGGCCAAAATGATAGAATAAAGGTGATGAAATGGATATTCATCAAACATGTGGCAGGCCTTGGGCGTGCCACGTGGCACCCCCATTTCATTGTGTTCTCTCTCCTCCCTCGGGTCACCATTCACCTCCGCCGCACGTGCCGCGCACGTGCCTTCTTCTACACCGCACGCACGTGCGCGGTTCATGATCTCGCTCTACTCTCGCAAAAGGTCATCGCCAACCGCTCTTCTACGTAACGCTGCCATCATTCCTCCTTCCGATCCTCCTTGTAACGACCGCGAGTATGGAGCCTCTCCTTTAAAGCCTCTCCTCCGTAATCCTACCACCCCATCAGCCTTCAACGAAAGAAGCCCAAAGACCATCGCTACCAGAGACAGTAGTATCCCCTTCGAGAGATGACATCTTGGCGTGATCTGGTGGGGATTCTCCCACCATGCAGCTCCTCCATCGAGATTATGCCCCTGACTCCGGTCTAACACGCGTCGAGCCCCATCCCAGGTCCTCCTAAGAAACACAGACCTCTACGTATAGGCTCGGCAACCCGAGCCTTGACTTGGTTCGCGCCTTCGCCTCGGAGTTCCGAGCCTATGACTTGGACACCACGAGCCTCACCGAGCCTGAATTAAAATCCGAACATGAGC
Organism: Ottelia alismoides; assembly: GCA_037367405.1. Taxonomy (NCBI): domain Eukaryota; kingdom Viridiplantae; phylum Streptophyta; class Magnoliopsida; order Alismatales; family Hydrocharitaceae; genus Ottelia; species Ottelia alismoides. Next base: position 916,218 of record JAZKJV010005973.1, read on the forward strand.
CAAGCGCCCGAGCCTCAATCTGAGCAGCAGTGCTCACGTGCAGCACATGTGCGGTAGTAGGCAAATTGCATCTGTACCCCCACGAGTTCCAGAATTTGCAAAAAGATCCCCGCCAGCCCAGGTCATGTGCTCCGCACGTGGTACCTTGGGAAAATTACAGTGAGGCAACTCCAGATTTCGTGAATTATAGATAAGCCCCCAAGGACTCGTTTGAAGGAAAATTAATTATTTTTTTATTACATTTTAGTCCCTAACATTTCAATTTAGCATAACTTGCTCATTTGAACTCCGATTTTTGCGTATAATATGTCGTTTTGAAGTTATTTTCATGCTATATCATTTGGCATAGTTTGCAAACAGATCTGAGGCTACTTATTGAGACTTATTACTTGAGGATCTATTCTAATCTTGCAGACCGAGTTTTGACATATTGGTGCTACATTTTCATTGAGAAATTAACGATATCTTTTACAGGAGTTCGGTTGAGTATTTTAATTTGATTAACCCCTTGTGATCGTTGTTTATTATTCCCAATAATTTAATCTTTGCAGTGGTTAAATCAGGGATCCATTTATTTAACTCCGTATTTGTCTGATCCACGATTAATTTTGAGGAGCAATTTACATGGAATTTTTGACAGGATTATTCATTGATTAATCTCTTGGCCTGCAACTGAAAATTGATTAAAAACTCATTTCCTGAATATCCTTTGACCTGTGATCAAATTCGAGGATATTGATTAACATTATTTGGATTAAAAATCTTAATCACAGATCTTATGTTGAACTCATTCGCTCTGTTTAAAATTTCTTAGCATTGCATCTCATTTGCATCAACATATTTTCTCTTTATTTTTCGACACAGAAATTAACTTAGCAATTATTTAATTATTTAATTTAATTTAAAACCATGCAACTAAAAATCATCGTTCTCTATGTTCGGCCTTGGTACATGCCAAGTAAAAATACTCCACAGCATTCGAAGATTGCAGTTTTTTTTGACCGAAATTCGTCTCCTATACTACTACAATTTACGACTATTAAAGAGGCGATTTTCGACCTCATCAAATGGCATCGTTGCTGGGGAACGGCATATTTTTAGGGTTTTAGATTATTTTTTGTAATTAATTTTTGTGAAATTAATTTTTGTGAAATTTTTTCCTTTTCTGCATTTCTCTCTCACTTCTGATACTAACCGTAATTTCTCACTTCGCAGACTATTCGGAGCAAAAAAAATTTGGGATATAAATCAAGGATCTGGGAAGAAGACTACATTTTATTTTTGTGAGAGTGAGTTAGTCTAGAATTAATTTCTTACATTATTCTCAGGGTCCCTCTCTTTGATCCCTTGTAATAATTCAGATTGAACTTCCTTGTGGTGTGTCGGGTCTATTTCAACTCTTTATGTGTGGTTGAGACCCGACTTGAGTGGTGTAGGAATTAAGCACATATACGCTTATTTATTTATTCTTGATTATGCTCGTAATTTTTAGGTCACACTTCTTCACTAACTATACGCACTAGTAGATCGTTCAATTTAGCCAAATTTTTAAATCAATTCTTTCCGCTAATAGAACTATCTGCTTAGGACGATTTCATCTGTGCATATCATTTAGTATAAATTTAAATTCCTTGTATTACATCCCACATGAAGAATGCGAGGAATCACTATAAGTATTCTTCTTAAGCATGCATCATTGATTCACGCTTGCATTGGCTTTTTCGATTCTCCCTCCTCAGTTTTACAACTTAGGAATTAAAGAAATTGGCACTGCTCGTTAGGCATATATTTTTGTGCTCGGATAAAACTTCAGTGATAACCCTAATCTAAAATTGGGGCTGCTAATCAAGGCGACTGTAAATAATTTGACATAAAATTAACCCTTGTATCTGGTGGAGAATAACCCACTCATTGTTTGTAAGGACTAGATCGCACAGTTAGGACAGAGCCAAAAACCGAAGATTTTCACTCAGACTACTGTTTTTAAAAACAATTAGCTACTTCTCAGTGAGGGTTTCGGGTAGCCATTTTACAGACCGATTTCCCTTAGCAGAGTGGGTGGTTTAGAGGACCTTGCGTAAGACTCCGTCCTCAAGTAACACGGGTAGCCATTTAAATGGTCCGTACTTACACCTATACTGGCTGAAAGTAGGTGCAACGGGTTCTATGAACTCGAGACAGTCTTTGTGAAATATTTTGGTACCTAACAGCTCCGCTTAATTTTCAAATATTATTTGACCACTTAAAATTAAAATTGAAAAGGTAAGTGGTCGATCCCTAACGTGCCTTCACCAGTGTTGAGTGGGTAAATTGACAAGTTTTGAATTGTGTTTTCTTTGTGTGAGTCTTCTGTACATTTGTACGCTTCATGGAAATTCCTTTGTACTCCAAACTGCTCCTTTCATCCGCGATGGATTCTTTTGAAATTCTTCGTTCGGACTTTGTGAACAAATCCCTGAGCTCCTCAAGTAACTCATCTCCTCGATTTCGAGATGACTTTCTTCTCGAAACCCCATGATATGGAGACAAACCTTTTCTCCAAACCATGATTCCCTCCACACCTATAGGGATTAGTCAACCCCAGGAAAACCCTCTCTCATACTCCCTTCTTGCTAAAGAAACTTTCATCTTTGGCAGAAACTCCTAAACCTTCCAAGCACGAGCCTAACTCAGATTTATTTGCATCTGAAGGTGAAGAAGAAGACAAGATGCCTCCAAAAAGGACGAGAACGATAATGACCCTATCTGTGCTCTTCTGGATAGGGTAATTACCGCTGAACAACACAATGAATTCCTTAGAGCACAAATGGAGATACTGCAATGTGGTAAGGCTGCTATGGAAGATACGTACCTCCTTGAATTAGATGAAGACTATAATTGGTAGAGGAATGTACTCCTCGAAGACGCGTTCGAACACAAACCGCATTTCCTCGCATTATTGCCTAAGCTCGGAGGGAATAATCATGAAGAATCACACATCTTCATCCGTGACTTTGGGCTAGTCTACGCTAACCTATGTCACCCTAGGGTTAGCCAGGACTACATAAGGTTGAGAGATGTCCTCTTCTCCTTGACTGATAAGGCAGCTTACTGGTTGAAGAACTTAGGGGAAGTAGTCACGACATGGGCCACCTTCAAGACTTTATTCTTAAAGAAATTCTACCTTGTAAGTAGAATTAATCAGATGAGGATCAAGCTCACAAGCTTCACCTAACACCCGAGTGAGCCATTCCAGGAAACCTGGGAAAGGTTCACAAACCTAATCCAGAAATACTTAGGACACGGGATAAGCAAAATGATGATGGTCCAAAGTCTTGTTAGTGGACTAAACCCTGAGACCCAAGGATTAGTGAGTGCATCCTGCGGAGGAAGTTACATGGGACGCCACGAGGACACCGTCTACAAGGTGTTCGAGAGACTTGCTGAATCTAGCCGTGCACAGACCACCAGCCGGGCTTACATAGACGGCTCTAAAAAGATGGTGAATAATCTGATGACCGATCAGAGTGCTGATATGGGGATAATAGCTGATAAACTGACTATGGTCGATCATATTTATAAGAAGGTGGATGAACTCCATAAATCATCTGATATGGAGAAATTGGATAAATTACCTAAGCAAATGGAGGAACTGGCAAACAAGAAATCTAAGATGCAGATACCAGCTCTAACTTCATCCCCTGTCCCCATACACCAAATTCATTATATTCAAGGGCAAGGGGTAGGGCAGTAGAGACATTGGGAGGGAGATCAGGTCTTTTCCCATCAAACTGAAGAAACCTCCATTCAAACTAGTTACGAGGAACCTCCGCAAGTTATGGAGATAAACGGAGTTTGGTATAACCTGGAACCTGTCAACTGTTCAGATCAAAACTCTACTCCGAACCCTTATCCACCACAAGCCCGACCTACCTACCAGCCTCAGCAGCAGCAGCGTTAGCAGTACCGTACGGGTTATTAGAACCCGCAACCGCAGCAGCAGCAGTATCAACGTCAAGGCCAGCAAGGCCAATTCAGACAATATCAGCAGCCTCAGGCCAAGCAAGGCCAGGGGTCCTCCTCTTCTTCTATCTCTCTGAAACTCCACCGAGTGCTGGACGAACTTCATGATATGAGAGTCGACATAAATCGACTCTCTCGATGGAGAAAAACTGCCTGGAAGTCCGAGGACCCTTAGCACCATACCCTAGCCCCTTTCCAGCAGCCTTCGCACCAAGCGACGACTGCCCTTGTCAATTTCCTTTTTCCTGCAACTAGATTCTCACTTCGTCTGCTTTGTTCCAAAAGAGTTGGATGCATAAGTGCTTCGTATGATTCCTCCCCCTTTTCCACCCCCTCCTCGAAAGGGAACGCACTGAGTTTTCAAGTTGACCCCCTCCCCCCGACACCTTCCTATGGTTTCCCTATTATATTTTTGAGCAAGCTTTCGTCTCCTCCCTCTGCCTTTAGTCCTGAACGCAGGCCGGGCTTAGGCGGGCGCGGGAGGTTATTCAGTAGCAATTGTAGGAAACCTCTTTTTGTCTGATATAATAAGAGGTTGCTTCCTGGCGCCCTTTCCATCATGTTTTCCCCTACTTCAAACCCCGCTTCGGGGAATTCTTCCCGACGGAAAGACGAAGGGAGAGCCAAGTCCACCAGTTCATGCAATTCCGAAGAAGGCCCGAGGATGGCCTATTGTGAAGCCTATTCTTTCTAAGGCATGGACTTTGCTTTCCCTTTTCTTTCTTTTCTATTTCTTCAAATGCTAGATCGGCCCGGGAAAGCGCTGGCAACAATAGAAAGGAAGGGGTCCATGTAGTTGTTGCGCCCACCCACTGAGCAGCAGGTTCGGCATCTACTACTGGAGAGTCGAGGTAACTGCACCCCAAACCGTAATTCCAGCTCAAGTTCAGGCTAATCCAAATAGCCTCGGACAGACTCAGGTATTAATCTCTGAATATTCCTTACCTGAATATGAGATCTTCTCGCATGATGACACTTATCATATTTCTCTTAGGAGTGGAAGGATCGTAACCATGCCTGATCGAGCGAAAAACACGGTGACATAGCACACAATCCTGGGGGATTGAGGAGGAAAGGCACGAGGAGGAGGAAGAAGAAGACCCACCCACACCACCCATCGTACACTACACCTCTGAAGGCCTTGGAGAGTTAGAATTTGAGTCTGACAAAGAAGCACCACCAAGACATCTGCAACAATTGTCTGCCAATTTTCCTGCTTTTAGATCAGTCAGTCCAAGTCCTGTAGATATGTTTCATTCCTCATTCAATAAAAGTGATGCTTTTTATCACAATGAGTTCATTCCTTTCCCTCGTGCTCTTACGTAGGAAAGAAGAAAAACATTAAAAAAACCAAAAAAATGATGACGAGATGGCCTGCATCTGTAGAGAAAATATTAAGATCACTACGTCCCTAGACGAGATGATAGAAAGAGACCCAGCTTTTCGAAAATATCTTAAGGTGAAATGCACACCGACAAGGGCCAGCAAAAAGAATCCTAGCCGAACAAAGAAGCACATACTCTCTATTGCTACATCTTGCCTGATAAAAATGAGCTACCAAGGAAGAAAAGAGACATGGGTGCTCACTTTGTCACTAGCCAGATCAATGAAATCAAGTTTGCCCGAACATTGTTAGACAATGGCTCCTCCATCAATCTCATGCCCACAACTCTATTTGAGCATCTAAATCTAGGCCCTCTTAAGAAGTCTACAGTTGTACTTCAATTCACAGATACATCAACTAAGAGACCTAAAGGGGAGATTCGAAATGTTGTCATCAACATAGAGGGACAAAATTACCCAGTCGACTTCACAATACTTGACATGGATGTCCCTAGAAATTGGAAAGACTCCCAAATGATATTAAGGCGGCCCTTCCTTAGGACCGTAGGAGCTATATTCGATCACACATCCGGGAGAATCCAATTTGGAAAAAGAGAACTTAAAATGAAGGAAACTAGGTTTCAAAGACTTGACACTGAGTCAAGCATCGAGTCTGAAAAATCAGAACCTGAGGTAGAAAATACGGAAGCAGTTGTTGGGCCTTGGAGACAAAACCAAACTGTAATGATAGAATCACTCTCATCTGGAGAGGACATTGTTGATGGCTTAGTCTGCCAGCTCATCCATGCATCTACCTATACTCCCGGAGACTCAAAGGTCCCGCTTGAACTGTCAGTCCATTCTCCTTGTGGACAATCCCAGAGTAAGATACACAGATCGGATGCAGCGCTAGCCACATCTAATTCCATCTTTAGCGATCCGATCCCCAAAATAATTAAGATGGTGGCCGATATTGATACACAACAAACATTCACATCACAACCAGTATCAACAATGAGAGAGACACATCTGTAAACGATACAGACTTACCCGAGCTCAAACCATTGCTCCCTATTCTTAAGTATGCCTTCTCACAAGAAATAAGGGATAGTTTCCTGTCATCATCAGTTCACATCTGACCGAAGAATAGGAGATCCGCCTGCCTAAAGTTTTACAGAAAAAATGCAAGGCAATATGCTGCATATCGTCTGATCTTCCAGGGATTAACCACATCCTCTGTTCACACAATATTTACCTTGAGGATAATGCTAAACCCTCCTGTGAATGTCAATGTAGGTTGAATCCAAACTTATGGGAAGTGGTTAAGACTGAGATCGAAAAATGGTGTAAGGTCGGTTTCATATATCCCATCTCTGACTCCAAGAGGGTGTCGCCATTGCATGTCGTCCCAAAAAAAGTCGGGACTTCATATTATCACCAACGAGGAGGAGAGGAGATCATGACACGGGTACCCACTTCGTGGTGTGTCTATGAGTATATAGGCACTTGGATGCCGCAACGAAGAAGAATCACTTTCCACTGCCTTTTGTTGATCAAATCTTGAAGAGATTGGCAGGAAGAGAATACTTATGTTTCTTGAACGGGTACCCAGGCTACAATCATGTGGCCATCGCACCTGAGGACCAAGAAAAGACTACTTTTACATGTCCTTTTGCTACTTACGCATTCAAGCGCATGCCTTTTGAGTTTTGCAATGCCCCGGCACTTTTCAACGGTGCATGATTGCAGTTTTTGCCGAAATGGTAGGAGATTTCCTGGAAGTCTTCATGGATGACTTCTCGGTTAATGGTGATTCATTCGATGATTGCCTAGCGCACCTGGATCGAGTCCTCCAAAAGTGTAGGGAAGTAAATTTGGTGCTCTCTTGAGAGAAAAGCCATTTCATGGTAAAAGAGGGCATTATATTGGGGCATGTCATCTCCAAGAAGGGAATGGAGGTTGACCCTGCCAAGGTGGATGTGATCAAGAAACTCAAGCCACCTACCAATGTGAAACAAGTGCCGTCTTTTCTGGGACATGTGGGAATTTATAGGAGATTTATTAAGGATTTTTCAAAAATTGCCCGATCGTTGACTGACCTCTTAGGGAAAGACACCGAGTTCATTGTAGATCATAAGTGTCTTGAAGCCTTCGAGCTTCTCAAAAAGAGGATCATTGAGACTCCCGTCCTACAAGCCCCCGATTGGTCTCTTCCCTTCGAGATCATGACAGACGCTTCAGACTTTGTAGTAGGGGCGGTGTTAGAACAAAGAAAAAATGGAATCTCATAAGATATTCAATACACAAGCAAAGTTTTAGATCCAGCTCAGAAAAATTACACCGTGACCGAAAAGGAAATGCTTGCAGTAGTCTTTGCCTTGGAAAAATTCCGATCTGTACTTCTAGGATCTAAGGTGAAAGTTTATACAGATCAATCTGCCATTCAATACTTAATGGCAAAAAATGATGCAAAAGTGTGACTCCTCAGATGGATACTAATGAATCTGCATTTCATCATCTCTATTCATTTATTTTAGCTTGAAATCCCTTATAAAACACATGTATATAACACTAACTCCATATTCTTACTAACTTGCATTTGTGTGTAAAAATTGTACACTTCTTACCATTTTAACCTAAAATAAATAAATAAAGGAAAATAAAGAAAATAAAATAAAAAGGAATATTTTATATATGTAATAGATACAGGTGGACCCGAACCCCGAGAGAAGGTAAAAACTTGACCTGATCGACTAGGAATAAAGTAGGGGGAGATAGGGTCTTAATTCAGAAAATCCAAAAAAATCATGTTGTGTATATTTGTACACTTCACTATTTTATTTATACATAAATTGACCTCAAACAAAATAATTTTCAAAATAAAGTTGTAAATAAAAATATGTCCTAAATAATAAAAATAATTGCACAACCAAATCATGTACAGAATAAAAGCAACCACACTTGGAAAAAGCCACTAAGCGATAATTGAAATACCAATTCCGGATCCATATGGACTCAAATTGAACCAAACTCACTTTCATTGTATTCTAAATTAAATTATATTTAAAATGGTTGTGATTTCATAATTTTTGGAGTTACAGGTGAAAAGTCGGTTTTCTGGGGTGGTTTGTGCAATTTTCCCATGTACGGTACATATTGTATTTGTAGATATTTGTAAATATTTTTTACTAATTATTTAAATAAAAATAAAAAATAAAAAATTTTATAAAAACTAATTTGAATGTTTACCCATGTATATAATGTCATATATGTATATAACATATGTATGTTAATTTTCTTAACTAACTACCACAAAAAATAAAAAAAAATAACATTTACTTTTCAAATAAATAAAGTGATGAAAATACAAAAAAATTAGTTAATTTTTGTAAATATTTTTTTAACAATAATATCACTCTTTGTCTTTATCTCATTTATTTTTCTCTCTTATCTCTTATCTTCATTCAAAATTTCAAAAAACAAACAAACTCCATTATCTTTTTTATTTATATGGCTCCTTCTCCCTCATTCCAACTTGATCAATCTTTGGTGAGAGGAGTCCGATCTCCGAGAGTTTTCGTGTCACAGAAGGGTGCCTAGCCTCTGAGCCATTAGGTGACAGTGAGTCTGCCTTCGTCGAGATGAGCAAGGTCTTTTCCGTTCCTAAGGTGAGATCCACACTTTTCTCCTCTTATTTTTTTCCTAGATTAATCGTAGTTTTATTTTCTTGTATTTGTTCTTCGTTGTCATTTTTTATTTAGATCTTAAAATCCATCACGATTTAATCCGCTACCAACTCGATTTTTCATCCCACTTTCTCGATCTCTACGCATTCTTTTCTACCTCGCACGATCTCCCACCGCCAACCATGTACGGTGGTCGGAGATCCGGTTCCATCCGCCATTTTCCTCGGAACCGCGCTCATCCACATCTTCCATTTTGATTTTTGGGATCGAGTCATCATGCTTGTATCCTAATTATTTATAAATAAAAGAATTAAAAAAATCTTCTTTCTAACAATTTTTTTCAAGACAAAAAAACAAAAAAATATAGTTAAATAAAATTACAAAAAAATCTTCTTGCAGCTTCCTGATTTTTTAATATATATATATATATATATATTCTTTTCATTATGTATTTACATTTGATAAAAAAATTAAAAAAAAAACGTCGCACGCCTGACGCAGGCGGCGGAGCCATACTCCAGCGCCTCCAACGCGCCACCGCCCTACCGTCACATCTCCAGTCGTACTCTAGCGCCAAGGCAGTGGCGCCGCTCGTCAACGCCACTGCGCATTTACCTCTCTGCTTGGAGCGACGTCCTCCGTGAGGGCCAAGTCACGCCCTTCGCCACCTCATCAGCCGCCGAGCATCTCCTCCTTAAGTGGAGAACTGCCGACCGTCATCTGCTACTCGCCGACATCCGCGCGAGCGGTACGCGCCATCGCCCCGTCGTCAAGCCGCGCTCCAGTTCCATCCACCACCGCGAGGACCCTCCGACTGATCTGACTCCACGATCGCGTGCAGCCCTCGGCCAACTGACTGTCGCCCTCAGCACGACGTCACTGTCAGACACGTCGACGCGCGCTGCTCGTCGCCATCTCGTTGCGTGTCCACCCGCCGACGTTCCCCAGTCCACCTTCAGAAGCCGGGCTCCATAAAGGGGATGAACTCCCATCTGTGAACAACGAAGGGGCAGCCACCAATGGCCCTTGATGCATGCACCCTCCTCCTACTCAAGGAGAAAGAAAAGAGAACCTTGGGCAATAAAATATTGGAGAAATTACAATTCTACCCTGTAGGTTTCTGAAATTTCAAAAAGGCCATCAGAGACGCAAGTATCTTGCAGAGCACATTTTAACTGGGTAAATTGCAACAGTCCATTTGCATTTTATTCCTGTTATTTCTTTTGCGAAAATAATACCCTATTTGCAAACTAGTCCCTGAATTCTAGAACACGACCTTGCTTGCTTTTCATATTGAAATAAATGTTTTCTTTAGTCAATAAATCTCCCAAAAATCATGTTATGCTTATGATGTGCTTATCTTTTTAGCATAAAATTTTCATTGTATTTTAAATTCATTTATTATTATTAAAAAATCAAAAACAGTATCTTTTCTCTTTCTAAAATTCAAATATTCATAAAAATTTGAATATTGCTCTAAAAATTCCAAAAAAATAGAGTAGTTTTATTTTATTATCTTTTAATTTCTATCCAAATTTCACGGATCAATTCTTTATAAAACCCAAAAAATGAAAAATACTAAAAGTTTATAAAAATCATAAAAAATTCTACAAAAATCCAAAAATCGTGATTTCAATGCCTATTTGTAGATATTTGTCTCTAGTTTATCACAAAAGTAATTTCTAGAAATTTTGGGCACTAAAATATTTTTAAGTTACAAATTACTTCAGGTTGTGCACTGTTTATCTTTTTTTGCAACTGTTGATTTTTAGAAAAATACAAAAAATCTGAAAATTCTACAAAAATTCCCAAAAAAACATTTCAAAGTATTTAAAACCCAAAAATATTTTCTCAGGATTTTTCTAATTATTTTTGTTATAATTGAAAAATACAAAAAGAGTTGGTGTGCGTATTTCTTATCTTGTGCATATCGTTCATTATTTGAAAATTAAAAAATTGAAAAATTAAAATAACTAAAAAGTTAATAAAAAATAAAAAAATAGAAATAAAAAAAATGAGAAAAATAAAATGAGAAAAAATCCACAAAAACCAAGGATAGTTTGCCTCTGAGTTCCTGCTTTTTCTTTTAATTGATTTTTGATTAACTGAATAACCCTCAGGGATTGTAGCCTCCCAAAGTTCGATCTTGTCCGCTATACAGGTAAATAAGTAGTAAAAACACTTCTCTTGCTCGCATTATTTATTTTCTATAATTATTTTGTAGTGAGAGAAGAAAGAAAAAATTTGTCTGTTTGCTCCAGGATTTTTGGGGATAACAACAACTTCATATCCATTAATAATTATCAATCCTTGAGAATTCTGTGTCAACAAAATGACACCGTTACTGGGAAGGCACGGCGAGGGTAGTTAGGTTTCTCTTTTGACCTGCTATTCTTGGTTGTATATATTTGTGTATATTTTTTCACATTTACTCCATTGTTCATATTCACTATTTCATTTCATTTTTTCTGCTTATATTTGATAATTGTGTTTCTTACACATTCTCTCTTATCTTTTTCTTGTGAGGGCCCGCGAAGCAAAGGAGGCGATCCTAGGAGAGCCGAAGCACCTAAGCGAAGCGGAGGCGGCCTGATTCTTCACTGAGTCGTAGGATAGCGTGAGAAGAGGAGAAGAAGAATTAAAGGAGACCCAAAAAAACAGATAGAGAGAGAGAGATTTTCTTTTCGAGCATTTGAACCCTTGTAAACAGACATTCATTTGTTGTGAGGTCTATTTCGCCAAGTGTTGATGTACTTGGGGATCCTCACCAGTTTTGTTTTCATCGCCTTTTTTCTTTGCTTCACGCAGATTTCGTGAGCTTCCTATTGATTGCTTTAATTAATTTACTTGAGCCGGATAATTAATTAGGTCCAAACACCCTAAACAAGAAAAAACAAGAATTTCTATACCTAGAGAATAGAGCGTAGTTAGACTTAGTCAAATTAACATGTTCTTGCCCGTTAATAGAAGCTATTGTTAGGAAGGTTCACTTGTATTTGCATATAGGTTAGTTTTTTTCTGCATTTCAATTCTGCAAGGATCACTTGCATGTAGAGTGCTGGTGACAAGGTACGCATCTCTAATCCCTGCATGTATCATTGTTTTTAATCACGCATTGGCATTTCCGATCTCCTTCCTTGTTTTCACTCACATAAGTTAAAAAGGAAGTAGGACACTCGGTAGGAGATTCTTTAAAAATATTTTAACCAAGTGACAACTGCCTAAAATACGGGACTGCTAAAGAAAACTTGACCCTAAAATAAACATAAGGAAAAAATCATTGTTTTGGAGAGAGTAACCCCCTAATTGTTGGGTTTGTATGTAGCGAGAGAGCGACCCGCAGACTACGATAGAACCACGTCTGAACTCTTTTCAGACTACTATCTTGGGTTAGTCGTTCTCTAGTGAGGATCTCTCCGGTAGTCGGTAAAGCGGCCCGTGACGTCCTCAACAGATTAAATTGATCGGGTAGCCTGTAAACGATCCGCAATTCATACTGGCTGGGAATGATCTAACTTTGGGATTGGGCCAATCTCCTGAGAGCGTTGCGTTCCTAACAACTCGCTTTAACCGCTCTGATAGATTGTATTATCACCAAACTCTAAAGTTGACAAGATAATTGACCGAACCTTCACGGTCTTCACATTGAGTTGAGTTGGTGAACTGGGGGTTTGTATTGTGTTTGCTTGCTAGTGATAGAGATCCTTCTACGCAATTTGCACCTTCATTCACTTTCACTCTTGCATTGACCTTCGTGCTCTCACATCCTGTTTATTGATTTTGAAGATGTCGGACTGGAGTATTTCTCGTTCGGACTCTACGAACTCATTCTACACTCTGAGTCGTTCACATTCTACTCAGGGAGATGCACTTCCCACTTCACCCTTCACAACATCCATCAATCCACTATTTGAGATTGGCTTTAATCTCGAATTAATATCTGAGATTCCATCAATTCTGAGCACTAATCGAGTGTCATGCACATTTTCAGAGTCAGACACCCAACACTTGATGCCACCAAAGGGAAAGGGAACCATGTCGGAGCAGAGCGAGATCAACAGCACCCTGTTAGCCTCCATCCAGTCAATTCAAACCCAGATAACAGAGCGGGCTAATTTTCAGACCGCATTAAGAGATATGATTCTCGAACAGAGACAAGAAAGAGAAGATAGAAGAGAGGGGGATAACAGAAATCCTGGAGGTGGGAATAGGGGAGAAGAACCTCAGATAGAACATGGGGCTAAGCCTACATTAAAGGATGCTTATTATCCAAGGGCAGGCCAGACAAATTCTTGGATACAAATCCCTATGGTTCACAGGCATTTTGAGCTTAAGCCTACTATTTTACCTCTTCTCCCAATATTCCATGGAAATATTAATGAAGAACCTTATATACACCTCCAGCAGTTCGATCGCATTTGTGGAACAGTACACTACCCAAATGTCCCATTAGAGGTAGTGCAGATAACCGCCTTTCCATTCAGTCTGATGGGCAAAGCTTTGTATTGGTTAAATCACTTGGGGAAGGTTGTTACTACTTGGGAAGAGTTGAGGTCTGGATTTCTGAACAAATATTATCCACTTGGACGACTCAACAAATGCGATCCTTGATTGCTAATTTCTCCCAGATGCCCAAAGAGCCTATTCACGAGGCGTGGGAAAGATTCAAAGATCTGATGGAGAAATGCCCCCATCATGATATTTCAAAGACCAGCCTTGTACAAAATATCTTTGGGGGTTTAAGCATTGAGAATCAGAAGCTGGTAGATGTCGCATGTGGGGGGAGCCACTTCAACAAGGACGAGGATGTCCTTTATCAAATTTTTGAGGAGATGGCGGAAAGTTCAGTAGCTCTTTCTTCTTCACGTGCTTTTCAATAGCACTCCATCACCGCCCCTGTAGTACCCCACAAGGATTTCAATATGACGACATCACATGAAGTGGATAGGGTGGACAGTTCCGATCTGACCATTATTGGAAATCACCTATCCAAAGTGGACAATATTGAGAAGCGATCCAAGGAGCTTGAGAAGCTTCATGTGATCGAGCAGAGGACAAAGAACTTGGATAAGTTGGTTGAGATAATAAAGCACCTGGAGCTTCTTGTGAGTACGATCAGTGCAGTCCACAGTGCGAGTGCAGCAGTCGATACCTCTATTAGGGAGCAGACTTCTTCCACCCAGCAGAGTAGCAGAGGACCATCCACAGTTCAGCATGTCTACTACGTGCAGATACCTAATCAGGTTCAGCAGCATTCACATCAGATAGTTCTGTACCAACAGAAAGTAGCCTACATTCCTGAGCAGTAGTCTCCACCTCCACATGGTATTCAGGAGGTGAACGATATCTGGTTCGACCGTGAGCGAAATCAACCACGTTCATCGGGGCAAGGCCAGTTGGGTTCACAACATGGTCAGAGACCCGCCCACCAGTTTCAGGGAGGCAAACAGCAGAAGTACCAATACCAGCAGTTCCAGTCTCATTATCAGTCTCCACCACAGTTCCAAAACTAGAGACAAAGCTAGCCACATCAGCAGTCTATGTATTTTCCTCATCCTACCCAGCAGCAGACTGCATATCATGTACAGTATCCTCATCCTCCTCCTCTTCATTATCAAAATCCGTATGGGTACCACCAACCTCCGTACTATCAGCCTCAGCGACAGCCAGCAATGAACAACCTGAGGCTCCTTCAGTCAATCCAGCACTGGACCAACTTGCATCGCTCATGAAGAACATGAATGAACTGACTCAGCGGATCGACGACCTGACCACCACCAAGACATTGATTCCAGCACAGGTCGAAGCCAACCCCAACAACTTCAGATGCAAGGAGCAGGTCTCCAATAGCCCACCCACCCCAAGACAGGTATGACCCTTGATTTTACATGTTTATATGATACCATTCATCTTAGGAGCAGTAGGAGATTGCAGCTGCCTACTCAGTAGTTGGGGTTGGGAGATCGATCCACTGAGAGAGCATCACCTTCTACATCATCTCCTTCACCAGTAGTCAAGAGGCCCAGTATAGCAACACCTACATCTTGAGTTTCACTGCCTTCACCGCCACCTTCACCAGGCAGATGTAGATCACCATCAGCAAGGGAGAATATACCAGTCGTAGATTCTTCCACTTCACCAGCAGCAGCATCCCATTCAATTTTAGATTCTATTTTTCCTTCATCTAGTTTGGACAACACTGTATAGACTGATTCTGGTTGTCCTTTTGTACATGAGTATTCTACTTTGAATAAGGGAAATGAACGTTTGCATGTTTATTCTGATTCTGTGCCATTTCCTTTTGCTCTCAAAGCTAAAAAAATCAAAATTTAAAAATAACACTATCTGATCCCGGAGTGGTTGAGATCTTACAGAACATCTTTTTAAAGATACCACTCCTTAAGGCCATGGAATACATGCCTATAGTAAAAAAGGGAATAATAGAGGCATGTACCCAAAAGCGTCAACCAAGGAAGAACAGACGAAAGGAAACAGAAAAACACATCTTGACCATGGCCACAGTCCATGCCATCAGTAACCTCCCACCTAAAAAGAAAGATAAGGGAGCACCTCACATCTGTTGCCATATCTTTGATCAAGAATTTGATCGTACTCTTCTCGATAGCAGTTCCTCCATTAATCTCATGCCTTCCTCTTTACTAAAACTGAATTTCGGGTAGGGCCTCTTAAAACAACCAGAATGATCCTTCAGTTTGCTAATAGATCGATTAAGAGGCCAAGAGGCATTTTAGAGGACGTTATAGTAACGGTGCAGGGAATGAAATTTAGGGTGCGTATGAAGCCCAAGGAAGAAGGGATTGAGGCGCACACAAGGTCCGAGATGAGGGAGAGGCTGATATGTGGGTATTTAGGGAATCATAGGGATACTTGGATCACCGATTTGATACCGTAGGAAAGAAACAAATGAGTTGTTTATTCATAGGTCATAGGGTTCCTTTTCATAGAGGAGAAATCTTGGAGGATAAAATAACATAAAGGGAAATTCCTAAAGGAAATAACATATAAAGAAAGGACATAAACAATATTTCTCGTAACATGTACAATAGATTGAGTGAATCAAATGTAGAATTTCTCAACAGAATTTCTCAATGGGCTCGAAGTAAGGGGGAGATGGGGAGGTCGTCGCTGTGGGGGAACTCGTAACAGCGGGGACCTTCGCCGCGACGGGCTGCTTCTACGTCGGGCCTTCCGGTGCATGGAAGAGTTGGGTCTGCAGTTGTAGGGGGACGTCGTGCGATTGTGGAGCAAGGGGGGCCAGAGGAGGGTGGATGTGGGCTGCTTGCAGAGGGTTGGCGTATTGAAGTGAGAAGCGGAGAAGGCTCCGGAAGTGGGGAGGAAGGGGGTTTGCGAGCTGGCGCAGATGAAGTTGTTCAGGGTGCGGGGGGAGACGTTGGGTGGGTGCATGTCTCACACAAGAAGCCGGGGAAGAAGTGCTTCCGCTGTGGGGTTCGGGGTCACGCTGCTTCCTTCTGCCCTGTGCCGCCGAGGTGTTTCTCTTGTGGGGGTGTGGGTTATCGTCGTGCTTCATGCAGGTTTGGTCCTGAACGCGAGTATTGTCATGCTGCAGAGCGTGGTTCCGTTATGCAGCCCATTCATCAGGTGAATGCTGTGGTCGGTGGACGAAGGGGGCAACGTAGTTATGCGGCGGTGGTCGCGGATGATGTGCATGTTGTTGGCACTCTCGTAGTGGTCGGGTACACTCTAGGCGGTTGCATCTCTGTGGAAGCTCTGAAGGTCCACATCTCTGGGATCTTTGGTTCAAAGTTCTCGGGTGACGTGGTTTTATTAGGTGATCGTCGTTGTTGTGTTCGTGGCCTCTCTTCGGCTTAGAGAGAACGGCTGCTGCAAAGTGGGGGAGTGGACGATGTTATTTGGCGATCTATCCGTTTTGCGGATGGAACGGTCTCAGATTTGGAGGTTTGCGTGGTGAAGGTGCGAGGTGTTCCGTTTTTATCCCGGTCGGTTTTTTGTCTGGAGCGGGCCCTTCAGCGTTGGGGCTCTGTGCTTGCGGTGTTGGAGAATTGGTTGTCATCGGGCTCGGATCCGGGTGTTACGCTTGTGCTGATGGAGTGCAACAAAGAGGTCTTGGCTACTCCCGGGGATCAAGTCTTCTTCGCGACGTTGGAGGTCGGGCGCCTCAGTTTCAGGGTGGAGATGAAGATTGTTGAGCCACCACCGGCACCGGAGAGTTCGATGTTTTCAGACGCCGCTTCGCCTTCCGCGCTGACGGGGGGCTTTCCGAGGCTTACGTTGCATAATTCGAGGCTCGAGGACGATTCGGTGCGTCCTTCGGAGGCCTCCCCTGGGGTCGTGTGCCCTGCCACCCAAAGCGCCCCTTTGCCTGCTGAGGTGGCATATCTGATGTCCCCACTACCTTCAGCGCCTGCTGCTTTGTCTCCGGGTATTGGGTTGCTGCTTGGGCACGCGGATCCGCCCGTGTTTTTTTCACGGGGCGATCCGACCTCGGCTAGCTCTTTCTTGTTTGATGCAACGTAAAAAGGAAATATAGGGCTGCATTTATTTATGTCCGTCAATTTTATTTACGTTTATTTAAGTTGTCGTATTTTTTAAATTCAATAAACGAGATCGCCTGTGATCTCAAATAATTAGTTATAGATTTGAATTTCAAATTAGTCGGTTGATTAGTTAGAGTCAATTTAGGATAATTAGTTGCTTTTTCTATTTTTGTAAATCTCATCCCTCCTATATAAAGGGATGATAGACTGCTTATGTAAGCAGTTCAGTATTTATCAAAATTGAGAATTATTCCCTATCCCTCTCTCGTCTCTCTCTCCCCACGCGTGATCTTCACGTTCTTCCTCCCTAATCCCTCGTGCTCCCGACGAGTTTCTTCTTCTCAACCCCTCTATTTTCCCCACAAAAATCCACTGTTCAAATTATTTTGATTTTTGTCGACGCGCCAAATTTCAATCCGCATCAATTGGTATCAGAGCCAGGTCGCCCAGGCCGCTTCCAGCACCGCAACCCGCGACCCGGAGCCGCCGCCGCCACCAACAGACGCCCACCCAACTCAGCTACAACCCCTCCACACCACCAGACGTGCCGCAACTTCTTCAAACGCGAGGCCCGCCTGCGCCATTGCAAGTAGTGCCGCCGCTACCGATCATTCAAAGGAAAACAACCCTAACAGGAGATTCCGTATCCACGAGAGTCAAATCCCATGAAATATGGGATTGGAAGTTAATTTGGGAAAATTGCAAGAAAGTTCCCCCATGCAAAAGTTTTTATTCAAAGGGAAAATTCAAGAACTCCTCTCACGAGATTTGTTTAATTGAAGGGGTACGAAAATTGCAACCCACCCCTGCTGCAGAAATATTTAAGAAGAAGGGCTGATAGGAAGAAATTTGGGTGGCCTCCTTATCCTATTAGGATTAGGACCATGGGTTTCACCTATTTAAAGGCCCCATGGCTTCATTCATGGGACACCTCTCCTCCTCTACTCTCCTTGTGCTATTTCTTTGCTATGGACTCTCCAAAGGCCGAGTTGATCGTTATGAAGATGCCCCATCAGTTCTTCGAGCACCATTTCAAAGGGATGAAACCTGGATGGGAGCCCACCTATGCGCCACACCTGCTCTTCCGCCACGAAGTCCACGTCGCCAACATTCGCATCCCACACGCATGGATCCCGCCATTAGCTCCACACCAGTTCTTCCGCGGGATGATTGAAGACGCCGATTCGGATTTATCAACCTCCAAGCCTGCAGATCCAGCAATTCGTCGGGAGACGAATTTTTCAAGCGAAGGAGAATTGATGCAGCGTGAAATGGAAATATAGGGCTGCATTTATCTAATTTTATCCGTTAATTTTATTTACGTTTATTCGAGTTGTCGTATTTTTAATTAAATAAACGAGATCGCCTGTGATCTCAACTAATTAGTTAAAGATTTGAATTTCAAATTAGTCGGTTAGTCGGTTAGAGTCAAATTAGGATAATTAGTTTGAATTTGAATTTGAGTTTCTATTTTTGTAATATCATCCCTCCTATATAAAGGGATGAAGGTCTATTGTTTTAGACAGTTCAATTGATAATTAAATTTGAGATTTTATCTCTATCTCGTCTCTCTCCTTCTCTCCCCGCGTGGTCTTCACGTTCTTCTTCCCCAAAATCCCTCGTATTCCTGACGAGCATTCTTCTTCTCAACCCCTCCAACTTATTCTCCACCGAAATCCACCATGAAAAAAAATATATTTTTCGTCACGCAAAATCCGTTTCGCATCATTGTTGGGCCGCATAGGCTTCTCAGAGCCCTTATCTAGTGCGTTTCTTTCCAACCGGGTGAGCTTCTCTGATGCATTGTCGAGCTTGCCCCGATCGGCCTCGGGCGGTTTGGCACTGGCTCCTATTGGATCTTGGGACATGGCGGTCGACTTCATTCCGGATCCGTCGAGCTACGTCATTTCCCCTCTCGATTCTCCTGTGGGCGTCCCTCGTCATCCCACCGGTGTCTTCCGCGGGGGCTCGTACGGGGGTGGCTGACGTCTTACTGGATCAGTTTAGAGGCGCTCTCCGTTCTGATGCCTCACTCTTGGGCTCCTTGGCGGAGGGGGGTTTTCGGTCTGATGAGGGGGCTGGTGACAAAAGATCTCGTAAGAGGTACATGCGTCGACAGAGGTCTCGGCCTCGACTCTTGGAGCCCCAACCGTGCTCGGCCTTAAAGGCGACCATTGCGGAGGCCTCCAGTGTAATCCGCATTCAGGGTCCGTTCACAATCACAAAAAATGTAAATCCAATTTACATCTACGAAATTATTGTGAATCAAATTCATACATAATTCCATACCTTGAAAATATTATGCAATTTATATTTACATATATATTATTTACATGAATTATATTCATATAAATAATAATTATGTGAATCATCATTTCATTAGTTAATGAAATTTATTTTGTGAATCAAATACAAAAATGCTAGAATGAAAAAAAGCAATAATAACAATTATTACAGCATCGACATCTAAAAGTATGAGTCCTAATCCAATTAAGACTCGTGAGATTCAAATGCATATAATTGGAGATAATGTCGAGGAGATCATACTATCCATGTATAGTGACTTGAAATATGGATATCAATCTAGTTCCATGGTTTATACTATTTTAGCTTAAAAGTGATACACTCTTATCAATTGAGCTCGAGTGGAACACTTCATACTCTAAATGAGCTCAATAGAACACAAACCACTCTATGTGAGTGATAATTCCGCTAAGCGTGTGACTTAATCTGCACTCGTTGTAATACGTGTACTTAGCGAATCAGACAGAACCGAGAGAAGAATCTCCGTGAAGAGTGTCTCGGCTTTAATTTATATCCCAGGCAAGTCCGGGGTCGAACACAAGGAGGCAAAGGAACAACTTTGGATATATTCGAAAAGTTTAGGTTTAGGTTTTCAAATATGATTTTTTTGTTTTTTTAGTGCAAAAATAAATAAATACAATATGCGGGTGAATTAAGATAATAGGAAAACACACAACTAGTCTAAATTAATATTAATGTGAAATTAATCAGATTTAGCCTAATTATATTTTTCTTATAACCCTAATCCAGTGATGAATACAAAACACATTTTTTTAGAATTTTAGGAATCAAATGCAACAATGAAAAATACACACTTTTACGGGTTTTTTCGTAATTTATCACTCAAACAGTATGAAAAAATCATGAAAATTTTACTGGAATATAAACATGATACAAGGAGGCTACAGTAGTATTTTTGGCATTTTTAGATAAAATATGAATTTTTTATGGACGTTTTATGAAATCAGAGTGACAGTGAGTAATTAATTCCGAATAAATCCACAATGTCCAATTATCCAGCGTGTGAATTTTTCAAGAAGGTATTTGTATAAGGAGTATAGAAGAGTTGGAATTTTACAAAAATAATATCTGTGGATTTAATTAAAAATCATTTACCAAAATCACTATATAATGTATTTAAGGCACGTGACAACTCTAATTAACATGAAATTTGGATAGTAATTACATCATGATTCAAGGCATCGTTCCTAATTTTTTAAGAATTTTTGGAGCAATTATGAGTTAGATATGAATTTAAGAGCTCAAAGTGGGTAAAATATGTAATATTTCACTTAAACATTTTTAATTAATTATCCAAACTCATAAAAATCCAAATAAATATTCAAATGATAGAAAATTACTTGCTCAACATCATGACAATTTTAATTAAATAAATCGAGGTAATATAGAGGTCCAACTTAATATACAAACACAGGGCTATCCGTGCAATACAGAAATAAACTTAAACAGAACAAAACAAGAACAGGGATTGTTTTGTAATTACAAGAACATAAGGAAATAAAAATGCAATTGATCCAATAAAAAATATAAACAAGAAAACACCTTCTTCCTCGATTCAGTGGCTACGGCTTGAGGAGATAGGGGGAGACGGCAGCCTAGCGGAGGCATGGCCGGGTGCGGATGACCGCGCTGGCCGCGCAGAGGAGGGAAGAGCGGCGGCACGTCACTACTGGCAGCTGCGGACGAGGGAGTGCGACCTTTGGCGATGGAGAGGAGGTGCGTCGCCGCTGGTGTAGAGGACGGTGGCTCAAGGCCGTGGGACCCCAGCTAGCGGGCACGCGATGGCACGCTGGAGAACGGGGATAGCGCGGCGGTCCTGCAGCTAGAGGGCTAGGTGGCCGCCGGTGGCTTTGGGGGCAGGGGTTGCGGTGGCTAGCTACTGCACCCGCTGCTCACTTTTTTATTTTTTTTATTCTTTTTATTTTATTTTTTTGAATTTTTTCGATGTGTTGTGATTTTTTATTTTAATTTTTTTATATATTTTGTTGGTTTTCTTAAACAGGGAATAGAATAAAATAAAAATAAAAATATTAGGATGTGGTGATGGTGGGAGTATAATAAAGATGAATATGATGGAGGTGATTATGTGGTGGTGAAACAACAAGGAAATAAAATGTAGATAAAATAAAATAAGAAGAGAAATGGGAGATACTTACCTACGATGGAAGGGAATTGCCTGGGAAGTGCTCACGAGGAGCACGGTCTTCGCTCGAATCGCCGGCGAGCGATGAGATCAAGCAGCGCGCGGGTGTGGTTGTGATGTTGGACAAGGTGCCAACGGATCTCACCGGAGAGAGGGTTATCGTCGCTCGACTGTGGTTGCGTCGCTATCACAGATTCACCTATGGGAACTAAGCTCTCCTCGCATAAAGATGGATCAAAGGCAAAAATGAGCAGAATGGGATGTATATAAAGAGAAAAAATGAAAAGTTATGAAAGTTGTGGAGGAGAAGTTAATAAAATGGTGGAGTTGAATTGGAAGTTAGAAAAAATAGTGGAGTGTTGAAGTTGAATGGGTGATTATTGTAAGAATGGAAATTAAATAAGAAAAATAAAAAAATAAATAGTAGCCTACTTTAAATAAGAGATTAAAATAAAGAGGAAAATTAGAATGGAAGATTTACAAAAGTAGGTCCATAAAAACACTATGTACATGTAATTTTTACTTTTCTAATTTGAATTTTTTTTATTTTTAATAAAAGATATTTACAAAAAAATTACATAAAATACTCAATATCTAGAAACAAATACCTATTGAGTCTCAAGATCATAAAGTTGGTATGCAATATCATTTTTTACGTACCCAATGAAGTAGCACTCTCTAGTGTGAGATTCCAGCTCGCTTGCATCCACATTTTTAGCATGGACCAAACAACCCCAAATCCTCAAGTGCCGTATACTCAACTTGGTACCATACCAAAGCTCATGAGGGGTTTTAGGTATAGATTTAGATGGAATCTTATTCAACACTTTATTACATGTCCTCAGAGAGGCAAGTTTGTTTTACTCTCATTAATCTCGTCATGTCCATCATGGTTTTGTTGTGTCTCTTAGCAACTCCATTGAGTTGAGGAGTACTTGTAGGAGTGAGATTGGAAATAATTCTTCTATCTTTAAGGTATTCTTTGAGTTCATCATAGAGGAATTTGCCACCTCAGTCAAATCACATTCATTTTATCTTCTTTCATGTTTGCTTCTCAACCAAGATCATGAACCCTTTGAACTTTTTAAAGGCTTCATATTTGTGACGTAGCAAGAAGACAAAACCATACCATGAATGGTCATCAATAAAGGTCACATAATATTGATGTCCATTTCGAGTCACGGTACAAAAGGGACCATATACATCAGTATGTATTAGATCCAATATACATTTTCATCGATTACCTTTCTTAGTGAAGGATGCCATGGACATTTTCTCATGAATACAATGCTCGCAAGTTACTAAATCACGAACTTCTAGAAAATCCAAAGATCTTCCTTTTACCAATCTATTGATCCTATCAACAGACACGTATCCTATTCTTTGATGCAAGATCATAGTTAAATGCTCTCCATCCTCCCTTGATTGATTAGGGATTTTAACATTATTATTATTAATAATGTTATCAATTGTATTCACATTCATAATACAACCACGCATGTTCAATTCATAGAATTAACCTGTTGTTAATAAACCATCTACCACAAAATTACCATAATGACTTATGATAAGTTTATTACAGAAAAGGAACGAGTATCCATGTCCAACTAATTTTGATACAGATAAAAGGTTCCTTCTAAAGTCATGAACATAGAGACATTCTCAAATAAGTAGGACTCTTCCACTTGATAATGATAGTCAGCACGTCCCGATAGCAATTGCTGCAACGGTTGCATCAGATCCCATCTGGATGATTATCTCCCCGTCATCAAGACTTCTAGTTTCCTGAAACATATGCTACAAATTGCATACATGAACAGAAGCACCGAAATTAACAATCCAACTATATTCTATTCCTACGAGTAAGTTGGTTTCAATGATGAAAGTATATGAGTTACCTACAGTCTAGCACCTTTGCCCTTATCAAGGGTCTTCAGGTACTCCGGATAGCTACGCTTCCAGTATCCTGCCTTTTTGCTGTGATGGCAGACTTCCCCTTTCTTGGATGTCAGATGTGTAGAAGCATGAGAAGAGGTGCCAACAACTTGTTTTTTCTTCTTTTTCTTTCTAGTTGGACCCTTCTTGGATCCATGCTTCCTACTACACTTTCCCTTGACCTATGAAATCATTGCACTGCTAGAAGGATTCTCTTTCTTCATGATATCCTCAATGAACCTCAATGAATCAAGCAACACCACATTTGTTAAATTCAACTTATTTATATTATAAGAAAGTATAAAATTATCGAAAGAATTTGGGAGAGATGGTAGTATGAAATAAGATTACATATATGTATCCATCTCAGCCCCCAAAATCTCCAATTCATGGGTGTACCCAAAAATTTTGAGTATATGTTCCCTGACTAGAGTCCTTTCCTACATTTACAATGAAGAATTTCTTTCATAATATTATAGCATTGAGTGTGGTTCACATTGCCAAACATTTCCTTCATATTCACCAAGATTCCCTGAGCTAAGCAGATATCCATATGTTGCTTCTGAAGCACATTAGATAAGGAACCAAGAATGTAGCAACGGGCCAACATGTGGTCCTTGTCCCACTTCTTGTTCAAATCTCAAGCATCCTTGGTTTGAGGGTCCTTGTACTTGCTGCTAGAGATCACATATCTGATGTGCTCAATCGCAAGTACAAGCTCCAAATTTCAGACCCAATCTGAATAGTTTGGATTGGTCACCTGATTGACCTCAAAAAGCTTGTTAAGTGGATTGAGAGACTTTATATAAAATTAAAGAATAAAATAGAATATACTTTGATATCTTGATTAAGGAGATTGAACAATTTAATAATTTAGATCAAGAGTTCTCGTATTTCCTGTACTTTGAAATGTGTTTCCCTTATTAGCTTTCAAAGCATGAGGCAGGCTAACCAAAGGCCTCACTATGAGATCTATGTCTCCTTTCCATTTTTGTTGCACTTAATAATATGAGAAAATGAAACTATGGTGAAAGAAGCAAGAACTCTTTCCACTTTACATGTTCTACTTGTATTCTCAGTTCGGTCTTCAGCACCCACACCCCCACATAAATGGAGTTAACATGTTGTCGGTTAAACCAATTTTCAATGAGTGAATATCAATTTATGCTATGTGCAATCCAATACTGCCTCAATAATATGGGGAACAATATCGGGAGCACTACACATGTGACACATCGCTTTCGAGAAAGGAAGAACCTGATTCCATGGCTATTTGTATTCTGGGGTCATGACTAGGCATGAGCGTTTCCAAAAATACAACCCACGGTGATGAAGTTCTTCACAATGATGGAATATCGTGGATGTCATCATAATACTTAATCCATATCATGTTTAAACTAATGATTAATCATTTCGAATCATATTCTCATGATTAATCAAAGAGATAGTACTAGGACACATGCTTATTATCTTAATTTTAGTCCAATTAAAACAATGATATTTAAGTGAAATCCCAGCTAGCGTTTGATCCTTTTAAGCACTTGAAGTTCCATATAGTATTACACCCTCACTTAGTACAATTTAATGGTCCCATTTTTAGTTGTTAAAGTGCGTTGTGACGCTTCATGCTACCTTTCCTTGAAACGGATCTAGCGAGGTCAGATAGATAATGCCAACAGGAAGCACTTCCACTGCAAGTGTGGCGTAGGGTACCAATTAAGTAACCCATTAGCATATCCACATCCTAGATACCATCGTCAATTCAATCCGAGACATTACAATCAGTACATATTGTACTAAGGAGATTTTGACGATCTTTCGATCGTGTATGATATTGTATAGTAACTCTCAGAAATTTTAGAAATTTAAAACTCTTTTAATTTACCAAAATATCTAGTGCAATAATATAGTCACTTTTCAATTAGAAAACTCTTTTGAATTTCAAAAAGGTGGAATGCAACAATCTAGACAATTTTTTGAATCAAAACAATTTTAATCGCAAAAGATGTCTAGTACAACAATCTAGACAATTCGTGAAATCAAACAAATCAATTCCACAATTTCTAATTTTATTGTAAACATTTATGCAAAATTAATCAGGAAAATATGAAATAAAAAATACATTCTAATTAATTGCATATTTCAAAACCAAACAATGATTTCATATTCGAATTTGCAAGTTGCTACCATCTCACTTCAAATTAGAAAACATCATACAATTTGGATTTAAATTATATTGTGACCTCAAATAATTCCAAAATAATAGGTCAAACTCCATATGTAAATATATCAAATATATTTCATGAATTTGAGTCCCAAAATATGAAACAAGTCAATTAAAACAATCAAGCCCTCTTCCAAATCCACCTATGGAGAAATCCAAATTCTCGAGGTGACACGGTCGGAATCATGTGAAACATTTTTACACTGATTGGGGACTTGATTTATGACTTATTAATCAGTATTTTATCATGTTATATGTCTTAGAAATAGTAGCTAAAATTCATAATTTTAATGCTACAGTCTTTGGATGAAATCAGAGTCTGTGATCGTTTTTAACGTCTGAATTTCTCAAGAATGTCACCAACTATTGGTGCATCTTTTTGGGCATGAGTCCAGACCTTCTAGATGTCATATATATCCCAAAAATATGTTTAAAATATGATAGAACCGTAGAAACTTCAAAAGTCATCAAATCATTCGAATCATTAAACTATCTCAAGATAATGTACCCGATGATAGGGAGAATTTAACTGATTGTTCATCGTACTTGGATGCGGTATAAATCTCTAAACTATGGCTTTGATATCAATTTAAGGAAGTAAATAAACTATACATGAACTTTACATCATGGAAGGGCAGAAAATAAGCAAACTATTTGCATAAAGCATTGTATGTTCATCGTATGAACAACAAATTTTAGCACAATGATTTGTACTTTATGAAACCATTAAATTAGGAAAAATATTTTTCTAACAAGTTTTATAATATTCTAATGAATATTAAGATGAGATCAGTGTTACCTCTTGAAGCGTGTCTCTAAAGCAGGAGACCTCCTGAACCAAGTCTGATCAGCAGTGTCTCTCTCGTAGGTGCAAAGATGAATCGTATTGCACGAAATTAGACATCGTCTTCATTAACAATGCTTCAAGAAGATGCATGTATGAGTTGTATACATTCAAAACTCTTCTCTTTCTCTAAGGCACTTAATTTTTAAGGGACTAGGCTCTCCAAAAAACAAGTGAATAAAAGAGAGAGCCTTACTCTCCTTTTATGCACAATGTACACGCCTATTGAAAAGTATTCTCTTCAAGTAGTTGTGTGAAATGATGACCTTTGGATTGTTGATAAAGGGTTTAATACTAAGATCTTGTTCAATAATATAATTATCTTCTTATTTATCTCTTATTAATCGAAATGATAAATTATGGAACAAATCAACAAAGAGTTCAATTCAAGGACTCTTTGTAGTGACGCCATCTGTCAATACACGTGTCCAACGAATTCAATACATGGAATGAGATTATTTCTAATTTATTTATTGATTAATCAATAAATAATGTAGCAATATTAAGAGCCATATTCTAAATAGAACTCAATATAATTAAACCATGGTTACAACCATTGTACACGCTCCATTTTGACTAAATATAGTCATGGTTGTTGCCTTCTATTTATCAATCAATTATCTTGATAATCACACTATAATTATTGGAGAAATTACAGAAATAATCCCTATATATTTTGAATCATATTCACAATCACAAAAAATGTAAATCCAATTTACATCTACGAAATTATTGTGAATCAAATTCATACATAATTCCATACCTTGAAAATATTATGCAATTCATATTTACATATATATTATTTACATGAATTATATTCATATAAATAATAATTATGTGAATCATCATTTTATTAGTTAATGAAATTTATTTTGTGAATCAAATACAAAAATGCTAGAATGAAAAAAAGCAATAATAACAATTATTACAGCATCGACATCTAAAAGTATGAGTCCTAATCCAATTAAGACTCGTGAGATTCAAATGCATATAATTGGAGATAATGTCGAGGAGATCATACTATCCATGTATAGTGACTTGAAATATGGATATCAATCTAGTTCCATGGTTTATACTATTTTAGCTTAAAAGTGATACACTCTTATCAATTGAGCTCGAGTGGAACACTTCATACTCTAAATGAGCTCAATAGAACACAAACCACTCTATGTGAGTGATAATTCCGCTAAGCGTGTGACTTAATCTGCACTCGTTGTAATACGTGTACTTAGCGAATCAGACAGAACCGAGAGAAGAATCTCCGTGAAGAGTGTCTCGACTTTAATTTATATCCCAGGCAAGTCCGGGGTCGAACACAAGGAGGCAAAGGAACAACTTTGGATATATTCGAAAAGTTTAGGTTTAGGTTTTCAAATATGATTTTTTTGTTTTTTTAGTGCAAAAATAAATAAATACAATATGCGGGTGAATTAAGATAATAGGAAAACACACAACTAGTCTAAATTAATATTAATGTGAAATTAATCAGATTTAGCCTAATTATATTTTTCTTATAACCCTAATCCAGTGATGAATACAAAACACATTTTTTTAGAATTTTAGGAATCAAATGCAACAATGAAAAATACACACTTTTACGGGTTTTTTTCGTAATTTATCACTCAAACAGTATGAAAAAAATCATGAAAATTTTACTGGAATATAAACATGATACAAGGAGGCTACAGTAGTATTTTTGGCATTTTTAGATAAAATATGAATTTTTTATGGACGTTTTATGAAATCAGAGTGACAGTGAGTAATTAATTCCGAATAAATCCACAATGTCCAATTATCCAGCGTGTGAATTTTTCAAGAAGGTATTTGTATAAGGAGTATAGAAGAGTTGGAATTTTACAAAAATAATATCTGTGGATTTAATTAAAAATCATTTACCAAAATCACTATATAATGTATTTAAGGCACGTGACAACTCTAATTAACATGAAATTTGGATAGTAATTACATCATGATTCAAGGCATTGTTCCTAATTTTTTAAGAATTTTTGGAGCAGTTATGAGTTAGATATGAATTTAAGAGCTCAAAGTGGGTAAAATATGTAATATTTCACTTAAACATTTTTAATTAATTATCCAAACTCATAAAAATCCAAATAAATATTCAAATGATAGAAAATTACTTGCTCAACATCATGACAATTTTAATTAAATAAATCGAGGTAATATAGAGGTCCAAACTTAATATACAAACACAGGGCTATCCGTGCAATACAGAAATAAACTTAAACAGAACAAAACAAGAACAGGGATTGTTTTGTAATTACAAGAACATAAGGAAATAAAAATGCAATTGATCCAATAAAAAATATAAACAAGAAAACACCTTCTTCTTCGATTCAGTGGCTACGGCTTGAGGAGATAGGGGGAGACGACAGCCTAGCGGAGGCATGGCCGGGCGCGGATGACCGCGCTGGCCGCGCAGAGGAGGGAAGAGCGGCGGCACGTCACTACTGGCAGCTGCGGACGAGGGAGTGCGACCTTTGGCGATGGAGAGGAGGTGCGTCGCCGCTGGTGTAGAGGACGGTGGCTCAAGGCCGTGGGACCCCAGCTAGCGGGCACGCGATGGCACGCTGGAGAACGGGGATAGCGCGGCGGTCCTGCAGCTAGAGGGCTAGGTGGCCGCCGGTGGCTTTGGGGGCAGGGGTTGCGGTGGCTAGCTACTGCACCCGCTGCTCACTTTTTTATTTTTTTTAATCTTTTTATTTTATTTTTTTGAATTTTTTTCGATGTGTTGTGATTTTTTATTTTAATTTTTTTATATATTTTGTTGGTTTTCTTAAACAGGGAATAGAATAAAATAAAAATAAAAATATTAGGATGTGGTGATGGTGGGAGTATAATAAAGATGAATATGATGGAGGTGATTATGTGGTGGTGAAACAACAAGGAAATAAAATGTAGATAAAATAAAATAAGAAGAGAAATGAGAGATACTTACCTACGATGGAAGGGAATTGCCTGGGAAGTGCTCACGAGGAGCACGGTCTTCGCTCGAATCGCCGGCGAGCGATGAGATCAAGCAGCGCGCGGGTGTGGTTGTGATGTTGGACAAGGTGCCAACGGATCTCACCGGAGAGAGGGTTATCGTCGCTCGACTGTGGTTGCGTCGCTATCACAGATTCACCTATGGGAACTAAGCTCTCCTCGCATAAAGATGGATCAAAGGCAAAAATGAGCAGAATGGGATGTATATAAAGAGAAAAAATGAAAAGTTATGAAAGTTGTGGAGGAGAAGTTAATAAAATGGTGGAGTTGAATTGGAAGTTAGAAAAAATAGTGGAGTGTTGAAGTTGAATGGGTGATTATTGTAAGAATGGAAATTAAATAAGAAAAATAAAAAAATAAATAGTAGCCTACTTTAAATAAGAGATTAAAATAAAGGAGAAAATTAGAATGGAAGATTTACAAAAGTAGGTCCATAAAAACACTATGTACATGGAATTTTTACTTTTCTAATTTGAATTTTTTTATTTGTAATAAAAGATATTTACAAAAAAATTACATAAAATACTAGAAATAAAAAGAAACATAAAAGAGATTTTTTTGGATTTTTTAGTAATTAAGAAGAGTAAATAAAAATGAAGAAAGAAAGATATGTACAATATATACAATGCACACCTAGGTCCCAAAACTCAAATTTTGCAAATGAGCTCTGATTTTAATGAAACTATTTCATTGGATAGATAATTTTCTAACTTAAACTTTAAAAGTGAGTTTGGTGAAATTGGAGTTCATTCGGAGCGAGAATTTGGCCGGGAAGTTGGACTTTGCAGCTTTTTATCTTTGGGATCTAGGAGTATTTATTTGAGGTAGAATTTATTTTGTATTTTTATATACATGTTTATAAAAAAATAAAGAAAAAATTATTCAAAAAGGAGTTGAAATGAAATTAATAAAAATACATGAAGTTTTGAGCTATTTACATGTGAAAAACTCCTTTATTTTGTGGTTTTTTTATTGTTAATTTTTATACAATAAAATATACAATAATTAGTGTATTTTATTTACAAGAGTCATTTTGTTAATTTATGGATTTTATGAACATTTATTTGATATTTTACTCGGGGATTTTGCTAAGATTAGTATATTGAGATGATGAATCATGGATTCATCAGTGAGCTCGAGAAAGCGTCAGTGAGCTGATCCCAGCTTCCTTGACCATTTCTAATCAAAGTCCAAACTATTTGGAGCATAGAAATGATCTCAAAGAACTTATACATTTCCATTTCTATGATCATTTTTGTTTCCAATATTTGGACATTGAAAATGGAATTGGAATGGGAAATTGTTCTCAAATGAATTGAGATTTAATCCAATTATGTCTCAAATCATCAAGCTAAATGGAGCCAATAAAATCCATCATGTTTCATCACTCCATCAAAATGGAAGTGTCATTGTAGATGATTTATTATGATATAGTTAACTTTGAGTATTATCAATACACATTCATCCTTCACACTGGAAAAACTTTGATATATACAAAGTTCAAACACTAATTTGATTGTCTTCTTCATAATAAATCGATAGATTTTTCATTTGATATATTGGAGGAAATATTAATCATATACTTTTCAAAAGCATATATTAATATCTGGGATCCATGTCTTATTTCGTAAACAAGACAACCATGCATGGAATTAATTTTGACCCCAACTTATCTCGTGAGTGAGCTCCATCTCCCGGTTCATCAATTACGAACATGTATGATTCCTTTGAGAGATCATGCATCTCATATGTCTTAATATACATACCAACGCACTAGTATATGAACCTTGGCTAGGTCACCAACCTATTGGTCTGTCAAATGTGCATACTCAGAGATATAGATGCATATCTTCCTTAGGTCAAAGGATGTGTGCCTAACCGTGACAGTTACGATTCAGGTCTTAGTTTATCTCGACCTCATCAAGTCAACTCTTTGACTTGATTATTCCAACACTTCCGAGTCTCTATTCCTTTACAGAGGACCTACATCAATAAATTGATTGAAATCAATCTATAGAGAAAGATTTTCATCTCTTTCTCAGACTGGATATCTTTATTGAATATCACACGTTTGAAGTCAGTTGTGTCCTCTCAACTACATGGTATTCAATATGGCCATGGTACATAACCCTAGTTGTACAAAGTAACCGTAATAACTAAGTGCATTCATATTTATTTATTCATTTCATTTCAAATGGACATGATAAAACAATAACTTTATTGCATTAATGGGTTGCCAAGGGCTTAAAAGCACAACAGATTGATGTCAAGACATCATTCCTCAACAGATACCTCGAAGAGGATATTTACATGGAGCAACTGTAATTCTTCATAGTAGAGGCAGGAAAAGTGTGCAAGCTAAAGAAATTCATCTATGTGCTCAAATAAGCTTCTCGTAGTTGGAACATCTGATTCGATGAACCAGCCGCCCGCCCCTGGATAAAAGAGCCGCGCGCCACCCGGTCAGGCGAGCCTCCATCTTCTCCACCACCACCTTCCAATCTCGAATCCGAGCGCGGCCTACAGCCAAAGGGAGGCCAAGATAATCAAGGGGGAGCCCTCCAGGGGAGGAGCCCAGCAATCGGCCGCACTCCAAGACCTCCGCCTGCGGTATAGCGAATGGAACCACCTTTGACTTAGTCCCATTAATCAATAGGCCCGAGACCTCGCTGAAAAGCTGAAGGGTAGTAGCCATACCGGAGACCTCGGAGGGACCACCCTCGATAAAGCAAATAGTGTCGTCAGCGAACTATATAAGAGGATTATGAAAGTCCCCAATAGAGCAACCACGTGTGAGACCCGCCGCAACCACGCCATCAATCATACGAGGCAAGACGTCAACTGCCAAGACAAATAGGAGGGGAGCGAGGGGACACCCCTGACGCACCCCCCTCCTTGGCTGAAAGAAGCCCCCGACCGGGCAACCATTGAGAAGAACGGAAAGGGAGACCGTGGTCACACAACGCCGCACCCAAGAGATCCAAGCCTCAGGGAATCCCCTCCGCCTCAGAACCGACCACATGAAGCGCCAATCAAGGCAGTCATAGGCCTTAGCAAAATCGATCTTCCAAAGAATCCCCTTCGTAGAAGTCTTCCTCCAAGCCTCGATCATCTCGGAAGCCACCGCAAAGCAATCGGTAATTTGCCGCCCACGAACAAAGGCAGCCTGTGAAGGCAAAATCAGCGAGTCGAGAAGGGGAGCCAACCTCTTGGCCAAGACCTTAGCAATTATTAAATATATCCCATTGGATATAGAGATTGGACGAAAGTCCTCGATGCGATTGGCCGTAGGGGACTTTGGAATCAAAACGATAAGGGCCCTGTTAATTTTTTCAAATCCACGATTACCATCACAAAATTCTTGAGCTACCTCCAGAACATCATCAGCAACCACATCCCAGAAGTCGCGGTAGAATGCCACCGGGGACCCATCAGGTCCCGGGAAGCGTCCGCGTTGAGGTCCCAGACGGCCTCCTTGAGCTCAGCCATAGAGAACGACCTAATCAGGGCCACCGCATCTGACGATAAGAGAGCGGGAGCCCCCCGGCCAGACCAACGCCACGAGCGCTGCACCTGACGCCCAAAAGCAACCTTGAAATGAGCCCCCAAAGCGTCGCCCAAATCCTTTTCCCCATGGATGAGGGAGCCATTGACCATGAGAGAATGAATAGAGTTGAAGCGCCTTCTACCACTGGCCACCCGATGAAAGAACGCAGTATTCACATCGCCTTCCTTAATCCACTGCAACCGCGATCGCTGACGCCATTCAATGCTCCTCTTCTTGTCCTCCGCTCTGACCAAATCAGCGGCAGCAGCACGCTCAACCAGCTCCTCCGAGAGCAAATCTCTACCGTTCTCCACTCGATCCAGCCGCAGAATAACATCATCCGCCGCCTTCCGTGCCACCACACGGGCCAGACGAGAGTCCTTTTTGAACGACGCCAAAAATCTCCTGAGAAACGCGAGCTTGTGGTCGAAGCGGCGGGCAGCGGAACCCACATACGTGGACTGAACCCAGTGGTTCTTCACCAAATCTTTGAAGTTTGTCTCCAAAAAAGCCAGCACCTTTCATAACGGAAAAGACCCCGAGGACGGAGCTCTTCCCCAGAATCCCACATAATTGGACTATGGTCAGAGAAAGATCGCAGTCGAGATGACACCGCGCATAAAGGAAAAGCCTCCATCATTTTGATATTCGCCAAAAATCTATCAATTCTCGATCTAGAGACGTTGTTCCTCCAAGTATAAGAAATGTCATTGGGCACCAGCCCCTCCAATGCCAAATCCCGAATGAAGTCAATAAACTCGTTGGAGCCCGGGTCTTGCCCCCCGCGGCCCCGAGGACGATCATCAGAGAGCACAGTGACGTTAAAGTCTCCCCCCAGCAACCACGGAGTAGCCGCAAATGCAGAGGCCTCCTCGCATAAATCTTCCCAAAGCTCCCGCCGGGTGACATGGCAGGTAGGCGCGTAAATACAAGTGAGAGCCATAGAAGCGTTAGAGTCGATCCGAGACAAAACCACAGACAAAGAGTGTCGCGCAATGCACATAGAGGAGAAAGAGAACCTCGCCGAGCGCCATGCCAAAATGATACCGCCCGACGCGTCGACCGCGTCCATCGATCGAAAGTCATCAATAGTCCCAGCACCGAAAGACCTCCACAGTGTTTCATCCAGCCCCGACAGCTTCGATTCTTGAATAAATGCAATGTCACATTCCCATTCGGAGAGACGCGTCCCCAAAGCGCGCCTCCTATCAGAGTCCCCGGGCCCTAGTATCTTTTGCTTATCTTTTGCTCATTTACTCCATCCCTAGTATCGTCAATCAACACAATATCATCAGCAGATAACATACACCAAGGTAATTCATCCTGAATGTGACTTGTCAACTCGTCCATAATCAAAGTAAAAAGAAATGGACTCAAAGCTGAGCCTTGATATAAACCGATGTTGATGTCAAAATAGTCAGTCTTCGCAGATGGGGTCCTCACACAAGATAAAGCCCTGTCATACATATCTTCTATGAGGTTAATGTATAGGACATATACTTGTTTCTTCTCTAAATTTCTCCTCAATATCTCTCGTGGGACATAATCATAAGCCTTCTCCAAATCAATAAAGATCATATGGAGGTTCTTCCTTTTAGCTCTATAAATTTCCATTGTTCTCCTCAACAAATGGATGGCTTCAATAGTTGAACGACCTGGCATGAATCCGAATTGGTTTTCTTTTACTTTGGAAACTTACCTCAACCTTTCTTCGATCACACGTTCCCAAATTTTCATAGTGTGACTCATCAGCTTGATACCTCTGTAATTTGAACATTTTTGAATGTCTCCTTTATCTTATAGAAAGACACCACGATACTCCTCCAATCTTCAGGCATTTTCTTGCTTCGCCAAATAACATTGAATAGATCCGTAAGCCAAGTCAAACTACGCTCACCTAAAACTCTCCATATTTCTACAGGGATGTCATCCGATCGTACACCTTTCCCATGTCTCATAACCTTCAAAGCCTCCTCTACTTAATTTCTTTGTATCCGTCTATAGCTTGCATGATTTAAATAACTTTCACTACTAGATAGATCACCCAAAGTGGTCTATCTATTTCCTTCCCAGTGAAAAGTTTATGGAAGTACTGCTCCCATCTAGTCTCTATATCCTTCTGAGTAACAAGTACGTGACCTTCCTCGTCCTTAATGCATCTCACTTGAGAAAGGTCTTTGGTCTTTCTTTCTCTTATGGCCAACACCTGAATATATCCTTCTGGCCCTCCTTAGAGTCGAGGTTTTTATACAACAAAAATAAATAAACTATCGAATAACATATAATGAGATATAAATATCTAAACACTCCCCCTCAAGCTGGAGCATAAATATCTATCATGCTCCGCTTGGAACAACATCGGTGGAACGGTCCCTTTGCAAGTGCTTTGGTGAACATGTCAGCAATCTGATCGCCTGAAGCAACACGAGAAGTGAGTATAAACCCCTTTTGAATCAAATCACGGGTATAGTGGCAATCAACCTCAATATGCTTTGTTCTTTCATGAAATGCATGATTATTTGCTATAAACAACACAGCTTGATTATCACATTGTAGATGCATAAGAAGAGACACTTCCATCGTTAGGTCAGTCAGAACGGACCTGACCCACATCATTTCTGTGCTCCCTTGGGCCATTGCCCTATACTCTGACTCCGCGCTAGATCGGGCCACAACAGTCTGTTTCTTGCTCTTCCATGAAACTAACGAGCTGCCTACAAACACAGCGAAACTTGAAGTTGACTTTCTATCCTTAGGACACCCAACATAGTCTGCATCTGCACATCCTGACACTGTCAGGGTGGTATCTCTCCTGAATAGAAGTCCTGCACCTGGAGAAGACTTGAGATACCTCAAGATCATTTTGACTGCATCCATATGAGACTGCCTAGGTTGCTCCATAAATTGGCTAAA